>BSBM01001545.1:0-179968 GCA_027924585.1 Larix kaempferi
ATGTCTCAAAACACAAGACACATAATGTAAATGTCTCAAAACACAACACACATAATGTAAGTTTGGTTATACTATACAAGTATAGATTCCAACCTATCAAATATTGTAAGGAAACAAATATTTTAAAATGTAATTATTTTATCATTTAAAATGAATCTACATTTATATAAATAAAATAAAATGATAACAATATTTTTATATAAATATCATATTTATTATCAACATGTCAATGTTATCCACGTCACAACACCTATATCATACTGAATATCATTAAATGCACTAATCATTGAATCACATACATTCTATCCCTACCAAGGTTGTTTTAGATGCTCTTTGTTTTACCTTGGGGATAACGCCATATCTTTTCACATTACTATCCATTTTACCATATATATTTCTATTCGTTTCTTCCCTACCAAGGTTTTAGTGTCTTTTTTTATTGATAGGACCTATAGGGCCACCCAACAATCATTGTTAATTAGCCACCATTTAGCAAACATCGCGAGCCAAGGCTAACACCATGTAACACCCCGTTTTGACATTACTACCTGAACTACTATTATATGTTGTATTTGTTTGACTGTGAGACCTCGTCGGTTGACGACACTGTGGACATATGGTTCTATTATTTTTCCGATATATATATGTGTGTGTATGATGATAGTATTATGATCGGTAGTCATGTTTAGATATGTATCATGTGTTAATTATGTCAAATATATGGAATTTACTGAATGATGGGGTACGTGGATACCGTTACAGTTATATGTTGAAATAATGAATGTTATGCCAGGTGCATGGCGAATGAATGAGTTTTATTGTTGTTATGTTATGATGAAATATATGTGTGTACATATCGGGGATTTATGCACGATATTCTATATTGTATGTTGAGGACTGACTTACAGGTTGAAACGGCTGAGTGATAGCTGGATCCTACGAGGTGGGAGGGCCTCGGGACACGGACTTCGAAAGATAAAATGGTATGCGGGTGATGCATTATTTACTTTCGTATGGTTATTATGCCGTTTATTATGATGTATGTTATGACATGGGTGGGGTAGGGTTTCGGGAAACTCAACCGCCCAGATCGGTTATACGATGACAGACCGAGTACAAGTGCAACGTTGTTGTTATGTCGGGTAGACATAGTCCCTTGTTCCATTAGGGGGGTGGAGGCTTTACCCACCGTTTATCCCCGAAACCCAGAGTACAAGTGGAGGCTTTACAGACCGAGTACAAGTGCAAACGTTGTTGTTATGTCGGGTAGACATAGTCCCTTGTTCCATTAGGGGGGTGGAGGCTTTACCCACCGTTTATCCCCGAAACCCAGAGTACAAGTGGAGGCTTTACAGACCGAGTACAAGTGCAACATTGTTGTTATGTCGGGTAGACATAGTCCCTTGTTCCATTAGGGGGGTGGAGGATTTACCCACCGTTTATCCCCGAAACCCAGAGTCATGGGAGGGCTGTGCTACGGCGCGCTCTCCAAGGTGTATGATGATGACTGGTGGTTGCCTGCTGGGGAAGCTGGTCGATGTAGTCGACACTTCCGCTTACGGGTTCTAGCTGGAACCGGTCATGACTTGACATTCCAAGGTAGTCCAGCAGAGGACAGGATAGGATGTGGAAGTTAGTGATGATGTAGGTAGATAGGTGTAGTGTGAAGTAGGGGTGAAAACAAGATCTAACTGTAGGCGTGTAAAACCCTTGATTGGTATGTGTCAAAATCAGTGATGTATGAATTGTCGTAACTTGGATTTCAGTAAGCTAATGGATCGTACCTTGTAAACTATGTTAAAACATGTGTCGGTAAATAATAAGTTCCTTGATTATGATTGATGTATGTGAATTATTACTTTAGTGTACTTACGTAAGGAATGTAAGCAGTAGCTACGCTTACATAACTTGCCTACGTATTATGAATTACATGAAATATTGTTGAGTAATAATGTCAATTAGTGTCGCTTAATATTAATTACTGTCGTTTAGTAATTAACTATTGTTGATCAATGTTAATAATGACGATTAAAGTTAATAATGATGATTATGGTTAATAATATTGATTAATGGTTAATTATTGTCCATTAATAATTAATTATGGTTTATTAATAAACAAAGCTATGGTTAACCTAGGTAGTGACTAATGCAATTGATTAGAATGCTTGCTTGATTGTTAATGAAGTTTAATTAGCCAAGACTAAGGGTTGAAATGTAATTATAAGGTTAAATAAGTTTATAATAACTTGATCCCTTAAATTAATTATGTGTTGATGATGTTAATTAATTTTAACAAGACTATGCTTATCTTTAGTAATGATTGTTAATTAGCTAATTACAAACTAAGGTGTAATTAAAATGGAAACAGGTATATGAGTCGATTAAATCATAGTGAATTTTATTTAATTAATGTAATTACCACATTGATAATGTTATGATTTACAATGATAGGATTATTGTTCATAATTGATAAATTGAATTAGTGAATTTATAATTAAAGAGAATTTACATATTATAAATATTAGAAACCATTAATTAAATGATTAGGTAATTGTAATTAATCAATTGACAATTACTGTTAATTAAATTAAATTGGTGAAGCATGCAAGTTTAAACTATATAATATATATATAACATTTATTATTTATTAATTAAATGGTCAAATGTTGAATTATGAGTAAGGGAAATGTTTAAAAATATGAAATAAAATAAAAGGATTAAATTAATGAAATTTGGAAGTTACGGTTGGGAAGTGACCCCAACAAACACCTTTTTATATTATTTTAAATTATTAAATGAGTCCAAGTCCAAGTTGAGGGCTCGAGGACTTACATGGTAGATGAATGGGTTGGATGAAATTTAAGTTAGGGATAGGGGTAGTAATGAGGGGAAGAGTCGGCAAGTGAAGGGGATAAAAGGGAGAAGGGAGGAAGGAGAAGGGGGCTTTTACCTTATGATTTTTGGGGGAGAAGTTTTGGGAGAGCAGAGCTGCAAAGAAGGGATTTTGTTGGAGATTGTTTTTTTTGAGGGGATACAACAGCTTAGGGCTTGTACTCGGTTTGGGCTCGGGGGTCCAAAGGGGTACCTTTGGAGCTGGGTGGTCGGTGAGACCTCGCCAGTTGGCAGGGTGGCAAACTGTTTTGGCTGGTTGAGTTTCAGAACTGTGGGGAAGGCTTTTGACTGCAGGGAAAAGCAAGGAGAAATAGCAAATGGGGACAGCAACAAAAAGGGATCTGCAAGCTACCTACAGGTATTTTCCAGCAGGTATGTTGATTATTTCTACCTTGTCAAATTCAGTTGTAAGTTAATTAAAAATGGTTATATGCTGTAATTATAATCTGCTTCCCCGCACAAACAGAACTGGTAAATTACGTGCTTATATGTTTGCTGCTGAAAATGAAAACTTATGATTGATGTTAGAACAATAACTAGAATATATATATATATTTTGAAACTGTAAATACTGTTTTTACAGCCAATAGGAACAACAGAAATTAGAAAACATAAATTTAAAACAAAACGTAAACAGTATAAGACAGATTTTTATTGAGAGTTGTAAAACAAACAAAGGACCCTGGTTGGGGTCTTACACACCATGTTAGCAAACCTCGTGAGCCAAGGTCAACATTATTATTGGACGACGAAACTTAAGCACCAGACAAACTCCTCCTCGAGGAGAGTGCCTGTGAGGCTGCGTCGTTGGATCTCCCTTCCAATGGCTCCTAGCTCATAGACACGCTCCCCAAGGGGAAGTCTGTCTGGTGCTTAAGTTTTGCCATTATTGGACATGGCTTCCACCAAGAGTACACTCACTATTGCACTTGTACGATACCTTTAAAGATGTGAGGGTATGCTTTTCCCAACCCCAACAAAGATTCGAAAATGAACTTTTGTTTCCTCCGTCGAGACAACCATTAGACTTGAGTTGCTCCTACGTCATCCTTATCCGCGTAGGATAAAAGATAACCAAAACGCCCCGCTTTTTTGGCGAATTTTGAGCAAAAACCGGTAGAAATTCTGAATGGAAATTGCTATTCTATAATTTTGCAATTTGAACAATCTTGATTACCTAATCTAGACTAAATGCCCAATTTTAAAACTACCTAGATCACTGAAAATTGCAATCTCAACACTCCAAATTGCGATTTGGACAAAAATTGATCTATTGAATTCCAACGAATTGAAAGCATTTTAGTTAACCCTTAATATTACTCCATCCTCATCTCCATCCTCATCTTCATCCTCATCCTCATCCCAAGGTTTTAGTGTCTTTATCCGTTCTACCTCAACCATGACGATATTGTTATTATCCATTTTATTTCAACGATATCACTTTCCACATTAATACAGAGGACGACTTGTATCTTCCCGCTTATCCGTTTTACCACAACGATAACGATCTAACTTTTCCACATTTATAATCCATTTTACCAGAATTACCACAACTGAAATATCTACTTCCCACATCAATACACAGTCTCTCTGATACCATCCCGCTCCAAGCTCACGGCGGGTGCCCACCTCCATGGGTCCACGAGCTCAAGCATGATTTAGCGTATCCATATTATACAATATTTGTCAAACAATCGAGAAGGGCATGGAAGCTACCAATTCCGAAACGGGCCGAAGAGTTATTGCATTTCAAGCGACGCTGAGTCATGAAATGTATAATTAATTAAAAACCAATAATTGAAGCCACTTCACAGTAACGGCAACTGTGGATGCTGTTTTACAGAAGGATTTTCAATCACTTTGACAGCTGAAGTAAGTGCTCTGTGCCCAGATCATATTGTGGGTTCTTCTTTTGCTGTGTGAATATTGTTGGGATTTCCCGTGGATTTCATTGGGAAGGAATTGGGTGGGCGATGGTGAAAGCTCGCAGTTATAGGAAGAAGTGCAGGTACCGATCGCCATTGATGGCGATGGTTTTAGCGGAGATAAGCTTGAATTACCAGAACCTATTTGCCGGCCGGACGTGTGTGAAACGGCGTGAACCGCAAGCTCACGCGTGCCCGCAATCTGAGGCAGACTGATAAGAGCTCTACCATACTTTAAGTCAAGGGGATTGACGGAATTTCGGCATCGCCTCTTCTTCTGGCATTAAATCCCTCGGCCAAATTTATTTATTTTCCGAAACTTGAAACCTCGTGTATCAAGTTTGTCTGCAAAGCGTTGGACGAAATGTCTGAATGGGGTTCGTTGATAATTGAGGTTGCGTCTCGGAGTAGGTCTCTTTGCCAGCTGAGGTGATCTGCTGACGACATATAACCGTCGCCAAGAAGCTTAAATTCAGATGTTTTGAGCGACTTCCTGGTTCTCTAGGGGAATGCTTAAGGGTGGGGTTTTGTGATTGGTGTCATGGAATTACCTCCGGGATTCAGGTTTCATCCTACGGACGAGGAGCTGGTGGTTCATTACTTGAAGAAGAAAGCCACTTCTAGTCCGCTTCCTGTGTCGATTATTGCAGAAATTGATCTGTACAAGTTCGATCCCTGGGATTTGCCCGGTGAGCTGTGTTTCTTACTTCAATTTGTTTGACTATGTAAAATTTTTGGAACAACCCATGGCAGGATAGTCTTGCTTAACTTCTCTTATCAAATTCCATATGAGTAAATTCTAGATAAATCCCAATTCAGCAATTTCTGCCATTTAAAACTATATATTAAGTAATCTGCATTAGCTGTTAGTGCAGAGCAGTCATAGTTCTAAACCTCTTTTTTTACGAGTAGCAGGGTATTCCTCGAGTCAGTGGCTCTCTTTAGGGATTAACATGTAATTTTTTAGTTTTGATTTTGAACTGGTGGAACTCAATTCTCCAATATATTGTGTAGCAGGGATCACTGGCTATGACTTAGATTCACGAGTCATGCTCGGTTTAGTGCCAAAACATGACTCGGTGCAGCTAGAACTTGCCGATGACAACTCAAGCTCAGACTTCTGAGTACTTGCCAAGTTCAATTCGGAATTGCAAGTTTGTCTGAGTAAGAGCTTGGATTCTTTTTGGGTAAAATTCTGTGTATTTTAAATATGTTTTT
The DNA here is from genome assembly GCA_027924585.1 of Larix kaempferi. NCBI lineage: Eukaryota > Viridiplantae > Streptophyta > Pinopsida > Pinales > Pinaceae > Larix > Larix kaempferi. The sequence continues at coordinate 6,036 of BSBM01001545.1, forward strand.
ATTCGGCAAAGTGTTTGCCGAGTTTTTGACTAGTTGTTGCAGAGTCATACCGTTCCTTTTCAACCTCTTTGTGAGTCACTCAGCCAAGTCTGGCTACTTTGCTCAATGACTCCATGCTCTTTAAGAACCTGTTTTCTCACCTTGCCATGGGAGGTCTGCATCAGATGCTTATGAATTTTTATGGATCATAACCTGTTCATTTATAAGTATGCTCATGGCAGTCCAATTTATCTAGGGCGCTCTCCAAATCACCCTCCTAAAATGGATTGAGCAAAGCTACTCAAAAAGGTTTTGGGGAGCGGTGTTGGACGGTAAAATTCCATTACTTGCCTCTGTATGGTCTGAAGAAAGGGCAGGCCCTTACCCATAATGACATGTTGCATGAGCACATGAATGATTCATATGACAGGCTTGTGTTCAAATTCAGTATGTCATATGGCATGCTTCTTACCCCAAACTGTGGTAAATTCCAGTTGACTGAATGAGAGGAGCCATATGACAGACACTTACTGACATATAACATAGTAGCTTAAGAAGAACACTCAAGTGGTAAATTTTAGAGGATCGTGGCAAGACATGATCGATCTGGTATTGAATCTTAATGAATACAAATAATCTCACTTCATAGCTTGATTTTAAGAAGAATTGCTCAGTAGGTTTTAAACACTGGCATAAAATAGCCTGTTAGTTTCTCTCAGTGATGTATTTTTAACATTTTGTAGTGTTTTTATCTTTCAGGAAAGACAACATATGGGGAGCATGAGTGGTATTTTTTCAGTCCAAGAGATCGCAAGTACCCCAATGGTGCCCGGCCAAATAGAGCTGCAGCTTCTGGATATTGGAAAGCTACTGGGACTGACAAGCCAATTCTAACATCTGCTGGTAGACAAAAGATTGGAGTAAAGAAAGCTCTGGTGTTTTATAGAGGCAGGCCACCCAAGGGCATCAAAACAGACTGGATTATGCATGAATATCGTCTTGCTGAGGGAATATCAAAGCCGAGCAGTTTGGCTAGCAGGAAGGGATCCTTGCGTGTAAGTAGTATAATTTAGCCATCATGAACAGCTTTTAGTTTGTCAATGCTCATTTTTCTGCTAAACCTCTGCTGTTTCCAAAATCTTTTGTTTTTAGCTCTCTGGAGTCTGAAGCTGCTAATTTTCTGAGTTTTCTCAAGGTCCTCTAGCTTTGTCTTATGATCTCGATGAGTTGAATTGTTAGATTTTTTAGTTTTGCATAAATGCCATATCTCGTATGCTTATAAGACCTTGAAATCTAGAATCTAAGCTTAAAATTCAGTTCTCAAACATATCTAGGAAAAGAGGGATTGGAATTTTCTGACTGTTGATGATTTTGTGACAGCTTGATGATTGGGTCCTGTGTCGTATTTACAAAAAAAGCAGACACTCTCCAAGGATGGCAGAAAGTGAGAAAGATGAATCACATGTTGAAGAAGGTTCATCATCCTTGCCTGACATTCATCATGATCAACGACTGCAGATTCCAAAAAGTGGTCCTTTTAGCAGTCTGCTGGCTTCAGATGTGGATGTATTGGATGAAAGCTTGATTGATGTTGAGTCATCCCAAGAGACTGGATACCAGGGGGATCCCCTTTTCCCTTCCGATAGCAGAAATGACAATATCAGTAACAATAATGACAGCAATAATGGTCCAACCATCCTTAACACATTGCAACCTCAAGTCTTCCATGAAGAGAAATTGCTTGGCACAATGGGAGATTTTCGACAAATTTATCAATCTCACTTCCCATAAAAAAATCTAGAGCTATTCACATCCCGCCGTTGTCAATTCTGGTTCTCTGAAGTGTTAGAAAGCTGCGTTCATCACATGAACTTGTCACTGTACTTCTATATTTTCTTCTATACTGGTGGCTCCTATAGCTCCTATTGTTTGGCCATGTTGACAGAAATCAGCAAACAACCTGCACTCAGGTAAACGAACACCGCAAAATTACATAGATGTTGTGTAAGATATCAGAAGACCTGTTCAATCTCATAGAACGTGTATGTACAGAAGGCAAGTGCACTATAAATACAAGCATCTCCACAATCAGAGACAGCAGCAGCTTAATATCAACTTTATGGGAAAATGTTTACATCATGCCAGCTAATTAGAAGTTGTATGTAGTCAGTCATTCTGCATCAGGCCATGGGGAGAACAAACAGATTATATGGTTGGCGGATCAACCAGATCAGAGATTCTCTTAAATAAAAGTTCAACAGCATCCAAATATGAAGTGGTTTTTGAACATAGAATAAAGACATAAGCCAAGAGCAGTTAGTAGAAACCTTGCTCATATTGAAACGATTTCAGATGAAATTATTGCATTGCAAGAGAATTCTACCTACATCAAAGGAGGGAGAATGGAGATAGATTAACTCTAACATGTCAATTACACAGGGCCGGCTAGCTTCACACAGAATTGTGCGGGGTTGCTAGGGTAATAATTAAGTTATTTAATGTTGATTTGTATGAACTTATGTTAGGCGTTCAGCTAGTAACGAATTTAGAAAGACTATTGAATTGAAGGGGACGTTGATTCACTTGGATAGACAGTTTGAGGAATTAACAGCAATTTATGTAATTTTCTCATTGGAATTAAAGCAACATTTTTAGTGGGTGCAGCAAAAGGGGTTTGATGAATATATTGAATGTAAAGATCAATAAATAATGTTTATTACACTAGTGTAGATTGAACAAATGCAAGTATTGTAGTTATATTGAATGTAAAGATCAATAAATAATGTTTATTACACGAGTGTAGATTGAACAAATGCAAGTATTGTAGTTCACTACATATGTTTCTATCGCTACTATTGATTGGTTCGATTCGTAGATCGCCTTTTTTTTGGCAATCAAGAAGCTAAATTTTATTAAAAATTATAAAGCATCATATTTACTAGCACAGCTATTTAACTTGTGGTCGGTGAACATCGATAAGGTCACAAGTTAAGTGCCATGAACAAGTTATGTGTTACTTATTTTTCATGCTTAGTTGTAATCACCTTTTTTAGTTAAATGGATTGTCTATCACTACCTGTTACCCATGCATGAGCTACTTGTTATCCATGCATGAGCTACGAGTTATCCATGTATCAAATACTAGTTATTTTTTATATTTCTTTTTTTTATAATTGTTTATTTTGAATTGCGAACGACGACCATAAAATCAATGTGGACAGTACACTTGTCTCATCCTCCTTCAAACAAGGAAAAGCTTAGATGTTAGTCCACCCCAAATTCTAAGATATAAACACCTATCAGTGTAACAATGCCTTTAAATGTATATAGCAGTTCTTCAAAATAACAATAATTCCAATGATATAAAATGTAATCACATTATGGCTGCCAAAATACTAATAAAATATGATGTGGGGAATGTGTTATTGCTGAAACTTTTCCATCAACTAACATCTACTAGGGTTTTGAAGTGGGGAGTGTATGCATCTTAACAACGTTGATTGCATTGTATTTGTCACATTTACTGTTTCTTGTCCATATTCAATAAACCTGAGCTAGCTTGACTAGGATTGTTGACTTCGGGCTTGGGTTGGCAGGCGCGGGGGGAGTGATTTTTGACTCCAAGGGAAACAAGTAGAAGGAGTTTGCCTAGGGTATTGGACGAAAGACCAACAATGGAGTGGAATGGCTTGGTTTCATTAAAGGGATTGAGATTTCCATAAGCCTGGGAATTAAGAAGTTGACGGTCTTAGGAGATTCTTTAATCATTATCAGAGAAGCCAAACATATTGTTGATAAAAGCAAAAAACCCACCTCAAAAATGCATCATCTCTTACTCTGCACCAGTAAAGACTTCCACGAGCTTACCTTTCTTCATATTTTGCAAGGCCTAAATGGGCAAGCTGACGAAATGGCTAATATAGGAGTCGAGCTCTTCTATGGCTCTCTAAGTTATAACAATGAGACCTGGGAAAACACATGGATTCCCTAGACTAAGGCCAGACCTTAGTAATTGGGCGCATACCCCCATCTATTGGGCTCAACATTATTGGGATCAATACTTTAGAATTTCAATTTTTTTGAGTTTTCGGGAAGCTTCCCTTAGAAATTCGACGGCACTCCTTCACCTCGTTAACCACCCTCGCATGCATGAATTTATGGCAATTAACCAACTTGATAGTTGGCTGGCATGTGGGTAGGCTGGTGTGGTTTATCAACGCATTTGGATGCCCCTCTGTCTTCATTCCATCGTTGGCTCCCGAACCCTGCTCGTTTGCTTGAATTATCTCTGTGCTCTCAAGATTATGGACCGCCATGGTGCTGGGCGTCCCCAGGGTGGGGATGATTTGTTCTACCGAGGTGTTGGGTGCTCTCAAGGAGTGGTTGATGTGATCTTGAAGTGTGGAGGGTGTTGTAAGATGGGGAGAGGCCCCAATGGTGGTTGTAGCTGGGGTTTGCAGCCGGAGGAATCGAGGGGAGATTCAACTGATATGGAGAGTCACCTTGGGCTCAGCCCTTGCCGCAGACACATCGGGGTTGGGAACACTCACGGACAGGAGGGGAAACGTAGCATTTCAAAATTCGAAATGGAATTCTTGGACAGTCTGCAGGTGTTGGAGATGTAAGTCAGGATGATCCACAACGAGAATTTGGAGTACAAGAATGTTTTACTCTGTCTCTACAATCTAGTGTCCACTAACCATTCCGAGGTAAGAGCTCATAAATCTAGCATGGCAGAGAAAATTGAACACTTGGAAGAAACCCTGGGTCTAGTTTATTCTCACAAGGCTCGCAAGCACAAAGTATCTGGCAAAGAGCTTGAAGACATTAACAGGAAAATAGAGAAATTGCAGAAGTTTATGGCAAGTGCAGGGAACTTCGTGGACCTTAGCACAGAGAAGAATGTGGCAACAGATTCTGCAGGTGCTGCCATGGATATTGGTCTCCAGTAGCAGCTTGATGATTCTGGTCACGAGTTGGCCCCTTTGTAGTCTTTTTATGTATTTAATGCTCTTTAGTAATATGTTTAAGGACTCTGAAACTCATAGTATAGGCGACAGCTGCAGTTTTGGAAACAACTACAGTTTTGGCAACTTGGAAGGATTTAATTTCCAGTTTTTGTATAAGGAAGTATATTTGTAATGTTTTACTCCTGCATATTCCTCCTAGGGCAGTTCTTAAGATGTTATAGTTTCCATAGGATAGGTAGATATCATGATAGTTATCAGCTTGAACATGATGAACTTGGAGTGATGGATGTCTTCCTTTCATGGGAGCAATTTGATCAGTTTTTTGTTATGTACTCTCTTTTTTCTATATAATCAAAGTTGGTTAGCCGTTTCTGTTAAAAAAAAAGATTGCTGACTTCGGCAGAATGTTTGGAACCCATGTCAACCATTCTCTTTACTTTGTTAGTATATTGTTGTTGGACGTATATGCTTTGTAAGTCATCCCGTAGTATTATATGTTGATCCATAGTTTGTATTGGCCCATAGTATTGATCCATAGTATTGGACACATATGCTTTGTAAGTCGTCCTGTAATATTATATGTTCCATGGTATTGATCCATAGTATTGGCGCCTAGACTTAGTATATAAGTTTGTGTTAAGGCCAATGAAGACATCATGAAGTTATTTGTATTGAACTTGCTCAAAGGAGGTTGCCTCCTCGAAGTGGCCTGCGATCAATACAAATATTCTGTAATCTAATATATCGTGCATTTTATCAATTAATTATTGCAGGTTCCTCACATATGGTATCAGAGCACTTTCTTGGGCTCGTTGGGTGGAATTTCTGCAAACAATTTTTTTTCGCATCTGTATTTGTTCCTATCAATTATAAGTTCAGATCTAAGAATAATCCCTAGCAGCTTAACTGTGGGAAATACTTGGGCATAAGCCCTAAAACTCATTGTGAGGAGTACCACAGGAACTCCGAAGTAGCTGGCCCATTGAGAGGACCTGCCAGCGGAAAGGGAAATGACCCCTACCTGATTGACTAGTTCCCACCCATGAGGTAAACCAAGAGCTGTCGTTTGTGGCAAAGCGGTTATCAGTTTTACCTGAGTCGTGGAGTGAGGGGTACTGCCCCCAATACGCAAGCGGTTAGACAACATTGGTGGCCGAGTGAATCCTCTGAATCGTTAGGAAGCCGAACATACCTGGGGTCTATATCTATTGTCAGTTGATAAATCGCAGATTACATCTTTCCATAGCTGTTTCAGATCCGTTTTGAAAGCCGTTTCAAATCCCATCTTTTAGATCCATTCCGAGCTGTTTTAGATCCAGCCGTTTTAGATCCATTCCGAGCCGTTTTAGATCCAGCCATTTTAGATCCATTCCAAAAGTCATTTTAGATCCATTCTGACCCATTTCAGATCCAACCGTTTTAGATCTAACCGTTTCAGATCCATTCCGAAAGCCATTTCAGATCCATTCTGTTTTTTCGCCATATCTTCCTTGTTTTAACTCAGTTTCCCTTGAAACTTCACTGACACCTCTACAATCCCATTCTGCATATTTCATTCCTGAGGACCCTATCCCAAATTCCACTTCCTGAAGCCCGAAATCCAACATTTGTCTATTTTTAGGGTTTGCCATAACTTCTTTGATTTTCACCCAATCGCCCTCAAATTTTTCCACAGTGTTCATTTCCTATTTTTGCTTCTTTGTCCCTCTCTGACAAATTTTCTCATTCTTTCACCCCGCTTCTAAAATCCCCATTTTCCGCTTCCCTGTACATCAGAAAGTGTCCAAAACCTAGTCAAACTCCAATTACCCATAAGAGCTTTTCCCAAATCCAAATTTTCCTTTACTAAAGAAGCTTCTGTTTTTGTTTTTCTACCCATTCACAAAAAAAAAACTCCTGGTTATGGTTGTCACCCGCACAGGAGCACAAATCGAACTTGTAACCCTCAAAACCAAACTCCAAGATCTGGATGAAAAATTTCTCAGCCTCCATCTTCAACATTCAGCAATCAATAATAAACGAAAGCCAGAATCTTTTGCAGCCACTAGGTTCTCTTCTTCCAACAATTTTCATGGGCCGAAGCTTGATTTTCCTTGCTTCAATGGTACTGATCCGACTAGATGGATATACCGGGAAGAACAATATTTCAGTTTGCATAATACTTTTGATGTCCACAAAGTTGCACTTGCATCCTTTCATTTGGAACATGAAGCCCTTCAATGGTTCCGTTGGTACATCAAAGCTCATGACAAGCCAAACTGGACATATTTTTTCCAACTCATTTTGCAATGATTTGGTCCTAGTGCTTTTGATGACTTCATAGGAGCACTCACTAAACTTCGTCAAATTGACACCGTGAGAGAGTATCAGACAAAATTTGAGAAACTGGCCAATCACACAGAATGATTGTTTGATGAATTTTATAGGAGTTGTTTTTATCAGTGGTCTCAAGGATGCAATCCGCTCATAGGTTAAAATGTTATGTCGCAACACAATGATGGAAGTCCCAGGGTTGTCTAAGTTGGCGGAGGACAAGATCATAGCCCAACAACGCTCCAAATCCACTTTTGTTCCATTAAGAACTATGTTTTCCCAATGACCTCCCATCACGCCAGCTCCTGAACCAACTCCTATCAAACATTTATCTGAAGCAGAGATGCAGGCACGCAGAGAAAAAGGGCTTTGTTATAATTGTGATGAGAAATTCACTCGAGGACATAGATGTGTTGAGAAACAACTATATCTCTTGGATGTGGATTATCTGCCTTCCTCTGAACTTGGTGAAGAAGCTCCAGATACCATAGATGATTAGGTCGACATTTAGCAGCCGCCTGTTGACCCTCCATTTCCAGACAACCACCCAGAGATATATCTCCATGGTTTAGCCGGAGTCACCACACCACAAACAATGCGGGTCAGGGGTTACTTCAAGAATCTCCCTCTTACAATACTCATTGATTTTGGTAGCACTCATAACTTCATTGACCCTCAGATCGCCAAATAGGATGATTGTTTTGTCCATCCTCGTTCCAACTTTGAAGTCATGATTTTCAATGGGGGCACCTTAACTTGCAAGGGGAAGTGTCGCAATGTGTGTATCTCTATGGAATATAATAACCTGCGCCGCTCTGACATGTTTGCCTTGTCCTTAGGCGGATGTGATGTGGTTTTGGGCGCTCAATGGTTACACACACTTGGCCCCATCTTATGGGATTTTGTTGAATTTTTGATGCAGTTTTCAATCAATGGGAAAAAACACACATTAGCGGGCTTACAACCAAGGTCTCTTCGCATCATCAGTTCACATCGCTTGGAAAAGATCCTTAAGAAGAATTCACATGGTGTCATCGCTCAGCTCCATTCCATTCAGATGCACCCATCAACAGTCTCCACTACTCCCTTGGATCTACAACACATTTTGGATAGATATGCAGGTGTCTTTGTTGAACCAGTGGGATTGCCGCCTTCCAGTGACCTTTCTGGTAAGAATTTAGCCGCCTCTACATCTGAGAAGGAAATGATGGCTATTTTGCATGCAGCACATCAGTGGCAACCATACCTATTAGGGAATAATTTTTGCATCATGACTGATTACTGGAGTCTGAAAAATTTCCTGGAACAACCGGTCTCCTCCCCAGCGCAACTGAAATGGGTTCGCAAACTCATGGGTTATACCTATGAGATCACTTACAAGAAGGGTAAGGACAATATGGTGGCAGATGATCTTTCTCGCACATTTGATGACCAAGTTTCTCTTTCAGCTATTTCTATGCATATTTGGTTGCAATCTATTCAACAGGGTTATGTCTTCTATGAACTCCATGCTTCTCCATTGGCAGGGCACTCTAGGTTCCTCAAAAGGTATGAGCGGGCACAGTGTAACTTCGTTTGGTAGAGAATGAACATGACAATTCAACAGATGGTGAATGTATGTGATACTTTCCAGGTCAACAAGGATGACACGACTCTCCTTCCAGGATTGCTCGAACCCTTGCCCATCCCTACACCGATTTGGACAAATATTTATGTGGATTTCCTTGAAGGGCTCTAGTGGTACAATACTGCATCTAAAATGACTCCATATGAAGCAATCTATGGTCAAGCACCGCTAGTTCTTCTTCCCTACACCCTGAGTAGTTCACCAGTTCAGGAAATTGACTCGGTTCTTCGAAACTGCGATCAGATTCTTCGCATTTTGCAAGACAATTTTCACATGGAAAGAATTCGACTGCAACAAAAAACCGATTAGCACCATTCTGAGCGCACTTTTCAAGCAGGTGATATGGTTTTTCTTCAACCATCCTCCCTGAAACTCAAAGGGCATCATAAGCTCGCTCCAAATTTCTATGGGCCCTATAAGGTTCTTCATAATATTGGGTCTATTGCTTATAAATTGGAACTTCCTCCTTCTTCCTGCATTCATCCAGTACTCCATGTCTCTTGTTTGACGAAAGTTCTTGGCACCAACATCAGAGGACAAACTATTTTACTAGAACTGGATAATGAATGATCCATCATTTTGGAGTCGGAGGTCGTTCTCAATAGGCACACTTGTCAGCTTCGCTCTCGCTCTATCACAGAGGTCTTAATTCAGTGGCACGGAATTCAACCAGAGGATGCTACATGGGAACCACTACTTCAGATTCAACAACAATTTCCACATCTAAAGCTTTGAGGACAAATCTTTTTCTAAGGGGGAGGGGATGTTAGGAACCCATATCAACCCTTCTCTTTACTTTGTTAGTATATTGTTGTTGGACGCATATGCTTTGTAAGTCGTCCCGTAGTATTATATGTTGATCCATAGTTTGTATTGGCCCATAAGTATTGGACGCATATGCTTTGTAAGTCGTCCCGTAGTATTATATGTTCCATGGTATTGATCCATAGTATTGGCGCATAGTCTTAGTATATAAGTTTGTGTTGAGGCCAATGAAGATAGCGTGAAGTTATTTGTATTGAGCTTGCCCCCCTCGAAGTGGCCCGCAATCAATAAAAGTATTCCGTGATCTAATATATTGTGCATTTTATCAATTAATTGTTGCAGGTTCCTCACAGAGAAGGTCTTAGGGAGCCTTAAATAATACTAGATATGTTGATCCAACTACTATAGGCATTGGTAGCTATAACCTTGAGAAGTATGATGGCGTTGTCCAAAGTGCCAAAAAAATTTGTACTCAAGGTCTAGAACCAAGTGATCTTCTACTAAAGAAATTCCCATTGATATTGTTGTTTATAAATATGAAAGTGCGTGAAACCATCGTTAGGGCTTGGTTAAAAGAGTCTTGGGAAAATCATGACAAGCCTTGCACTCATATTAGGAGCCTAACTAAAGGCCTTTTCCTATTCTGATTTGTTAAGGAAGCCCATGTTCAAGGAACTATTAGTTGTGGGCCCTGGGTGTGCAATAATACCTTAGTTGTCTTTCACCAGTGAGATAAGGGGTTTTAGAGCATATTGCACAACTTTCTTATCTGGTGTGGTTGGAGTTCCTCAACATTCCCATGAAATTTTTTTCTTTTCTATGGTCCATTTATATGCCAATTGGAGGCTTCATATGCCATGTACCTACGGATTTTTTCAGCCTTAGACCCTCATAAGAGGGCATGCCTTCTTGTCACCTTGTCTAATAATTTGAAAGAGTTTGTGCTGGTTCAGGTTGGTGGAAAAGATGATGGAAGCACTGATCATACATATAAACTTGCCACACCCATACTTTTGAATGCCCTTTGATGGCAAAGCCTAATCTCTAGGCAACACCAATTCCAGAAGGAAACCAAATTCAAAATGCTAATGATTTCAATGTTGATTTTACTGGTGATGTATGGATGCTTGGCACAATACTAATTGTGAATGGAGGAGCTCTACTCACCCAAGGTGAAAATGAACACAATTAATGATTATGGTGAAGCCCTTTGGGATGCCTTGCAATAGATATATAAGTCTAACTTTATATGGAATTATTTGTTACGAAAAACTCTGTGATTTGATAGAAATTTTCTCCAAGGTTGCCTGTAAGGCATAGTGAGAGGAATAAGGACCAATCTTGCTGCAAGATTACTTATAAGGCATGGTGAGAGGGATAAGGTCAAATATTTCTGCAAGGCTGTCTCTTAAAGCACGGTGAGAGGGATAAACTCCAAGGATTGATAAAAAACACTACATGTGATGTCTTACATGCAAAATCAAGGTCTTTTTTCTATTTTTAAAATTCTTTTTGCAACCTATGTTTTCTAGTTCTAACCTTTCTAACCCTTTGCAACCTAGTAAATGTACCTAAAAGTTATTTTTTAGTTGAGGAGAGAGAAGTACTTAATCATAAAGATCATTGATAATTCACATCCCCTTCACTAATAATCTTTAATACCATTGAATGTTGGTGAGGTTGAGAAATGTAAATAAAATGCAAGGGCAGCCAAGATAAGTTTGATTGGGATTTGATTGTATTAATGATTTCTAAAAACTTGGAAAATGAATCAATTAAGTAAATGCGGGGTCGTAAATTTTTCTAAAAGGGCATATAAAATGTTCAAGAAGCATCCAAAAGGAGTAAAAAGATGAAACTTAGCGAAAAAGTAACTGGTACATTGATGTAAATTACATCCTAGGCATGTAGATAGTAGCTCAAATCATCATGTGCATGCTATTGATGTACAAATTTACATTCATGTGTATGAAGGTTAAGTGTGGGTTGCATGAAAATCAATGATTTTTCATATGCAAAAAGTTTAATATGTACACCATTTACATCATAGTTAAGGCACTTAAACAAAGTTCCAAAATAGGGTATTGGGTCATTAAGCCCTTATTAACATTAATCACTTGAATTATCTATATTAGGCTTTATTTAACATAAATGACCTCATACAATAATATATAAAAATATGCTTAAGGACTTATGAATATAGCATTATGGCTTTGAATTACAAAACAATAAGTTTATAATTAAAGTAACTCATTTGCTTATGGATTTATGTTTATATAACGTTTTTCTTTTGTCTTTATAAATTCAACACACCCATCCCCGTAAGATGTGTTGGTGGTGTTCATCTTTGGATGGTGGAAGTTTCATGTTTTTCCCTCCTTTGCCTCTTTAAACAACTTTGAGATTTAAGTTAATATGTTCCGAATCAAATACTACCATCCTATGAAATGATTTAAAATATTAAGAAGATAATGATCTTCACATAAAAACTAAATTATATTGAAATTCACTCATAAACAAAGATGTTCAAAGAGATTGCATAGTGACAAGTATGGTTTAAATAGTTCATCAAATATGTCCTTTTTCAAAATTCAAGCACGGCTTATATTTTTCCAGATATATTATTCAGGCATATACTAAGATGCTTGAGGTGAAAGGGAATATAAATGTTGAATCTTTCCAAAATCTCGTGTGATATTGATTAAACTTCATGTGTGATGTTCATGGGCATTGGTCATATTGTGATTGCTGGTATTGATGTGCATATAACCAGTTTTATGGATGTTTATTAATATTTCCAAAGATGTTGAAGTGCTTATAGTATGGATTTGGCTCTAAAGAATATCAAAGATCACCAAATTGTACACATTTTAGCTCGAGCTCGTATGAAGAGGATTTGAAATCCTACAACAAAAACTAATTTCAAACACCAAAATCATTGTTCAAGGAAACATACTATCACACATACACTATGAAAATCATGCTTCACAACCCACACAAGGGTGATAAACACCAATTTCATAGAATCTAATACTCATTCTAAATAGGAAAACCCTAGCCACCAACTATCTAGGGGCTAGGGTCATAGAGCTTACCAAAACCCTCATGATACCAAGAACTAGGGTCGCATACTACTGGGGTTTGAGGTAGATACTCAAATTATAGATGCCATCCCTCAAATCATCCCCTCCACAATGAGTAACTATCGAACAAAACCCATTGACAAAGAATAAAGCACATTGAAATAGATAAATCTAAACATAACCCATCAACAACACACCAAACATCAACCCAAACCCTCAAAATGCCAATCAAGAAGGCATTTGGCACCAAGTAGAATCACAAAAAGAAACCACCAAATACCAACTAAAGTCACCAAGTAGAATCACAAAAAGAAACCACCAAATACCAACTAAAGTCACCAAGTAGAAAACCTTTTTCCTTCAAGTAGAGTCGTTGAGTGAAATGAAGCAACCTTCATATCACTATCACAATAGGGATCAAAGGAACATATAACCTATGAGATCCTTGAATATGTTTTATTGCAAATTCCTCCATCCACTTGGAAGAAACCCCAACCCACAATGTTCTTCAAAATCAAACCATTGGAACTATATTGACCTTGAGGCCCTATCCTATCCTAGTAATTGATCTTGAGGCCCTTATATAAGGGACACTGCCAACATCTCTAACAACAAAAATGGTTGAGAGGAAAATCACACATGAGTGTGTGTTTTCCTAGTAGTTAGTTGTTCTATTTTGCAAAATACATGGTTCACACCAATAAGGGTAATTCTAGAGTATCAACTCAATCTAGAAAGAATAAATAGAAATCATGTGGAGGATGGCACACATTTTGAAAACTAAGACAATTATGGAATTGGGAATGATTAGAAAAGTTGATAGAGGGTTATTCAAAACCTATTTATGGCACTTGAAAATTAAAACTTTTAATAAAAAATCTTCTAATTCTTAACTTGAAAGTGGTGCATTCTTGAACAAATGAGAGTGTTGATATGAGAGTGTTGATGAGTTATTAACATTGTTACTAGTTGAATATACATTACCGATAAAATAAAGTAAATGCAAAACTATGATCACTAAGGTAGGCTTAATGTATGAAAACATCCATGCATGTGTGAAGGGTTGTGTATTGTTTCACAAAAGCATATCAAGTCAGACTGAATGTCCCATATCTAAAGAATGTCAATATAAGCCTAGGTTGAAATCAAATGTAACTCTAGGAAAGGTTCTTTTCTATTTCCCACAAATATCATGGTTACTTTGAATATATAGGCACCGAGACATTGTTGAAATCATGCAATGGAATGCCTAAATAAGAGCAATGATAGACATTGACGTGGTTGATTTTGAGCCATGGATGGAATTTAACAATACATGGCCAATTTTTTCATAAAATCCTCATAATTTATGGTTGTGTTTGGCTCTAGATGGGTTAAATCTATTATCAAATTAGATTACTAAATGGTCAACTATGCTAATCTTTTTGATAAATTATAACTTGGGTAGTGTTTTTAATGTTTATTGGAGCCATTATTTGATGAGTCAACAAAATTGTGGAAAGGAATGGAATAAATTCAATCTTTAAAGGGATGATTCTTCATCCAAGCTCGCTTTAAGAGATTCATTACATTTTGTGATATGTGATCTTCCTACTTATGGCATATCAATTGGTCTCTCACTTCATGGATACCATTGATGTCCCACTTGCATCATGAAGGATTTTGTGAGGCACTCAAGTAGTTTGCATAAGTGTGTTTGTTGTGGAAACTTGTGTACCTAAAATGTAACACACATATTGTCAACAAAAATCACATTTTAATGATTAGGAATAGAATCACAATACCATTGAAAATAAAAAGTGAATATATTATTGAAAATGCAAAAAAAAATTGTACTTTATCGAAAGTGGTGGCATTTGTGGTAGTACAAATGATCCAACTAATGAAACCAATGTAAAATGATTATGTATATTTTACAACTTGTGATACTTTATACATGAACCCATTAGGAAAACCATTGAATTTATGCATAATGAGAAAAATATCACTTATGTTATTATAGAAACTCTTTCTGGTGAATATGATACATGTACAATACATCAAGACTTTCAAGAACAAGAGATTTTAGGTCAAAAAATATGGCGATGGAAAAATTAGAAAAGCTAGCACTCCTTATGTGTGGATAATGTGTTATGAAACAAACCATTAATATAACATAATAAACTAGAGTATACACAAGCTACACATGATGGGAACATGGAGCACAACTCCCAAAGGGATAATAGAGATGAGTTACACAATAACTCCTTAAATAATAGGATAACCTCCTCCAAATAAACCTGATACATTCTTATATCCAAATCATATGTTCATGCCTCCATAATGACTATATTAACCTCTATATACACCTATCTCATTCATTTCACATGTGGGACCTTGATTAGACTGAACCCTATTACGTATGCATCTAACCCATTACATATACATCTAACCCCATATATTTCCCTTTGGGGTCATATCATATAATCCCCACTTGAAAATATTTTTTCTCAAAGCTTTGTAGTTTAGGGTTTTACATGTAATGAAACTAGGTAATATGATTTCCTTGTATTCTTGATTTATTGTTGTCACTAAAGATGATCCATCCTTCCAAATCCAATTATTTTTGGTCTTAATCCTTGATAGTTGGTTATTACATAATTTTCTTTCTTTTGACTTTGTGTTGTTCTCATGACTTTTCAAATGTGTTTTAGTCGTTGATCTTTGATAATGTCTTTTTGAATCATGGTTTGTGTTGAAATATTGTAACTTCTAAGAATATTCTATTTGTACTTTATCCAGAGATGGTTCATTCCTACGTTGAGACTTTATTGTATATCCAGAGCTGTTTATTCCTCCATCGGGATGTTATAACTAGGGTTATTAGACTTCCCTAGTGGGGTCAGCCCTGAGTTAGTTGTTTAGGGGTTATTAGACTCTCCTAGGAGAAGTCGGCCCAGTTAGGGTTAAAAGTCAACTGAAGTAAAGTATAAATAGAGGATGTGTGATCCTCATTTATCACACTCACTCACCCATTCACTCACTTGTGAATGTGCATAGGAGAGAGAGAGATCCGTGAAGGAGGAGAAGGAGCAGTTGTTTGGGGTTTACATATTTGTATTTGTTGGTCATCTATATTGAGGAAAGCATTGCTAGGTTTTCTACCCCATGAGGGTTTCCCAGGATAAATCTGTGTCTATCTTGTGATTGTGTTTCTTTCAGTGATCCTTATTATGCTCTTGTTGTGAATTTTATACTAAACTTAACATGGTATCAGAGCTAGCCTAAATATGACATCTTTCACAAGGTGAAAATACCTCTCTCTCCTCCTCCGGTGAAAATTAGGGTTTCTACAAAAGTTGGAATTTTTGGAATCTGATTGCATGGCTGGATGCTCCTCCTCAAAAGTGAAATTTTGAGCCCTGGATCGAACTTTTTGAGTGGGTGGATATTTGGGAAAGTCAAACCCTAGTCTTATTTCTGAACTAGAAAACCAGAAAAACTGCAAACCTGTGCACCAGTGAACCAGAAAAGCTGCAAAGCTGTTCACCAGTGAACCAAAAAAGCTGCGCACCAATGAACCAGTGAACCAGTAAACCATAAAATCTGTTGCAGATCCGAATTTTGCTGGTCAAGTTTGAAGGGTGAAAAGTTGAATTTTTCAGAAATCAAGTACACCAGTCAAATCAACTCAGTCAAGCACATCTCTTGGTAAGGTCAGTTTTGCATTTTAAGAATTTTCAATTTTTGGTGACCTCCTGGATAAGATGGCCCCAAGCACTAAGCTTGAGGACAAGCTAGAGAGTATATAGAATTTCCGGGCATGGAAATATAGGATTGGTCTCATTCTTGAAGAAAATGATCTTGCCCAATACATCAAAGATGAGGTTGCAGAACCTGCGGAAGATGAAGCTAAAGAGAAGTACACGAGGGATATGATTAGGGAAAAGAGAATCATTGCTGATTCTATCAAAGACCACTTGATTCCCCAAGTGTCTTCCAAGAAGACCCCGAAGGAAATGTATGATGCCCTAACAAAAATGTATGAAGGGAGGAACATCAATAGGAAGATGAACTTGAGATCTCAATTGAAGAGCACTAAGATGAATCAAGGAGAATCCATTCAAGATTAATTCACAAGGGTCTCCGAGTTCAAGGAACAACTAGAAGCCATTGGAGACAACCTTGATGAATATGAACTAGTCATGACTGCTTTCAATGGTCTCACTAGACCCTGGGATTCATTCATCCAAACCATGTGTTCTAGAAAAGAAAGCATGAAGTTTGATATTGTATGGGAGGATTGCATTCAATAAGAGGCTAGAGTATCCAATAGAGAAGCCCTACTCAAAGAAGATAATCAAGCATTATCCACCCATACCAAAAGAAGAAGGAATCAATCCAACTTCAAGAAGGAAAGTCACAAGGAGTCTCAACCTACACAAAGGTTTCATAAGAATAGAAGAACCATTCCAGAAAGAAATTACTCTTCATTCCAATGTTTCATTTGTCACAAAATAGGACACATTGCTAGGGATTGTCCTTCAAGGAAGAAGAAGAAGAGTTTCCACCACAGAAGACATCAAGCACATCTAGCAGAAGATGATAGTGAATATGAAGAGGAGCAAAGACCTCAAGAGGAATTATACAAGATGCAAAAATATATGGAGCTCCAGAAGGCTCCACTAGAGCAAGAAAGAAACCAAAGCCATTTTCCAGCTATGTGGCTTTGATGTGTGATCTTGTAGATCAAGAACCTACCAGTTATGAAGAAGCAGTTCATAAGAAAGAATGGGTAGAAGCAATGACGGAAGAATACTAGTCAATAATGAAGAATGATGTTTGGGATATAGTTCCCAAACCAAAAGACAAGAGTGTGGTATCCTCCAAGTGGATATACAAGATAAAGCATGTTGCGGATGGTAGCATTGAAAAGTATAAGGCAAGGTTTGTGGCCAGAGGATTCTCTTAGAAAGAGGGGATTGACTATGAAGAAACATTTGCACCAATTGCAAGGTACACTTCCATTAGAACCATCATGGCACTTGCATCTATGATGAAGTGGAGATTACACTAGATGGATGTGAAGACAACCTTCCTGAATGGTGTGATTGAGGAAGAAGTGTACATAGAACAACCAAAAGGATATGAGGTTGAAGATAGAAGAACTCACGTATGTAAGTTGAAGAAAGCTCTGTATGGATTGAAACAAGCTCCTAGAGCTTGGTACGGAAGAATTGATAGATTCTTGACAAGCTTGGGCTTTACCAAAAGTAAATATGATCTTAACCTTTACCTTAAGGTCATGGATGATGAACTTTTCATACTATTGTTGTATGTGGATGATCTCTTTCTGATAGGAAATGAGAAACAGATCATGGAAAGAAAGAATAAGCTAGCTATAGAATTTGAGATGAAAGATCTCGGATTGATGCATTACTTCCTAGGTCTGGAAGTATGGCAAGGCCCAGAAGGAATCTTTCTCAACCAGGGAATGTATGCTGTGGAAATATTGAAAAGATTTGATATGTTGGAATGTAAAGCCATGGCCACTCCCATGGATACCAACTTAAAGTTGTTGGCTAATGAATTGTCAGAATTAGTGGATATGACTTAGTATAGACAAATTATTGGGTCATTGATGTATCTGATCAATACCAGGCCAGATATATGCTTTGTTGTGAACACCTTGAGTCAGTATCTAGTTGAGCCTAGACGTGTTCACCTAATAGCTGTAAAGCATGTGATGAGGTAACTAAAAGGTACGATAGACTTTGGTCTATATTATCTTGGAGATAATGATTCTAGATTGTATGGTTATACAGATACAGATTGGGCTGGAGGTGTCTCATACAGAAAGAGCACATCAGGTGGATGTTATTGTCTGGGATATGCTATGATCTCATGGTATAGAAGGAAGCAATCCAGTGTGGCTCTGAGCACAACTAAAGCGGAATATATAGCAGCTTGCTTTGCTAGTTTTGAAGCCATATGGCTTCGGAAGTTGTTATCAGGACTATTTGATTTAGAGATGGACCCCATTGTGATTATGTGTGACAACCAGAGTTGTATCAAGATGACTGAGAATCCAGTGTTCCATGATATGTCAAAGCACATAGAGATCCGATATTTCTATATACGGGATATGGTGCAGAAAGGAGCTATAAAGCTTGAGTATGTGAGCACTGACGAACAAGTTACTAATGTATTGACCAAACCTCCGTATCGAGTAAAGTTTGAGTATTTCCGAGACAAGCTTGGTGTAGTTTAGAAGGACCCTCCTCAAAAGGGGGAGTGATATGGTCGATGATGATATTTGGATACTGGTATCGATGTGGATACCTATATCTATGATGAGGTTTCCTATACCGACGGTAAGGTCAATGATGAGGATACCTATATTGATGATGTGGATACTTGTATCGATGATGAGGTACTTGTATCAATGATGAGGTTACCTGTTCCGACGATGAGGTCGATGATGAGGTTAATTGTTCCGATAATGAGTTCGATGATGAAGATTCCTATACGACGATGAGGTCGATGAAGTGGTACTTAGACTTTGTCTAAGAGGACTAGTGGGATTGATCATCCCTAGACCGTGATCCCATAATTCCGAAAGGAAGGATAGTCTTAAACATTGATCCTTAGACTAGAATCCCATAATTCCAAAAGGAAGGATTGTCTGAGCATTACCAAAGTTGATGGACTAGAATCCTGTAGTTCCGAAAGGAAGGACTGTACATGATACCGTAATTCCGAAATGAAGGATCACTAGAGTTGATGGACTAGAATCCCGTAATTCCGAAAGGAAGGATTGTCCATGGTCCCGTAATTCCGAAAGGAAGGACTGTACATGATCTCGTAATTCCGAAAGGAAGGATTGTCTGAGCATTACCAGAGTTGATGGATGAGAATCCCGTAAGTATGAAAGGAAGGATTGTCCATGGTCCCGTAATTCTGAAAGGAAGGACTGTACATGATCTCGTAATTCCAAAAGGAAGGATCACCAGATTTGATGGACTAGAATATTGTAATTTCGAAAGGAAGGATTGTCCATGGTCCCATAATTCTGAAAGGAAGGACTGTACATGATCCCGTAATTCCGAAAGGAAGGATCACCAGAGTTGATGGACTAGAATCCCGTAATTCCGAAAGGAAGGATTTTCCATGGTCCCGTAATTCCGAAAGGAAGGATTGTCCACGATCCCATAATTCCAAAAGTAACGATCATGTGTGTTGCAGATTATGAGGCTATTGATCGAGAGATACAGATGATGCTGTTGATCGGGAAATCCAGATGATGAGGCTATTGATCGAGAGATACAGATGATGCTGTTGATCAAGAGATCAGATGATGAGGTTGTTGATCGAGAGATCCAAATGATGATGTTGATCGGAAGATCCAGATGATGATGCTGCTGTGGATAATCAAGTGCTGTAGAAGATGAAGACTCAGTACTGACGATGTTGATGATCCAGTATTGATTATGTTCCAGCAACTGGTTGAATTATTGATGATGATTGAATAAATATTCCAATGATTTATATATGTATCATGTATGATGTTGATCACTCCTTTCTCCTGCAGATGCTGTTAGAATATCCTTCTCGTTAAGGGGGAGTGTTGAAATATTGTAACTTCTAAGAATATTCTATTTGTACTTTATCCAGAGATTGTTCATTCCTCCGTCGGGACTTTATTTTATATCCGGAGATGTTTATTCCTCCATTGGGATGTTATAACTAGGGTTATTAGACTTCCCTAGTGGGGTCGGACCTAAGTTAGTTGTTTAGGGGTTATTAGACTCTCCTAGGATAAGTCGGCTCAGTTAGGGTTAAAAGTCAAGTGAAGTAAAGTATAAATAGAGGATGTGTGATCCTCATTTATCACACTCACTCACTCATTCACTCACTTGTGAATTGCGCATAAGAGAGAGAGATATTTTCAAAGGTGGAGAAGGGGCACTTGTTTGGAGTTTACATCTTTATATTTGTTGGTCATCTATATTGAAGAAATATTTGCTGGGTTTTCTACCCCATGAGGGTTTCCCAGGATAAATCTGTGTCTATCTTATGATTGTGTTTCTTTCAATGATCCTTATTATGCTCTTGTTGTGAATTTTATGCTAAACTTAACAGTTTGTTGATTCCTTGTTCAATGAATTTGTTGATCATTCCATCTTCTTCCTTGGTAATGTCGATGTGGATCTTATTCTTTTTCTTAGAAAATTTCTTGGTATTAATGAAGGTTTTGATATGGTTTCATGTTTGATGGATTTCATTGAATATGTACACCTATATCATTAATATTATTTTTGGTGACAATGTCATCCTCTATCCTCTATGCTTAGACATTGATTATTGTAACCTTTGAGATAATAGCATCATATTTGACATGCACATCCTCAAGTAGCTCAAGTTATTCATGTATTTTCCAGTTCCCTTCTTGATCTTCCTTTTCCCTCTGAATTTGCAATGTGATGCCATCCATTAGATTCTTATGTATTTATTCAATTCGATACCGCACTTCTATTTTTTCCTCATCAGTATTTAAGGCTTCTTTAACATTCTTACAACTCTTGAAGTACTTTTTTTAGTATAATTTTCAAATGTTATGGTATTGTGTTCATCCTTATTATTTTCTTTGGATGCTTGTAAATGATTTTTCAAATTCTTAACATCATGAAGTAGGTCTTGATTATACTTATGCATCCCTTTGATTTCTTACATCTTTCTTTTTTTGTTCTTCCCTTTGACTCAACATTTTCCCACTTTCCTTTTCTAATATTTTCTTGTTTTAATTTTATTGCATTCATCAATTCTTGATTATTAAATTGCATCTTTCTAAACTTGTCATCTTTATTTATAAGATCATTTCTTATCTCTTCATTGTCTTTTTGTAATTTGGAAAAAAATATTTAGCCTCTTTTAATTCATCTTGAAATTTTTGCATCACCTCCTTCTAGTGTCCTCGATCCATTTATTTGAGAACAATTATTCAAATGCTTCCCATGTGGTGTAGTGTGTAGTATCTTCATCAAGAATTTTCACCACTTAGAATCTCCACCCTGAAAATAAAAGCCTAACCCAAAATGACTTATAATATTTCCCTTTACTATGCTCAACTATTTCACATGATGAATTCCATTTTCATCTTCCATATTCATTTGCTATTAAAAGAAGGTATTATCATTGGTTCTTAATTGATGTCTAACCAAAAGTATCAACTTTGAACCTCACCATCTTAAAAATAATGGTCCAAAATAGTTATGTTATTCTTCGAAGTATACAATACTTCATTTCCAGCTTCTGGGGGATTTTGAATCACTTGAATTGGACCTTCCAATCAAAATCTATGGCAATTTTAAGATAACATACCTTTCAAAGATTTTTGTATTTTTAATGAAATTGTTTAATAGATAAAGACTTGTTACTAAAATCTCTGTGCCCACTTCTCTTTTTTTTCTTTTTAAAAATGAAATTGAGCCGTTATATCGAAAATGACCCGTAACTAAGTGTCCACGTCTATACTTTTGTTGTATTAAGATTTTATAATCTCAACAACTTATACAATTTCAATAATTCTTGTAAATTTTTACCATTTGAATGAGAATGAGGTGTCTTTTAAAACCAACCTGGATCCAATCTATCACGGGCCTCAAGAGGGATCAAATACCCTTCACTTTAATGACCATGATATATTTTGAACCATTGAATTTTAACGAATTGTATACCTTTAACTATTTTACATTATTTTGCTTTTTAACTTTATTAATGTATATACTTTTAACTATTTAATATTTGTTTACTTTTTAATTTTTTTACATTTTTTTTTACAATGTCTTGATTTTTAATTTATGTACATTGTTTTACTTATTACTTTTTCCTATTCTTTAAAAGTTAGTATTAAATTTTTAATTAAAATTTATGTCCACTCAATTCAACAACTTACATATACAATTCCAATATTTTTATTTTTATTTTTTTACTATTTGAATAAGAATGAGGTATCTTGTAAAATGACATAGAATCTAGTTAATCATAAATTGGTAAAAGAAAATTCATCATTTGATTTGTAATATAATGAAATGGGATGGCTAGAGGTTTTCAAAATCTTTAGATTGGAGTTAGGAATATGACGAATTAGAATTTCAATTGAGTAGAATTATAATTTAATATTTACAAGAAAAAATATATTTGAAACATTACATGAAAAGCAAAAAAAAAATTCAAAGAATAAAGTATTTTAATTCATATTTAATTTTTGCAATTTTTTTTATATATAATCATGAAAACCTAATTAAAAAAAATCATAAAAGTCTAAACAAATTTGATGGAAATTCATGTGTATATATAGTCATTGATTAACAACCATATTATTATTGTTGGTAAAATGATATCAACTTTTTTTTTTTTTAAGTAAGGTGGTTCCTTCTATTCTATTAAAATATAGTGAAAATACATTAAAAATGTTAAATTTTCAGAATTTACTTCAATCTGATCTAGGATCTTAATTGAGAGAACAACATGTACAGCATATCTACAACATATCAATCATGGACACAATAATGCAAGCACACAAGAGACACAGAGTTTACTTGGGGAAAACCATAAAGGTGAAAAACTGCAATAACTTCCTCAGAGATCGATAGAGCAATGATATAACCAGAATACAGGAGATAGTCTTCTCCTAGTAGCAGAGCCTCCTCCTCCACAAGTGCGCCACTCTCCCAAGTGTGAGTGAGAGAATAGAATGATCAAATAGAGATCTCCCGATCTCTATTTATACTAGACTTGACTTGCCTAATAACCTTTACTAGGTCGGCCTTAACTTAACCACATAACACAATGCTGACTGGGCCGACACCCAATATAGTGGTCTAATAACCCTTTGACCCACATGACTTATACAGGGCCGACCCCAACAAGGTGGTCTAATAACCCATCAAGTATAAGCTATGACACTTACAATATAAATGACGACACTTCTATATAGAGGAATAATAACATCTCTATAGGAATACAACCACTTCCGTATAGAGGAATAATAACATCTCTATATGAATACAATATACATATATGTGAAATACATTCTGAAGTTACATATACATCAACACTCCCTCTTAACTAGGAAGGTATTTCTTGACACAGATCTTCTAGCACAACTCATCTTCTCTGGATCATCGTCACTAGATAATCGTCACCGAGTCATCATCATTGTCACTGCTGCTGCTATCTCAATCAATCTCTGAATCTACTCGTCATAGGAAGTTCTACAGAGCCAGTCCTTTTTCATACTGGATGTAGGCCCACCACCTGCATGTCTTCATCATCTTTGGCCATATTGTGGAATCCTCAGGACTTATTACGTGCGTCACAAAACCTTGCAAGAGCATCCCATGCTGTTACGAGCACACAGCTCTACCTATAGGATCTCCCAGAGCCATATTATATGTGACCTCACCACAAAACCTTGCAAGAGCATCCCAGGCTGTTACGAGCACACAACTCTACCTATAGGATCTCATAGGGACAGATTATATGTGGTCACCACAAAACCTTGCAAGAGCATCCCAGGCTGTTACGAGCACACATCTCTACCTATAGGATCTCCCAGGGACAGATTATATGTGGTCATGGCAAAACCTCGCAAGAGCATCCCAGGTCTTATTACGGGCACATAGCCCAACCTATCGGATCTCCCAGGGACATATTATATGCCATAGGACAAAACCTCAAAAGAGCATCTGCCAGATATCCCAGGGCCAAATTATATGCCATAGGAAAAACCTTGCAAGACTATTTATAGATCTCCCAGGGCCAAATTATATGTCCTCCCAGAGCAAAACCTCGAAAGAGCATTTTCTAGATATCCCAGGGCCAAATTACATGCCATAGGAAAAACCTTGCAAGACTATCTGGAAATATCCCAGGGCCAAATTATATGCTCATCTGCACAACCTGATACACGGCCATAGAGTATCAACCTGATACTCACCATACATCATCTTGATGTACACATGATCATCCTGATCATCATCACTGCAACATCCTGCCGCATGTCATCTGGAGAAACATCCTGAAGCTCGTCATCCATGATCATATAATGCATCTTCCTGATGCATACCAAGCATCTACCTGATACATATCATCATACATGATCCTCCTGATCATACAATGTATCCACCTGATACAAATACAAATACATGATCCACCTGATCATACATGATACATATCAACATACATGATGTACCTGATCATACAATGTATCCACCTGATACATATACAGATACATGGTCCAAGCATCCAACATGATGCATATACAAAATACATACAAATGATCCAACCGATCATATACAAAATCCAACATGATGCGTACATACATATAAATGATCCAACTGATCATATCCAGCATCCAACATGATGCATACATAGATATACATATAAATGATCCAACTGATCATACAAAGCAGAAACTACAACATCATCTTGATGCTCATCATCTAGCGCTTACATCCACATCCATGTGAAGGATCCTCCTTCCAACCCTAACGTATTCAAACTTCACTCTAGCTAGTGGCTTCATCAGTACATCTGCAATCTGCTCGTCCATCGCAACATACAGGAGCTTCACAGCTCCTCTCTGCACTATATCCCTGATATAGTGATATTTGATCTCTATGTGTTTTGACCTGTCATGAAACACTGGGTTCTCGGACAGCTTCACACAACTCTGGTTATCACAAAAGATACCAGTAGCATCCAACGGGAGATCAAATAACTCATACAGTAGCTTCCGTAGCCATACTGCCTCACAACTAGCTGAACAGGCTGCAACATACTCTGCCTCAGCTGTACTCAGTGCTACGCAGGACTGCTTCCTGCTAAACCAAGAGATCACTCCTGATCCCATACTGAAGCAACACCCATAAGTGCTCTTCCTATCTGTAGCACTGCCTTCCCAATCAACATAACCCTGCAGGTTAAAATTTTGATTCGCATCATACTTGAGCCCATAATCAACCGTACCCTTCAGGTACCTTCGAATATGCTTTACAACAACCAGGTGAACATCTTTCGGATCCATCAGGAACTGGCTCAATGTGTTCACTGCAAAGAAAATATCTGGTCTTGTGTTCGTCAGGTACATAGAGGACCCAATCATCTAACGATACATCGTGACATCAACCGGATCAGATGGAGCATCACACAGAAGCTTCAGGTTTGATGCCATAGGTGTGGCCATAGCCTTGCAATCCATCATTCCGAACCTCTTCAGGATCTCTACTGCATACTTCTCTTGTCCAAGGAAGATTCCATCTGCACTTTGCCACACCTCCATGCCAAAAACAAATAGTGCATCATCCCCAAGTTCTTCATCTAGAACTCGGCAACAAGCTTCCACTGCGTGTCGGAAATAAATCTATCTTCACCTGTAATAAACAGGTCATCCATATACAAAATTAGTATCAGTGGATTGCCTTCCTCAACCTTGTAGTAAAGGTTGGAATCCACTTTACTCTTGGTAAAGCCCAAATTGGATAGAAAGCTGTCTATCCTACCATACCAAGTTCTGCACATATATGACTCCCTGTCATGTGTCTCAGAACGAAGTAGCTTCTCCACATACACTTCTTCTTCAACTACACCATTCAAGAAGGCTGTCTTGAAATCCATCTGGTGTATCTTCCCTTTCATCACTACAGCCAGAGCAAGTACGAATCTAATGGAAGTGTATCTGGCTACAGGAGAAAAAGTCTCTATGCTACCACCTGCAGCATGCTTTATCTTGTATATCCTCTTGGAAGTCACTACAGACTCTCCTTCAAGTCTTGGGACTGCATCCCAAACATCTTCATGATCGACTGGTACTCCTCGATCATGGCATTCTTCCCAGATCCTGGGAACATCAATATTCAATATTTTCAATAGATAACTTTGTTGCTAAACAAATGTTGTAGTCGTTCTTTTGTAGGCGATGGTATACGATATTTCCTACACAACAAGTTAAATTGCATGATTAGAAAACATCTCATAGTTTTCAGAACAAATTCTTACACATAAAGAAATATGTCATACAGTCATGCAATTATCTTAGCCAATGCTTCAATACAAAATTTATCCATATTCCGTAACTTTCTAGATGCCTTCCAATCTCTACCAGAACATTGTTAAGAGTGTGCACAACTCCTAACATGTCAGCAAAGAGGTTTCATTCTAGATAAGTAGCAATAGAATGTTGTATAGTGCCATAGGCCACTTACCCGTGTATATTAGTAGTATATTGTTCATCAATGCAACTATTCTAATATGCATAATACACAACCTAATTCTAGCAACATAAGCATATACATCATTGAATAACATTATGTAAGAAATGACAATTGAGATACTTATCTTTGTTTGGTTGCTGGGTGGACTCCCTCTGAATATCTGCATCCTTGCAGAAACTACTGAAGCGTGCTCCTTTGCTTTCTTGTAGGAACAACTGGAGTGTGCTCCCTCTTGATTTTTTCTTCCTGGATTACCTGTCCTTGAACTTACATCCATCCTTAATCACTATGCATGCTTATTAGTATCATCATTGTTTTATCCTTGAGGTCTCATACATAATCACACATTTATTAGTATAATCTTAATACTATCAAAACACAATAATCTTAAACATGTATAGTCATGATCATTCATAGATAATAAACATTAGTATTCAAGGTTTCAGGGAAGTCTTCTTTTACTCATGCATTTTCTTATTTGATCATAGGACTCTTCTGATTAGTTAAATCATCAATGCATAAACCCGTGATTACTCAAACCTATACCTTCATGATTCCTCTGGTTAGTCATATCATCAATTATGGTAAGAAACATAATATGCATACAGCCATGGCTATTCAAACCTATGACTTCATGAATAATCATTATCAACAACACAACAGTATAAGATCCTAACACAAGGTAGGATTCTAGCTTGATATAGGAAAAACATACCTAGATTAGCATGCTAGCTAGTTATCTCTAACATACCCACATAATGTCTTCTGGTTCTCTTCAGTGACTTGTGGTAGTAACCTGCATGTCTCATAAGTTAACCATTGTAGAACCAAGTTATACATACCTCGAAATTAGATCTTCTATGTGATCCATGACAATGGATGAATCTTTGTCTTCATGTCACCATGATCATATGTTCTTGAAGAAGAACATGATTTGACTTTCTTGGTGTACCTTTTATGTTAGCGAACAACATAAACCTCATACAACATCACAATGCATTAGTACAATCATAAGTGTCAAAAACCTTAATCAATGAATATCTTCTATTAAGGTGATACGACAAGTCTAGTAATTAATCAAGATTGTACTGTAACGATATGAAGACAAACATATCATAAAATTAACCATGAACATAATTCAAAACATACCTATAAGCCATACCTGTCAAGATTGCTTGTAATCCTCTTATGGAAGGCCTTAGCCTCATCTCCCTCTGAGACAGGAACTTCTTCACTTATGCAGATGACCAATCCATCATCTTCTAGGATTAAACCAATCCACTTGATTTGCAAGAACTAGATCTGGAGCTGTATTAGGGTTTGTTAGAGAAACCCCAAAAATTCAAACTTTCAATTTCAAACTTCTGAAAGGATATAAATATGCGCCTTGATGAGCTGATCAAGCTGGTATATTCAGAATTTGAAAACTGCAAAGTTTCACTCCTCAATTTTGCCTTTGAAACTTCCAGATTCACTGGACATGACCTTGAACTGGGGTTTGATGAAGCCCACTCTTCTTCCCAATCAAAAGGTTTGATCCAAAGCTCTAAGCTTCTATTTTTCTGAGGAGCTTCCATCCGTGGTCACAGATTTCAAAAATTCCCATTTTTATAGAAGCCCTAATTTTCCACTTTTCTAATCAAAGTCCCAAACTAGCGTCTGATCAAGCCTAGCCTGATTGTTTCTAGTGTAACTCTGAACTTTTCGATCCACAGGGTCTGAAAAATTTTCCTGAGATAGCCCGACCTGTCATCTTTCCATCTTAACAGGTCTGACCTCAATTGGATTCTCTGAGAGAGACTTATGCCAAGTGTCGCAACGTGACCTGTTTATGGGATAAAACAGGAGAGCAAACTTGTACGGAGTGCCATGTGTCACTAGTTCGACTTCAGCCTCTGAATATTTTTTTTGAGATAGTACAGTCTATGTACTACCTGTCAATTGTTACGAAATTTCATTTGGAGCTTCCTAGCCCAAGTTATGACCTTTTTTCCAAGGTCACCTGTTTTTGACTCAAATCTGGAAGAGGCAGAAGCCCTATATTGTACAGATCATATATAACAAAGTACAACGAATTAGAGGTTTTCCTTTGAACACAAGGTACATGGGGATCTAATATTCGACCTTTAAATTTTTTATACCTGAACACTTTGCCAAAACGGATTTATAGTGAAAGTTCTACGTTGACTGGTTTTTGCTACACCAAGCCCTAGCATCGTAAGTGCAACAAGTGTCATACATGCCATATCATGCCTTCTTTCAGGCTAGATCTGATACCATGTTAAATTTTCAGAATTTACTTCAATTTGATCTAGGATCTTAACTGAGAGAACAACATGTACAACATATCTACAGCATATCAATCATGGGCACAATAATGCAAGCACACAAGAGACACATATTTTACTTGGGGAAAACCATAAAGGTGAAAAACCCCAATAACTTCCTCAGAGATAGAAAGAGCAATGATACAACCAGAATACAGGAGATAGTATTCTCCTAGCAGAAGAGCCTCCTCCTCCACAAGTGTGCCACTCTCCAAAGTGTGAGTGAGAGAATAGAATGATCAAATAGAGATCTCTCGATCTCTATTTATACTAGACTTGA
Organism: Larix kaempferi; assembly: GCA_027924585.1. NCBI lineage: Eukaryota > Viridiplantae > Streptophyta > Pinopsida > Pinales > Pinaceae > Larix > Larix kaempferi. The sequence goes on from BSBM01001545.1 coordinate 35,635, forward strand.
CTTGCCTAATAACCTTTACTAGGTCGGCCTTAACTTGACCTCATAACACAATGTTGACTGGGCCGACACCCAATAGGGTGGTCTAATAACCCTTTGACCCACATGGGAGACCCCCACTAGGGTGGTCTAATAACCCTTCGACCCACATGACTTATATAGGGCCGACCCCAACAAGGTGGTCTAATAACCCATCAGGTATAAGTTACGACACTTACAATATAAATGACGACACTTCCGTATAGAGGAATAATAACATCTCTATAGGAATACAACCACTTCCGTATAGAGGAATAATAACATCTCTATAGGAATACAATATACATATATGTGAAATACATTCCGAAGTTACATATACATCAACAAAAAAAAAGAGTATTAGGTGCTCCTCCCAAAGGAAAACAGAAAAACCCAAGAGTTTCCAATAGTTTGTCTAAGTTTGGAACTCAATAATTGTAGGTAGCATAAAATATCATAAGTAAAAGAAAGTTATAGATGTCCATAAACAAAACAACAGTGGAGATCTAAAGGCCTATAAGACTTATTTAAGGCCCTGATAACACAATTAAGTATAAATAAAAAAGGAAGCAGAGGGTCGGTTTGATTCATAACTACCAAGGATTAACCAATTAGAGAGTTCAGGGGGGGGGGGTGTATGAGTATGGCCCTTGAGTCTATCCCATGGGAGAAGCTCCTTGGTCATCTTCATCCTCCAGATTAATGAACTGAGGCTTGGAAGGTACAAGCACTAGAAGCTGAGATGGGACTGGTATGAGAGGTTCCTCAACCACCATGGTAACTTTTTGAATTTGAAGCCCATGAACTGAGCCAAGAGATTTTGTTTGGCCTCAATTACTTTTAGCTAGTAAGGAACATCTCTAAGAGGGTTGATGAACGAGCGTATTTCGTCCAACTTGCCCAAGAGGTCTTCATAAGCTAGACTTTCCCAAGAGGATCTTTACCAACGAGTAGAGGTCCAAGGACCTATTGTAGAGGGCAATCCTACCCCTAGTGTTCTTAGGGTCAAGAACCCAATCTTTGAACTCCTCAAACCTTTGAGCCTCAAGGATAAAATCCTTGTCCATCCTGATATCCTCTTCCATATCCTTGATTTATTTCTTTGTAGCCTCAAAAATCAACTCCCAAAATAATTTAGCCGTGTTTTTAGCACACTTAAATTCCTTTTATTTATGCTTCCCATAGGATTTATCCTCAAGGCGACGAACCTTTCTAGTTCTTATCCCAACTCTTCATTGCATACGGCTATCCTCCCCATCTCCTTCTTCTTTTTGCATTGGGATGTCCTCCATATTACCTTCAGCTTTCAGCATAGAAAAGTGATACAGAATGCCAAGATGGAAATTGATGATATCGTCTACTAGAATCACATACTGAGAAATGGTGGTCTGCCCTGTATTCATATTGGCATCCCACGCATCTCTGTCCTGGCCTCTATCCGAAGTAATCATCATTTTACATGCCTATAAATTATCCTCCGTATTTGAAATCATAAGAATGGCCCCGAGGCACATGTGATGACTAGAAGAGTCCATATGGGTTGTGGTTGTGTGGGGAAAGGTGGTTTTAGTGCCTTACATCCCAAGTGATGTCAAACCAAATCTACAATTATCTTCTCCCTACCACATTATCTTCTATATGTCTACTGTATTGATCCTCAACATGTCTGACATTCCTAGGAGTTTCCACATGCTCCTCCATTCCATCCACTCGCCCCTCCACTTGATGGCCATTTATCGCCTCTGGGTGGGTGGTACAGTCCTCGGCCACGGATGGGTGAGGCATCCTACATGGGCCACATTTATCCATTTTGGCCAGATGGATACAATCATGACTAAGTGGATGGTTCTGGAATTCCTTACCATATCTGTTGAGCTCTCCTTCCTGACAACCAATGCCTGCCTTTTCCAGCGTGTCAACCAGTTGGTTTCCTTTGCGTCTGACATGTGATGGATTAATAAATTCTATTCTAGGGATAAGATAACCTATCTCTTGCATACCATAAGTGAGACACCATCTCATGGAATTTTTTTTAGCATTGGTTCCATGGATGATCTTGTGGATAGCCTGAATAAGGATTTAGGAGACTCCCTATATGATAATCCCGTTGAACCCCTATTGCATTTCTATATGAACCCAAGTGATTAGGGCCTAAAGTTCCATTGCATTGTTCGATTTTGTACCCAAGGACCTTGCATAGACCTATAAATTTTTTCCTTGGTTGTCACGAAACACTCCTCCATGTCCAGTTGGTCCCAAATTGCCTCTGGAATCTCCATTAAAGTTAAGTTTGCAGGAACCTTTAGGGTGGCACATCCAAAAGTCTGGGCTCTAGCTGAGGATTTGCTTGGTCTTTGCTGAGGTGGTTTTTATGATGGGGACAAGGTTCCAATTTTCCATGATACACTTTTCCTGAGGAGGATAGATTAGATATTGCTAAGTCCAAGTTTGCTAGTGTAGAGTTTCCTGGATATTAGATTTTATCATTCTCCAAAACTGTTCAATATCAATGGTCTCATTCTTGAATATTCATCTATTTCATTCTTTCCATATGGTCGAGATGAGGAATCTTGGGAAGAGGTGCCAAATTGTATTGAGGATCTTATTTTGAAATGGGACTTGGCACCAATTTGAAATGGTGGTTTCAATAGAGTCTCTATCCTTATTGGTTTGTCAAAAGAGAGTAGCAGATATATCCCAAATGATGGAGGAATAGGGGCATTTGTTCAAGAGGTGATTCATGTTATCATTATTCATTGTGCATATGATACATTGGGAGGGTACTGAAAATCCTCTCTTCTGGAGTTTATCCCAAGTGAGAATTATTTTGTGCATGACTAGCCAAAGGAAAGTGGAAATTTCAGGCCATAATTTTGTGGTATAGATTATTTTCCAAACTTTTTATTCAAGAATATTGTCATGTCCTGAGGTGAGGTGGTAGACTTATTTAATGTTGTAGATTCCTGCTGAATTGTAACCCCATCTAAGATAGTCCTCAACCTACGTATTCTTAATTTTCTAGGACTGGAGGTCATTCCAAAATTGCTCTATGCATTTTTCATCGATTTGGGAGTCCCAAAGATCTCTGTTAATCCATTGTCTCCACACAACATTATTGTCTTAGTGCTTCTAGAATTGTGATACTACCTCCTTATTTGTGAAGTTTGGGTGGTTTTTGAGATGGATGATATTCGGTGGTTTCTTAGGTGAAGAAGTTGTTTCCAAGCATCGTCCCAAAAGAGTTATGTCTTTCCATCACGAATTTCCTAGAAGTTATGATTTCTGATAAGAGCTCTGTGGGACCAAGCCAAATTCAATATGAGGAAGCCTTTGTGGTTCCCATCAATACAGACGAGGGATTTTGTATTGTCAGATGGATAATATTTATCCCTCCATACTAAGTCCCAAGTATTTTTTGGATTGGTCACAAACCTCCACCAAGTTTTTGCAACCAGAACATTGTTGAGCACCTATGGATCTCTGAGACCTGGACCCCTTTTTAGTTTAGGAGTGTAGGATTTTTCCTAGGCCACCAGGGACCATTTTCTTGCGGGTTAGGTGCCACTCCATAAGAAATTACGTTCGTTAATTTTTATCTCTTTGAGGACGTGCTTGGGAGCGACCATGACTAAGAAAAGATACAGGGGCATAGCCTAGACGATGGATTTGAGCAACACTGCTCTAGCTAGAAGATTGAGGGATTTGAAGATCCAATTGGATAACTTAATGTAGATCTTGGAAAGCATTTATTCCCAAGAGGGATTACGCAAGGAATTTTAAATTAGGGGAGCTCCTAGTAATTTGGAGGGAATAAAGCTTCTTTGGATTCTTAGAATGTAGAGGATACGATTTTGGATATCTAAGGAAGTGTTAAAGAAGAAAATTAGAGATTTCTCTTGATTAATAGAGGTTCCCGAGGCTCACATGAAAGTCTAGAGGACTTCTTTAAAGGCCTTGGATTCAAGAACTGAAGGGATACCCATTAGCATGGTATCATCCACAAATTGAAGGTGGGAGTGCTTCTAGTTTGAATGGAGATGAAGGCCAAAGATGAGGTTTTTTGCATTAGTCGCGTTAAGGCTTCTTCCCAAGCCCTCAACCATAAGAATGAAAAGAAAAGGTGAGAGAGGGTCACCTTGGCGGATGTCTCTTGAAGGAGAAAAGGTGGAGGACGGAGAGCCATTGAGAAGGATGGAGAATAAAGTAGGCTACGTGAGGGAGAGAAACCAATTGACCTTGGTGTAATTGAATCCAAAGGCAAGAAGGGCTTGCTTGATATTATGTTAGTTGAGTTTATCGAAGGCCTTCGACATATCAAGCTTAATCATCATACCTTTTTTTTTTAGATTTGAGGGAGTGGATAAATTCATGAGCTAGAAAAATTCCATCTAAGATCTGTTGACCCTCAACATAACCATTTTTTTCTTCAGATATGAGAGAGGGGAGAAGGGGATTTAACCAATTTGCAATAACTTTGGTTATGATTTTGTAAATAACATTGCAAAGAGAAATATGTCTAAATTGGCTTGGATCAAGGATGCCTTCTTTTATGAGAATTAAAATTAGGAAGGTTTCATTTAGTGCCTGGAGCACCCCCGATTTGACTCTTGAAGTTTCGACTAGTTTCCAGACCTCCATTTTTACTATGGACCAACAAGCCTTGAAGAATTTAATAATGAATCCATCCAAACCTAGAACTTTGCTCACAGGCATTTCTTTTATAACCATTTCCACTTCTTGCATTGTGATAGGATTAAGGAGATTGCCGTTTTGATACTGAGTGACCAATTTTTGGATATTATAAGTGATCTTAGCTATTGCTTCTAATCTGTCCTCAATTGGTTATGAGAGTAGGTTTTTGTACTACTGAACCAATTCTTGTTCAATTTCTTTTTGGGTTTCAAGATTAGTCCCTTGAGAGGAGCGTAAATTGGAAATCTTGTTTTGATTTCTTCTTTGTTTAATGGCATTATGAAAGAATTTGGTGTTCTTATCCCCATCTTTGATCCAAAGAGCTCTTTATTTTTGTATCCAAAGAGTCTCTTCTTGCTTGAGCCTTTAATTAATTTGTTCTTGTAGTTCCATTTCTTTATTATCTAGGTCCTATGATCTTCCTTGATCTATAATTTCTTGTTGTATGCCTTTCATTTTGAAGTCTAGGTCTTTTGTTTCCTCAAATATGTTTCCAAATACTTCTTTGTTCCACTTCTTTATCTTACATTTTATGTTTTTAAGGAAAACCTAAAAAATGGTAAATGGAGGGCCTTGATCCAGGGTATGCTTCTAACCACCAATTGGAGATGTTGTTGTTGAAGTCCTCATGGCCAAGCCAAAAGGATTCAAATTTGAAGGCCTTGGGTCCAGAGTCATTTCTAAAATTTAGAAGGAGGCCGATTGGCTAGTGGTTAGAGCTGGTTGTTGGGAGGATGGATGCTTCAGTGGTTGTTAAGCAATAAATTTCCAAAAATAGCATGGAAAGAGTAGAAATCGATCAGAAAGAGTACTCCATGAATTTATTGAAGAAAATAGCTGAATAACATGTTAAATTTTTCGATAATTTCATTCCATTATCATTAGGATCTCTAAGAAAATAACATGTACATCATATCTACAGCATATCAATCATAAACACAATAGCAATCACACAAGAGACACAGAGTTTCACCGGGGAAAACCAAGAAGGTGAAAAACCCCGCAACTTCCTTAGAGATAGAATAAGCCCCAATACAAGATCACAAGGATCAAACCCAATAAGATGTCTCTAGAAGATGATCCTCCTCCTCCACATGTGCGCCACTCTCTCTCACAAATAATGTGAGATTGAGTAGTGAGTGAATGAATAGAATGAGAGAGGCACACCCTCTATTTATGCACTGACTTGACCTGACTTTTAACTTTAACTAGGTCGACCCCAACTTAACCACTTAACATAATGTTGACTGGGCCGACCCCCACTAGGGTGGTCTATCAACCCTTTAACCCACATGAATCATACAGGGCCAACCCCATCAAGGTGGTCTAATAACCCATCAAGTATAAGTTACGACACTTACAATATAACTTGTGACACTTGCATGTACAACTGACGATACTTCCAATCGAAGGAATAATACATCTCCGTTGGGGATACAATAAAGTACAAATACAATATACAAGTGAATATCTTCCAAAGTTACAAATACATCAACACTCCCTCTTAACTAGGAAGGTATTCTCTTAACACAAGTCATCAATACATATATGCACAAGTCTTCAATTCTAGAGCTGGATCATCATCACTGCATCACAGAGCATCATCATCATCACTGCTATTGTACTCGACATCTCGATCACTGGGCTAGATCATAATTCTTCTCGTCATAGGAATTTCTACAAAGCCAACCCTTTTTCATGTTGGATGTAGGCCCACCTCCTACAGGTCTTCATCAACACTGACCATACTGTGGAATCCTAAGGACTTATTATGTGTGTCAACAAAACCTCGAAAGAGTATCCCAGGATCCTTTATGTGCCTAAGAATGGCTGACAAGATCTCCCAGGGAACAAAACCTTAAAAGAGTGTCTTGACTAGCAAGAACTCTAAAGAGCATCTGAGGCCTTTTACGTGACTAGCACAACCTGTCCATATCTCCAGGACGTATTACATGTGACCCCCACCACGAAACCTTAAAAGAGTGTCTTGAATAGCAAGAACTCTAAATAGCATCTGAGGCCTTTTACGTGACTAGCACAACCTGTCCAGATCTCCAAGACGTATTATATGTGGTCATGGAAAAACCTCGAAAGAGCATACCAGGACTGATTATGAGCGTACTACTCAACCTATTGGATATCCCAGGGCACTATTATATGCCATAGGACAAAACCTTGAAAGAGCATTTTCCAAATATCCCAGGGCGCTATTATACGCCATAGGAAAAACCTCTAAAGAGTATCAACAAACCTCCCAGGGCACTATTATATGTCCTCCCAAGCAAAAACTCGAAAGAGAATTTGCCAGATATACCAGGGCGTTATTATATGCCATAGGAAAAACCTAGAAAGAGTATCTGCAAACCTCCCAGGGCGCTATTATATGCTTATCTGCACAACCTATCCACGGCCACAGAGTATCAACCTGATACTCACCATACATCATCCTGATGTACATGATCATCCTGATCATCACCACTGCATCGTCCTGATGCATGTAATCATCGCATGATCATCCTGATCATCGTCACTGCATTGTCCTGATGCATATCATCCAGAGCATCATCCTGATGCATATCATCCATATCATCGTCCTGATACTCATCACACATGATCATCCTGATCATTGTCACTACATCATCCTGATGCATGTCATCCAGAGCATCGTCCTGATACTCATCACACATGATCATCCTGATCATCATCACTGCATTGTCCTGATGCATATACATATACATGATCCAAATGATCATACAAAGCATCCACCTGATGCATATCCAAAGCAGTAACTGGAGCATTGTCCTAATGCTCATCACACAGTGCTTACATCCACAGCCATGGGAAGGATCCTCCTCTCACCATGCTTGGAATGGCTTATGCAAATGTGTCCCATCACTTCTTCCTCGAAGTATCTTCAATCTAAAGAACACCAAGCCTGCCTCTAAAGTACTCGAACTTCATTCTGGCTAGTGGTTTTGTCAACACATTTGCAACCTGCTCATCTATCGCAACATACAAGAGCTTCAATGCTCCTCTCTGCACCATATCCCTAATATAATGATATTTGATCTCGATGTGCTTTGACCTGTCATGGAACACCGGGTTCTCAGGCAGCTTCACACAACTCTGGTTGTCACAAAAGATACCAGTAGCATCCAATGGGAGATCAAATAACTTAGACAGTAGCTTCCTAATCCATATTGCTTCACAACTAGCCAAACAAGCTGCAACATAATCTGCTTCGGCTGTACTCAGTGCTACGTAGGACTACTTCCTGCTAAACCAAAAGATCACACCTGATCCCATACTGAAGCAACACCTCGAAGTGCTCTTCCTATATGTAGCACTGCCTGCCCAATCTGAATCAACATAACCCTGCAGGTTAAACTTTTGATTCGCATCATACTTGAGCCCATAATCAACTGTACCCTTCAGGTACCTCAGAATATGCTTTACAGCAACCAAGTGAACACTTCTGGGATCTATCAGGAACTGGTTCAATGTGTTCACTGCAAAGCAAATATTTGGTCTCGTGTTCGTCAGGTACATCATGGACCCAATCATCTGACGATACATCGTGAAATCAACTAGATCAAATGAAGCATCACACAGAAGCTTTAGGTTCGATTCCATAGGTGTGGCCATGGCCTTGCAGTCCATCATCCTGAACCTCTTCAGGATATCTACTGCATACTTCCCTTGTCCAAGGAAGATCCCATCTGCACTCTGCCACACCTCTATTCCTAGAAAGTAATGCATCATCCCCAAGTCCTTCATCTCGAACTAGGCATCAAGCTTCCTCTTGGTGTCAGTAATCAACCCATCCTCATTTGTAACAAACAAGTCATCCACATACAATAGTAGTATCACAGGATTTCCTTCCTCAACCTTGTAGTAAAGGTTGGAATCCACTTTACTCTGAGTAAAGCCCAAACTAAATAGGAAACTGTCCATCCTACCATACCAAGTTCTAGGAGCTTGCTTCAAGCCATACAAGTCTTTCTTCAATATGCACACATATGAATCCCTATCATTTGTCTTAAACCCGAGTGGTTTCTCCACATACGCTTCCTCTTCGACTACACCATTCAAGAAGGTTGTCTTGACATCCATCTGGTATATCTTTCACTTCATCACTTGCTTTGTATTTCTCTATGCTACCATCTGCAGCATGCTTGATCTTATAGATCCACTTGGAGGTCACAACAAACTTCCCTTTAGGTCTTGGGACCACATCCCAAACATCATTCTTCATGATCGACTGGTATTCCTCGATCATGGCATTCTTCCATTATTGCATCTCGAAACCTGGGAACTTCAGATTCTTCAATATCTTCAATAGATGGTTTTCTTTGAACTCCGTTGCTGGAACAAATGTTGTAGTCCTTCTTTTGTAGGTGATTGTACACGATCTTTCCTACAAGTCAAATTCAATTGCATGGTTAGAAACTTCTTATATATTTGATAACAAATTCTTACTCATAAAGACATATGACATACAGTCATGCAATTATCTTAGCCAATGCTTCAATACAACAGTTATCCATATCCCGTAACTTTCTATATGCCTTCCATCTCTACCAAAAAATTTGTTAAGAGTGTGCACAACTCCCAACATGTTAGAAAAGAGGTTTCATTCTAGATAAGTAGCAATGGAGTGTCATACAGTACCATAGGCCACTTACCCATTACATGCACATTAGTAGTATATTGTTCATTAATGCAATCATTCTAATATGCATAATACACAATATAAGTCTAGGAACTTAAGTATATACATCATTGATCAATATTAAGCAATCAGATATACAAGAAATGACAATTCAAATACTTATCTTTGTTTGTTTGTTGGGTGGACTCCCTCTCAATCTTTGCTTCCTTGCAGGAGCTATCAGAGTGTGCTCCCTCTTGATCTTTGCTTCCTGGATTACCTGTCCTTGAACTTATATTCATCTTGGACCACTATGCATGCTTAAGTGTGCAATAGTTTCATGATTGTTCCATCCTCAAGATCTCATACATAATCATACATCCATTAGTATAATAATAAAAAAATAATCTTAAACATGTATAGTCATGATCATTTCCAACACAGATAATAAGCATTAGTATTCAAGGTTTTAGGGAAGATTTCTTTTACTCATGCATATTCTTATTTGACCATAGGACTCTTCTGGTTAGTCATATCATCAATCAAGGTAAGAGACATAATATGCATAAAAACTTGATTATAACTTCATGAGTAATCATTATCAATCATACAAAGGTATAAGATCCTAACACAAGGTAGGATTCTAACTTGATATAGGAAAAGCAAACCTAGCTATCATATTTTCTAGTTATGTCTAGCAATGTTTTCTTGTTCTCTTCAATGACCTGCATAACTCATAAGTTAACCGTTGTAGAACCAAAAATATACATACCTCGTAAGTATATCTTCTATGTGGTCAAAGACTATGGATGAGTCTTTGTCTTCATGTCATCATGGTCATAGAACTTGATTTGTCTTTTCTTGATGTACCTGTATCCTGTAAGCATACAACATCATCCTCATACAACACCACAAGTGAATTAGTACAATCATAAGTGTCGTAAACTTAATCAATGAATGTATTCTATTGTTCACATGCATTCATTATCAAACAATCATAATTGTACTAACCTCAATAATATGAAAACAGATTTCAAAACATACCTGTAAGTCATACCTGTCAGATTGTTGTTGTTGTTGTTCTTAGGACAATCTTTCTTATCTCTATGATGATGGTGGTGTGAAGATCTCTTGTTATGAGATGGCTCTCTCTTGAACTTACTCTTCTTGGTATGTGCTGTGGGATCTTGATCTTCATTCCCCATCTTTTCTTCTCAGGCCACAATCCTAGCTTCTTCTTTAGAACATTCCTCCCACAGTCTACTGAAGGAGATTAGTTTCCTTCTTACACAGATTCCTTGGATGAATGAGTCCCATGACCTAGGTATGCCATTCAATGTGGTCATTACAATTTCACCATTATCCACTACTTCATCCATAGCTTCAAGTTGTTCCTTGATTTGAGAGGCCTTAGAAAAGTAGGATTGAATGGTCTCTCCATTATGAAGCTTTACCCCTTTCAATTGGTTTCGCAGAGTCATCTTCTGATTTATGTTCTTTCCTTCAAACAACTTGGTCAAGGATTCAAACATCTCCTTAGGTGTCTTTAGGGAAGACATATGGGGTATGAGATGGTCTTTGATAGAATCAACAATGATTCTCTTAGCCTTGACCAGGTTCTTCTTGTGTAAGGGTTTAGCCTCTTCTCCCTTTGGGACAGGAACCTCTTCACTTATGTAAGTGTTTATCTCATTCTCTTCTAGGATTAACCCAATCCTATACTTCCAAGCTCGGAAGTTATCAACCCCTTCAAGCTTATCCTCAAGCTTGGTGTGGTGAGACATCTTAAAGAGTACTTCAAATGGAAATAGAAATATTTAGGTCTTACCACTTGATTTGCTAAAAACTGGATCTGGAGCTGGATTAGGGTTTGTGAGAGAAACCCTAAAAATTCAAAATTTGAATTTCAAACTTCTTAAAGGATAGAAAGATGCGCCTTACTGAGCTGGTCAAGTTGGTATACTCAGAATGTGAAAACTGTAAAATTTGACCCCTCAAAATTGCCTTTGAAACTTCCGGATCCACTTGGCAGGACCTCAAACTAGGGTTTGATTTTCCCGAAGCTTCACCCAACCAAAAGGTTCGATCCAAAGCTCTAAAATTTAATTTTTCAGAGGAGCTTCCAGCCATGGTCTCAGATTTCAGAAATTCCAACTTTTGCAGAAACCCTATTTTTTCGATAATTTCATTCCATTATCATTAGGATCTCTAAGAGAATAACATGTACAACATATCTATAGGATATCAATGATAGACACAATAGAAATCACACAAGAGACACAGAGTTTCACCGGGGAAAACCAAGAAGGTGAAAAACCCCGCAACTTCCTCAGAGGTAGAATAAGCCCCAATATAAGATCACAAGGATCAAACCCAATAAGATGTCTCTAGCAGATGCTCCTCCTCCTCCACATGTGTGCCACTCTCTCTCACAACTAATGCGAGCTTGAGTAGTGAGTGAATGAATTGAATGAGAAAGGCACACCCTCTATTTATACACTGACTTGACCTAGCTTTTAACTTTAACTAGGTCGTCCCCAACTTAATCACTTAATATAATGTTGACTGGGCCGACCCCCACTAGGGTGGTCTAATAACCCTTTAACCCACATGACTCATACAGGGCCGACCCCATCAAGGTGGTCTAATAACCCATCAAGTATAAGTTGCGACACTTACAATATAACTTGCAACACTTGTAAGTACAACTGATGATACTTCCAATCAGAGGAATAATACATCTCCGTTGGGGATACAATAAAGTACAAATACAATATACAAGTGAATATCTTCCGAATTTACAAATACATCAACATAACAAGCCTCTTCGAGGGGGAAACCTCCTTATACAATGTAATAAGTACACAAGACAAAACAAGACAAGATACTCCAAATGAAGAGGTATCCTTCCTATATATAGGATACTAAGGGGTACAATCCCAACTAACCGACCCAAGCCAACGTAACTAATATAACCATACTAATGACAATTACCACTAATGTACCAAAGCTGACATCAAAACTAATGTAATGGACCACAATATAGGGGGAAATGTGCCCATATTTAGGGATTAACATGCCCCTCCCCTTCATACAAGTGTTGTCCTCAATGCTTAATTAGTTGTGGATGCGTCTATATGAAGGACCCATCTTTCCATGTCCAATATTCAACTGGTAACTTCTTCCACTTTATGAGATACTCAGTAATAGCCTGATTTCATAGCTATTTGGTCCTTGTTTTAGTGACTTGTTCAGGTTCCAATATGAATTTTCCTTCTTCATCAAGATACGACAAGATTGTTTGAATTGGGATCTTGTCTCCTATTACCTTCTTTAAGCAAGAAACATGGCAAACTGGATGTACTCTTGAAGATGAAGGGAGCTCCAATTTGTAATCCATACTACCAATATTTTGCACTTTATAAGGACCATAATACTTGGGTGGTAATTTATTGTCCTTATTTAGTTGCTTTAGAGACATGTGCTTGTAAGGTTGTAGCCTCAGAAATACCCAATACCCTTCTTCAAAACTCCTCTCACTGTGATGTTGATCAGCTTGTTGTTTCATCTTGTTTTTTGACATAATCAGGTTGTCCTTAAGTATCTGCAGAACTTCTTGCTAGTTCTCTATGTGATCTTCCACAGCTTCAACTTTAGATTTCCCTCTTAAGGGAGATGCGATAGATGGAGGCTGGTACCCATAAAGTGCCATAAATGGATACATTTTCGATGATGTATGGAAGGAAGTATTGTACCACCATTCTTCCAAATACAACCATTTCACCCCCTGTGTTTGTTTATCAGATGCAAAGCAACGAATATAGCCTTCCAAACAGTTGTTCACTATCTCCATTTTCCCATCAAATTGACGGTGATAAGATGAATTGTGAGCCAATTGAGTACCCAAGCAAGAAAATAATCTAGTCCAAAATTTTCCAATGAAAATTGGATCTCTATCACTTACAATAATATTCAGATTTCCATGTAACTTTTGAATAGTTTTCATAAAGGCTGCAACTACTGTACTTTCATTAAAAGTTTGAGAGAGTGCAAAAAAGTGTGCATACTTCGTGAGTCTATCAAAAACCACCATAATAACATTCTTTCCTTTGGAATTGGGTAGACCTATGATAAAATCCATGGAGACTTCCTCCCAATGCTGGCAAGGTATGTCTAATGGTTGTAGAAGTCTTGGGGTCTTAACCGTTTCACCCTTATTATGTTGGCAAACCAAGAATTCAACCATGAACCTTTGAACATCAAATTTAAAACATTCCAAAAAAAATTCCTCCTTGACCGTGTGGTAAGTTATCAGGAATCGAGAGTGCCCAACTATAGGAGAGGCGTGTAATTCTGAAAGGACCTTATGCTTGAGTTGGGATTTTTTGCATAAATATAAGCGATCCTTATACCATAGTGAATCATTTTTCCACACAAAAGTATCTTATACACTAGGATCGTTCTATAGATTTTGAATGAGCATCCACACAGATAGGTCATTTTTTCATTCTTCCCTTGCTGCTACTACCCGATTTGGTTGTAGAATGGAAATGGAACAAAGTAATGCCCCAACATCTTCATCTTTTCCGGAGAGTGCATTTGCCACCACATTATGTTTCCCCTTTCTATAGATTATTTCAAAGTCATATCCCAACATATTGGTTACCCACTTTGTTTCTCTTCTGAAGATAATCTCTATTCCAAAAAGTATTTAAGACTATCATGATCTGTTTTGACCTTGAAGTTCCTACCTATTAGGTAAGGATGCCATTTCTTAAGAGTGTGTAGTGTTTCCAACATTTCCTTCTCATAAATGGGATTTTGTAAGTTCTTTCCCTTGATTGGATGACTTGTTAAAGAAAGTGGGTGTCCTTCTTGCATTAGAACAATGCCAATGCCATTTCCTGAAGCATCCCATTCCACAATAAATTTTGAAGTTTGGTGTGGCCAATATAGGAGCTATGCAAATTATCTGTTTAAGTTGTTCAAAATAAGATCTATGATGGCGGTCCTCCCAAGGCTTGTCATTGCCGTTCATCGCCTCGATAATGGATTCATCCGAAGGTAAAGTATCATCAATACAGTCATGTGAACAAGATGATTCAACTACCCATGCGGGAAATGTAACGGGATCTTCTTCTTCTATCCTTGAAGAAGAGAGATCAGGCTCTGCATTGACTTGTTGAATACCACGATAAGCAAGTTCAGCTGCAGACAAGGGCATGGCCATTCCGATGTGCGAAGTGTCTCCCAATGAGGAAATCATGGAAGATAGAGTCCATGGATCACTAAAGTATGATGTCCATAATGGTACAGGACGTAGCGATGAAGGAGCATCATCGGAGAGGTTCCTATAAAGGAGATTGGTGAGGCAAAATAAAAATATCCCATCAAGGAGGAATATAATCCTACACCAACATTCCCAGTTTCCAGCTGAGAATTTTTTATTTGTGGGACCATAGATCTCGATGATGCTACGGGACTGGAACTAGCAAAGGATAGATGATTGAACGTCACAATATTTCCTTCGTGGGGAAAGAGAATGACTCTAAAGACAGAGGATACGATCGCTCTCATAGCGTAGACCCAATTCCAACCCAGTAAAATTTTATAGTCAAGGGGAGCATCAACCACCTCGACCTCTATAGGCATAGTATTCCAAACCAAGTGGACCTCAAGGGAGGGGATAATTCTGTGTAGCCTAAAAGAACGACCATTGAATGCAGTAAGCATGGTCATGGAATTCAACAACGGAGGAGAGCCGAGAGACTTCCAATAAGATAAATACATCACTGAGTGGAAGCATCTTCATCAACAACGATCCGCTTAACGATCATCTCTAAACACCTAACATGAACTTGAAAATCCACATGATAGGGAAACTGAGGCTGAACATCAGTAATAACAAACTTGATGACATTAGGGCTATAAGGATCGAGGACTCCCAAAGTGGATAGAAGGGCGTTCTTTTGCGAAGGAAAATCCTGAAGGACCTTGAGAGCCGACATAGCACACGGGGTTTGGCCCAGATCATCCACAATCGAGTAGTTCTGGGAATCTCGGGCATTAGGATTACATGTCGAACGCTTGAGGACACCTTTAGGTACCCATGGAATAAGGTTGGGATTCTCGATATGCAATGGAGTCTCAGGTGGAGGGGGCTCATTCCACAAAGGAGGTTTTGGAGATCCATAATCACGTGAGCGAGTAGCAACACAAAACTCAGATTTGAACATGTTTATGCATCCAAAACCACCGTCATGACTAGAAGAAGTCGAAGTTTCAGTAGTCCCATGACCGGCAGTGGAAGCACCAGAAGTCATATTTTGATGATGAGGAAGGGGGTTCGTCAGCATAGTTGGGTTCTGTGCGATGTGCTTTGATTCTTCCTCCATACGAGGCCACAAATGGGTAAGGTGATCCTTCAAGCAAAGTTTACAAGGAAAATTCACCTTACGCTTGGGCTTGCGGTCCCCACCAACATTTTTGCTATCCCGAGGAGGGTTAGCGTTCTCTTTATTATTCCTATTGTTCCCACCCCCACAGTTATTATTCTGCTTCTTTTTCCCACCCAACTGCTGGTTACCAGATGGGTTCGTCGATTGCACAGAATGTACATCGGATGATTGGGTGGAAACATACAAGGCAAGAGTCTGTCCATAATTAGACTGGTCAATAGACATGTTATGCATATGATTCGTAACCATATATATGAAATGAGAGCTTGTGGAACCAATAATGCCATCGGCATGTGTTCCAAGAGCAAGCTTGGGCTCATGTCTTGATCGCAACGCATCAGGTATAATGTCATACAGAATCCTAGACTAAGCATAGACCAGGTCTAACTACTGGGCTCTAAAGATGGCTTGTTCCTTAGTCATAATTATGGACAATGAAATGTCCTTCGAAATATAAGGGAGAAGGGACTTAAGGAACCATTCTAGGAGAAACTTCGGAGTAATGTTGGCTTCCACTAACCTCTTCCGTCGGTGCCACTCTTGGATTTGATCAGAAATGTGCATGGATTTATCCTGGCAGAAAGTGGATAAGATTTCGGTGCCAGTGTCGTAATGAACTAGCAACTGAAAGTGATCTAGAAAAACCAAATCCAAATCGTTGAAGCTCTTATACATGCCCCCAGGAAAATCGACATACCATTTCGCGGTAGCCCCCGTAAGGGTGCGTTGAAATACCATCAAACGGATGGAATCGTGGTTTAAGGATTTCGAGGAGCACCATATATGGAATGTGATGACATGATCACCTGGATCCTCACCCTTCTTCCCTTCAAACTTTGGAACATCAAAAGGGAGCTTGGTGGGGACTGGGGGCCATGTATAGTCATGACACACTGGATCATTCGTGAGCTTAGAAAGATCCAGCAAGTTCAACCTAGAGAGGAATGAGATATGAGGCTGCGAAGCTTGAGAATAAGCTCCTAAGAGAGACTGACTCTATGAAACCGAGGATGAGACCATGTACATTGAGGTTGACACCCGAGGTGCTGACAAACCCTGGTAGAGCCCATGTCCCTGACTAGAAAAATAATATGTTCCTCCAACCTGTACCATATAGGGATACACAGGCATGTGCGTTGAATGGAATCCATGAGGGGGAATGGAATAAGGGCCGTAATCGGCTGAATAATTAGAAAAATTACCCCCATAAGAAGGGGGTACCATATAACCACTTGGCATGGATAAAACAACCAATTAAGGGCCATAAGAAAAGGGTACGGTCCCATCCCAGGGAATCGAAGAACTAGGAAGAGGATTCAGAATCATATAAGCGTTTGTAGGCACATGAGCATGCATAGAGGCATACGGGTTAACATATGGGATATAGGTCATAGATCTGATGCCTACCGTGAAACCTCC
Source organism: Larix kaempferi (assembly GCA_027924585.1). Lineage (NCBI taxonomy): Eukaryota > Viridiplantae > Streptophyta > Pinopsida > Pinales > Pinaceae > Larix > Larix kaempferi. Next base: position 52,870 of record BSBM01001545.1, read on the forward strand.
ACTTGAGAAAGGATTCACACTAACATTAGCGAATGATGAAGGAGGAGGCCATTCTCCAAGATTCGGAGAAGAGGGAGGGATGTGACCACTCCTGAATTGATAAGTAGTAAAAGGGGGTATGGTGCCCCCAATCCCAATGTTATAGATAGTGTTACTTCCAGACAGGGAGAAAGTAGCACTCGACTTAAAACGAGGCATACCAAAAGTAAAAGGGTCAGGGGTCGTGAAGACGGATGTGGAACCAATACCTGACACACCCATAGATGAACCACACGGATAACCTGAGGACCATGTATCATCAAAAGGGTTCCTACTAGTGGGTTGGGATATCCCAAACCCATGAGGAGTGATGTGTGATGAACCTCCCTCCCGTACAGTCCTCAGAGAGTACATGTGAGGAGGGGAAATTCTCTTCATGCTAGTAGACGGATTCACCCGGACTCCCAACGTGCCGGATGTAGAACTCATAGTGTTATTTCTCTGAAGCTTGTGAGATGGGAATAAAGGACCAATGATAGTCCTCCGATGTCTCTTGTGAAGAGACTGTAATGGATCCCTAGCCAAAAAACCAACCAACCAACGAGATCGACGGAGAGCCGGATCTTGACCCACGGTGAACTCAAAGAGTCAACAAATAAGCGTTTCCTAATGGCCTACTGAATCATCACAGAACACACACCTAAAAGAAACTACAACCAACATGCACAAAATAGAGGACTGGCTCAAGGGACCTCCCGACACTACAATTGGTATGTCTTTCCTAGAAGAGGACTGAGACTCCCAAACTATACCTGGAGGTTAAAAAATCAGTTATAAGGCCCTCAGACTTCAATGTGTAGCCACAACTGTGTTGTCCGACGCCTATTTGACTCAGGACACTCACATAATAACTGCTGCAAATGCCCTATGAGATACCTAGGTAAGGAAACTAAGGTCACCACGTATAACCAATGCTTAGGAGAGCAGTCGCAGGTGGGATCTGTTGTATGGGAAGGGTAGCTAAGCCCTGAACTCAAAAGGGTCAAATCCCTCAAGAGTCCCCAGATATGAACAAATCCTAGATATATCTCCCATGTTCAACAAGTATTGGAGGGATATCTCCGCAACCTACCTCCCGTGACCTCGTGCTTAACTCTGGTGTGAGTAGAGGCTCCTGAGAACACCGATGTATACCATGGGTCCCACCACTCCCTGGTCAGACACATAATGTTTGTTTGATAGTCTTGGATTGTTTACTTTCAGAGGTTCTATTCCAAGACTCTACAACCTATTCTTGTTGGTTCACCCTAGAAAAATAAAAAACGTTCTAATAAATTTTAATTAAGCGTTAATTTTATTGGTTGTGATTATTCAAAGGAATATGGCCATGAAACTAGTGATATGAAATGACTCAATAATATGCACACCATGAAAACACTAGACTCATCTACTAATAGAAATATGTATGCCACTAAATGACAGTCAAACCAAAGTCTCTTTTTTCAGAAATAAAATGCAATCTCCCTACAATATTTCATGCCCAATCAATCCTAATGAAGTCACAAGCACTCAATGCAAAATGCAAGTACAAAGACATTTTTAAAGGTGCATTCTAAATAGCAAAAAGATTTATATGGCTGTAATAATGTAGGAATTTTAATACTAGAAAATATGAGCCAAAATGGGTGAATTGAAGTGATAAATAGCACTAAACTGTTGGCTTGGTTTTGCAACCAAGCTTAGTGCTATGGGCACCTGCTAACTAGTAGCAGCAGTTTCAATATTAAAGCAAAAACAATTGTAAATCTAAAACTAAAACTAAACTAGCATGTGCATATCATAATCAACTTTTGAATTGAAAACAAGAACAAGAAATGAAAAAAATAACTTTGTATTGAAAGTGGGGGCAAGCAAGTGCTTGCAATAATAATACCTCCAAGTGATAAAGATAGTTGAGTAGCTCCAAGGGTGAGTAGCTCCAAACTCCAAAGGGTCCCTTCTCCAATGTTGCTATAATGGCCAAAAAACTCATGGGAGATTTTGGCAGCATGAGGATAGGATGATGGATGGATGTCAAGTGAGGAGCCCCTACCACCTTTTTATAGTTTTTGGTGGTGGGGAATACCATTATGGTTTTGTGGAAACCAATGGTATTGACCAACATGGTTTAGGTACTTTTCCCTCCTTTTTCTTTTTTGAATATTTTGAATATTTTTATTCCCTTTTTAATATTTTTGGGAATTTTGGACCCTTTTTGAGGGTTTTTTATGCTTTTTTAGGAAAAATACTCATTTTGAGTGGAAAAAGGGGTGTATTAAGGTCTTTTGGTGACCTTTTGGTGGCTTTAGAGGCTCAAATGGTGGAAAAGTGGACAAATGGGTCATGTGAATAAGGAAATGAGCTAGTGAGCACTTTTTAGGTGTTAACAGATTGCCCCTTGATGTGTGAGGGCAGGAGGTCATCGTATGGCCGATAGACATCATAGTTCTTTTGTCTTTTTTCTGGGCTTTTAGGGAGGAGAAGAGACCGATTGGAGACTGGATCTACGGCCCTTGGAAGCTGCAAAAAACAAAAAAATTACATGGCCTCAATATGAATGAGGAATGATCTCTGATAATGGACAAGGCGGGCATACCCATGCTCGTATCAAGACATATATAAACAATTAGTCCCAAGAAGGGGGACCTAAAAAATACATAAAAAATCTGCCGGTACATCATAATGGTCCAGAGGGTACATCATTTTGGGATGTACTAATGATCATAACATGACTGATCTTAGTAACTGATAGACTGGAATAATTGATGAACTGCTGGAACTGAAGGTGTCCAACATTCGTAGGGACGTAATGACTGTGAGCCATCTCTGGGAAATACATGTACATATAACTATATACTCGAGGGAGTATAAAACTGGGGTACATCTGAATACTGTCGTCATGCGCAACCCGGATATCTATAGAAAAAATGTAACTGGTTGTTTCCATAAGTAGAATCTCAAATGTGGAAGAGTCAGGAGGTATCCGGGGTCTTCGACTAATAACTGAAAGGACCAATACCCCGTGTGAGTCTCACCGATGCGATCAAGGCGTTGAAGTCGAGCATGTGAGAAAAAACCATTTGGAGAGGCACTGAGGACTCTTCTCGAAATGATTCGTAGGCACTCATCATAAATGGTGATGAGTCCAAGACACAGGGACCTCTAGGTCTATCCTCTGGAATAAATTTGGTTGTCGTCGACAGAGGGAGACCAGCAACTAACAAGGCAATGATGTTTCCTTGATAGGAGCACGAAGTGTAGAACTGAAGTGTGGTAGTACTGAAGGTGGGACTGACATACTTGTGGGGATGGGAAGTAACTAGGGTCATAGAGTGGGTAGACTCAAACTTCCTTTGTTCAGAGCATGATGACATGGTTGACCTGGAAGCGTAGGGAACTGACTTGTAGGTGTGGGTATCATTGCTTTTAAGGACTGAAGGGTATGTATTGACTCTGGGGGGGTCAAGCTGATGGGTGTTGTCGAGGGATTCTCAGGGTGACATATTGCAGAATACTCTGAACAAAGGCGACCAAAATGGGGAAGCTGCCATATGAGTAGACGTGATCTGTTGTGGCACCGAGAAGCACCATTGGGTCCTTCTTCGTAGTTTTAATGAGCTCCAAGAAGGTATAAAAGTGTGCTCTGAAATGGCACTGTCCTGTGGATTTTGTGAGCCCAGGACTGTTCGTGCTCATTGGTGCTTTCATTTTTAAGGAGTCTGAAAACGATAAGAAGACTTTGCAGTGGTTATGATTACTGTCCTGTTGGTTTTATGAGCCCAGGATGGTGATTTCTCGTGGTCGCTTTCATGTTTAGAGAGTCTGAAAGCGGTAAGTGGACTCCATTGGTGTTCTTTTTCGTAAGTTAGTCTCCAAGGCCCGAAAAAGCATAAAATGATGCAAATGGAGAACTCTTCTAGCCGATGTGACTAGAGTATTCCTTTTTCGTAATTAGTCTACAAGGTCCGTAAAAGGGGTAAACTTATACCAGGTAGACGCCCTTTCAGATACATTTAGCAAGCATGAAAGGAGGCAAGGTTTCTCGGTGATCTTTTCATTGTTTTAGGAGTCAGAAAAGAGCTTAACAGAAACTCCCTAAGTGCCTTTTTCGTTAAAAGGGATTGCTCGGCCTGAAAAAGGGATAAAATTATACCAAACAAAAAGGGATTGATGAGAGCGAGAAAAGGTCTCAAGCATCATCATGAGTGCGAAAAACTGAATCCAGTGACATAGAGATTGTCAAAAAGGGGTAACGGCCAATGTGGCACGCAAACCGAGGTGATGAGTGGCACTTTGAAAAAATGCTCGAAAATTATGGGGTGAGAGTGAGAAATGATCTCAAGCATCATCACGAGCGCGGAAAACTGGATCCGGCGATCTAAGGTTCATCAAAAATGGACGGCGGCCGATGTGGCACGCAAACCGAGGCGACGAGGGGGCATGGGAAAAATGCCCAAAAAATCTGGGCATGAGAGCGAGAAATGATCTCAAGCATCATCACGAGCGCAGAAAACTGGATTCGGTGATATAAGGTTTGTCAACAATGGATGGCGGCCGATGTGGTACGCAAACCGAGGCGACGAGGGTGTGAAAAAATGGTCAAAAATTGAGCTGGTGAAAACAGGAAAATGAAAGAACTGTCATGAAGTTCAGTCATGGACGGTAGTGTCCATCCGATTTGCTATGGGTAAAATCGCTTGAGGTACAACCCGTTATGTGGGTTACGGAGGGGGTTGCCTTCTGAATCGGTCATAATGTATGCCCCCTGTCCGAGGCAAGTGTGTATAATATATGGGCCTTGCCACATGGACACAAACTTTCCTTTCCCAGTTTTGTCATGAGCCTGATCGTAGGCGAGGACAAGGTCCCCTTCGGTAAAAGTTCTTGGGTGGACATGTTTATCATAATTCAGTTTGGATCGGTGCTTGGCTGCTTCCATGGTTTGAAGGGCTGTGCGCCGATCTTCATCGGCCTGTTCCAGGAGTAGTAAGCGTTGCTCGATTGGGGAAGTGTCTGGTAGGAGTTCAACGACCATTTGTAGGGTTGGGATCTGGCACTCAATGGGGAGGACGGATTCAACGCCGTGAACTATGTGGAAAGGGGTAAAACCGGTGGCGGTTTTGGTTGACGTGCGGTATGCCCATAGTGCCGGGAACAGCATGTGGTGCCAATTTGACTTGTGTTTGTCTACAGTGCATTGGAGGATGGTTTTTAAAATTTTGTTGATTGCCTCGACTTGGCCGTTTCCTTGGGGGTAGTAGGCGGAGGAGAAATGGTGTTCAAATTTCAGTAAAGTTGATAGTTCTCTCCAGACGGCGTCTTCGAAGTGAGAGCCGTGGTCTGAGACGAGTTGCTTTGGCACTCCAAAACGTGCAATGACATGGTTGAGAAAAAACCGTGCTGCGGTTTTGGCCTTGCAATTGTAGGTTGGCATGGCCTCCGTCCACTTGGTGAAATAATCTACGACCACAATGATGTGTTTGTGACCGCCGGCTGACGTGGGATTGCAATCGAGGAAATCGATGGCCCATTTGCAGAACGATCCGGTAGTGACTACTGGATGAAGGGGGGTGGGTGGGGTTCTTGCTTTTGGGGCAAAAAGTTGGCAGTTTTGACAATGTTTGACTGCAGTGATGCAATCAGTAAATAATGAAGGCCAAAAGTAACCTGCGCGGATGATCTTTTGGGTGGTATCCATGACGGAGAAATGGCCTCCGCAGGCACCGCTGTGGAAATCATTAAGGACTTGTTCTGCCTCGCTATGGGATAGGCAGCATCGTAGGATGGTATCAACGCCGCGTCGATAAAGTACATCCCATAACAAGAGATATCGGGGGGCATGGTGTCGTATATGATGGCGTCCGTCACAATCGATGTGGGGTCTGAACTTCTGCGTGCGAAGGTATAACAAAATATCACCGTACCATGGGTCATCAGACGAGATGATGAAAATGTGGTCGTCAGTGAGATCTGTTTTGATGGCGGGTGATGACGAAGAGGATGGGAGATCTGTGATGAGTAGATGATATGTATTTGCCCCCAAATGCTGATGAGCATATGGGGAAGTTATTTTTTGTACGACTGATGTATTTTTGTATATTGGATGCTGAGGGCACTTATGACATGTTTTGATATATATATATATATATGATGTTGATATATAGTCGTGTATGCACATGGATGCATTTGTTGTCTTTTTGTTTGCCCGTGGAGGCATGTTTGATTTTTTGTATGCTCGTGGAGGCACATGTTATGCACGTGGATGCAATATTTTGATTTTTTGTATATGCCCGTGGAGGCACATGTTATGCACGTGGATGCACATTTTGTTTTGGTATATGCCCGTGGAGGCACATGTTATGCACATGGATGCATTTTCTTTATGAAATGATTTGATTGGTGTGCCAATCAAGTACATTGTTGGCCATATGGTCTGCTACACTATTGAGGTTTCTTGGGACATATGTGAATGAAATGGATTCAAACTGTCGAATCATTTGTTTAGTGCACAAAAATTTTCTGAATAGGCAGGGATCGCGTACCTGGTAATCATTGTTGAGCTGGGAAACAAGAAGTTGTGAGTCCAGGAAAATGTTAAGGCGATGTATGCTCATTTGGAGAGCTACGGCTAGGAGACCGGTCACGGCATCATATTCAGCTTGGTTGTTGGTGGCAGCACCTAAACACACTTTGTCGATGTGGATCAACTCATGTGAAGGAGAATATATTACCCAAGCTGCAGAGGCTAGATTGGGGGACCAGCGGCTTGCACCATTAGCAAAACTGACGTAGCAGAGTGGAACATGTGTATGAAAGGGATAAATGGCAGGGGCCAACCGGGTAGAGGGGTATCCAGTGGAAATCATGTAAATGGTGTTACTTTCTGCCGAGGAGGAAGATGGTGGGGGATGACTGGGTCGCTGTTGCTGATGAACGGGGGGTACATCAGGCCATGTGTCAATGTGGTGCTCTATAAAGGCGGGATCAAGGCCAGGCGTTTTGGTATAGGACCAAGCAAAGACATCATGGAATTCTTGGAACAATTTTTTGTATTCCTCAATCTCATGCTCACTCCAGTAGGCTCCTAATGTAATGATTTCAAGGGCACCCGGTGGGTCAGAGATATCGATGTGGATGACAGGTGAGATATTGGCCATGTTACCTTCCTCAAAGGCATTAGGAGTAGGAATAGGATCCTTAAACCAGTCGACTGTAGTAGGAGGGAAATCTTTGGACTCAACCGCAAATTGGGTAGCGGTGGTGGATGAGGTCTCTTCTGGGAGGAAGTGTGAACGATGGTGCATGTCTTCCCAGGGGTAATCAGGGGCAGTAAGAGCCTCTAAAATTTGCTCATCACTATGGAAGTAATCTGACCATAAGTCGACGGGTTATGGTTTGTATGTTGTCGAGGTCATGTAGATGGTGTTAATCTCTCCGGATGAGGATGATACGGGAGGGTAGATCTCCTCAATTGTAGGGGGCGCCGTCTCAAGGTCCAAATTGTCTATCTCGTAGAGAGCTGCTCTGTAATCTGGGATTTCAGGACAGTGATGTGAGTAGTGGCCGTAAATACCGCATATCGCACAAGGGTGGTTGGTACACAGTGATTTGTCACGAGGCATGGGGTTTGAGTCGATTTTGACAATCGGGATGTTGGGGTCGTCGTCAAGCATTTGCATGTGTTCCTGTAATGCAGGTAACTGTGGACACTGATGGGTTGGATGGCCTAACTCATTACACAACGAGCATTTTGGAGGAGCAAGGAATACGGGGGGAGGGTTAACGGCCTTGGGTGGGGGTACCACAGTGTATGGTTGTGGGCCTCTGCCCCCAGTGGGCCTGATGAGAGGAGGGGGGTTCGCAGATGACGAAGGGGTAGTGATACCGGAAGGTGGTTGGGTAGAAGTAACAATGGGTTGCACCGGTTGTAGGATGACATTCAGTGTCGGCGGGGGTACGGGTGGGGAAATATACCACACGGGTAATCCCAGGGTTAACCCAAGGAGACTAAGGGTAGCCATAACCGGGGCGCTTACTACGCTCGAGGGAGGGAATAAAAGGGGATGGTGTGGGTAGGTGTAACACCAATGTGACTAGGGACCAATGGTGGTTTAGGTAACAAGGATGGTTGATTGTTGGGTGTTTGTGTATTGTGGGAAAGAGTACAGAGGTTAGTGACGTGGGTCTCCGGTGACGGTGGTGGAATGGATTGGAATGTAGAAGTCATCGGTGCGTCGGAGTAAAGTCCAAGTCCCATAGAGGAAACAAACGATGTAGTTGCACCACAAATAGGTTGTTCAATCATAGGGAGAACATTTTCAGGTGCGGCGGGGGACTTGGGATCGTAGTAGGTAAGTTGGTCGACCTTGACCACGCGTCCCTCATGGGGGAACATCATAGTACGGAAAACGGATGAGGCCACCGCCCGCATGGCATACATGTAGCTGCGACCAAGTAAGAGGTTATAATCGAGTTGGGCATTGATGACCTCAATGTCAATGAGCACGGTTTTACCCACCAGCTGGACGGGGACATTAGATAAGAGACCTTGGGGTTGAGCCAAATGGCCGTCGTAGGCTCGTAACGCAGTGGTGGACTTCTGGAGAGTAGGGGATCCCAACTTCTGCCAAACGAATGTGGACATAACACATGTAGAGGCACCCTCATCGATAATGCACCGATGGATGACAAGATTCCGAACGGAAACGGAAACTTGGAATGCTAAAGTAGAAGTTAAGCGTGGTTCGGACTGGTCCGAATCGAATGTCATCAGTTGTGAATCATTGGGGTCAATGGCACCAATGGCAGAGAGTAAAGTCTTGCGCTGTGAAGGACCGTTTTTTAAAACTTCTAAAGCAGACATGGCTGCAGGAGACTAGGCTAAGTCATCTACAATGTTGTAATTCGATGCAGCACAAGCGTTGGGATTATTGTTGATGTGACGAAGTAGGAAGCGAGGTGCTTTAGAAGCGCCATCGAGTGGAGCCGGAGGTATACGTAACGTATGATCTATGGGATGAACGTTAGTGTTCTTGTCGGCCGGAGGGGCTTCAGGGGTGGAGCCATATTGGTTCCGGCGGGTTTGGAGGTTGGCATCTGTGGATGACATCATCAACAAGTGGCGAGTATCTGAATCGAACATGGGTTGATCAGGAGCGACATAAGTGATTTGTTGTGGTGGCGCGTTGCCCTGAGGGGGAGCTAACGGCTGAGTGTTCACTACGCCTTGGGTTGGAAAGGGGTTTTGCAGCACCAAAGGTTGATGTTGAGGTGGTGGAGGGTTGGGTGGCAACTGAGGAGCCGCTTGTCCTTGACGATGGGCATCGTCAGTCTAGAGTTGTCGAGCTCGCTCCAAATGTGGGCAAGCATGTGTGTAATGGCCATAAACCCCGCAAATAGAACAAGGATGGTTTGTTCTGAGGTTATTGTTTTTGGGCTGCCTGGGATTACGATCCAGATTCTGGTTGGGAGGAGCAACGTTGTTATTTTGCGGAGGATTGGGAGGTGGAGGACCTTGATGTTGTTGTTGGTTGTTTCCGCGGTTATGTCCTCTTCCACGGTTTTGTTGCCCACCCTGGTTGCACTGGTTGTTTTGGTGCTGGGGCTGATTGTGTTGTGTGTACACTTGCCCTTGGGCAGCGGGAGGATTTTGGTTCGCCGTAGGTGCGGGAGCAGGTTGTGGTGGATACTAATCCTGTGGGGCTGGAGGTGGTCCAGTTACCTGCTGGGGTTGTTGGTAACCCTGAGCTATTGGAGGTTTTGGGCTAGCTGTTGCAGCTTGCTACGGGTAATACATTGGTTGAGGTGCGGCTGGGGGTGCGTATGCGGGTGGTGCATGACCAAAGCACTGAGGTGGACATGAAGGTTCGTGGGTATGGTGGTGATGTGCCATGGGAGAATATGAATTGGTTGCTCTAGATTGCGATGTAGCCCGCGAAAGGTTGGGACTATGGCTAGGATGTGCAATGGAAAAGGGTTGGGGATGTGAGGCCATACGACCAATGATGCCATCTGCGGCATGGGATGCCCCCGATGCATCGTGTTGGGATGACTCACCCCGAGGGGCGTCTGGTATAATGGTATACAGATAACCCGATTGGGCGTAAATGAGGTCAAACTGTTGGGCTTTGAGGATGGCCTCATCTTCAGACTGGGGTTGTTCAGATGCCACATCCTTGGCAATGAGAGGGAGGAGGGATTTGAGAAACCAATCTAAGAAGATACGGTCGTCTAACTTTATTTTGCAGAGGCTTCGGCATCGACGCCACTCATGAATGTGGTCAGTGATGTGGGTGGCCGTGTTCTGTCTGCAAGATAGTAGGATCTCGACTCCCGCATCATAGTGGACAAGTAACTGAAAGAACTGCAGGAAGGTCGAGGTGAGGGAGGTAAAGGTGGCATGGGTCCCATGGGGCTGCTCGATATACCACTTAGCTGCAGAGCCAGTGAAGGTGCGCTGTAATAGACAGAGGCGGACAGAGTCGTCCACTATGGAGTTGGAGGAACACCATAGATGGAAGGACATGATATGGTTCTGGGGGTCCTCACCTGCCTTTCCCTTAAACTTAGGGATGTCGGAGGGGAGTTTGGTGGGCATGTGAGGCCACGCAGGGTCGTGTCTGATAGGATCATTGGTTGACCTGGCTAAGTTTGGAATTTTAGACTCGCCATGTATGGTAAGCTAGCGGATGGATGTGGCGTAGTGACCGGGACATGACTAGTCATGGTGGTATGATGTAGGGGTCCAGTAGCGCCTAAGGGTATGCTAGGTATTGAATGTATCTGTCCTCCAATAGCTGTGGTATGGTATGGGCTAGCGTTTCCAAGTGCAACATGGGTTACACCAGGGTTAGGAATAGTAGTAGGGATTCCTGGGATATGGGTTGTGGAAATGAGAGGGGGTGTGACCCCTATGTTCGACATACCCATAATAGGAGGTGGTCCTGTGTTGGGCATTCCTAAAAGTGGAGTGTCCCCCATATTAGGCATACCTGATGGCACCACAGTAGAAGGGTTTTTGGATGTATCTCCTATGGTACTGGTAAACAGTGGGTCAAATGGTGTTCTATCCATAAGGTTGGTTGGGAATAACGCAGTAGGTTTTACGGATTTTGCCTCAGAATCAGATGTGAAATGAGGCGTGTCAGAATCAGATGACTGTCTGTTTGATCGACGATGTGTCGAGTCAAGGGATAAGGCTTGACGTCGGTGACGTAGAGAGCCAAGTAGACTGAAATCTGGGGGTTCACCCTGAAGACGACGAGAGCGTCGAAAATTCTCAATGGTGAGAAATAAGTTTTTTGTGTAAAAATCTTCTGTGTAAAATGGTAATGTATAAAAAACTCAAAACCCTAATGCAACCAAGGGTGCAAAAAGGGGAGTGAAAATGAAGGCTCTCAGGCCAAAAAATCAACCTCAAAAAGCACTTATTATAGCAGCTGTGCTATAATAAGTGGAGGGATGCAAAAAATGGTCAGAGTACCAACATGCAAACAGCTTCTAGAAAAAAGAGGTGCTACTAGACCAAATGTGGATTTTATCATGCAAACACTTAACTAAAAGTATTGTGAATCAACAAACGATATTCTCTATAAGGTGATGAAATCCAAGTTAGACAATATTGAGTGTTGAATCAACGACTAGATATCCCCCTACCGGGAGGGACACCGGGTAATCGATCCTAAATAATGGCAACTAGGATACTCCGTTCATGACACGTCCAGAAAAGGTAAATCTGCCGTTTGGTCCTTTTACCGCAATACCCCCATACAGGGATATCCTGAGAACTGCGAATGGTAGCCTTCGATTACTGAATGGATTTCGGTATTCCACTTAGGCTTCCGGAACCATCCTCACGACTTCAACCCTCCTAGGGGAGAGGCCTTCCGATAAACTGGTTATGACCATGCCAAAAAATACTAGGAGATTTTGGTTCCCTAATGGACAACAGCTATGTCTCAAATGTAATAACTGAGGGGTGTTATTGGAACACCTATCCCCTCAATACTACCTAGCTACAAAGTTCTTTTAAGTGTTCCCCAAGTGGGGTTAAAAGTGGGTTGAAGTTAGGGTAAATTTTAAGGCTCAGTTTAAATTATGTGTTTGAGTGGGTGCACGTGTGGTATTTCAAACTGAAATTGAAAAAGTAAATGCTTTGCAAAGACTATTAAAAAACAAAGGATCTTTGAGATAGGAAAGCAAATAATATGAATACTTCAAGAAATAAATGGATTTCTTTTTTAAACAATTGCTTGGGAAAAGTATCAAGGAAGTAAACAGTAAAATTTGTATCTAGATAAAATGCAAATAAATCCTTCTTTCAATTTCTGAAAATTTTTAAAAAGACATTTTTAAAGGTGCATTCTAAATAGTAAAAAGATTTATATGGCTGTAATAATGTAGGAATTTTAATACTGGAAAATATGAGCCAAAATGGGTGAACTGAAGTGATAAATAACACTAAACTGTTGGCTTGGTTTTGCAACCAAGCTTAGTGCTATGGGCACCTGCTAACTAGTAGCAGCAATTTCAATATTAAAGCAAAAACAATTGTAAATCTAAAACTAAAACTAAACTAGCATGTGCATATCATAATCAACTTTTGAATTGAAAACAAGAACAAGAAATGAAAAAAATAACTTTGTATTGAAAGTGGGGGCAAGCAAGTGCTTGCAATAATAATACCTCCAAGTGATGAAGATAGTTGAGTAGCTCCAAGGGTGAGCAGCTCCAAACTCCAAAGGGTCCCTTCTCCAAGGTTGCTATAATGGCCAAAAAACTCATGGGAGATTTTGGCAGCATGAGGATAGGATGATGGATGGATGTCAAGTGAGGAGCCCCTACCACCTTTTTATAGTTTTTGGTGGTGGGGAATACCATTATGGTTTTGTGGAAACCAATGGTATTGACCAACATGGTTTAGGTACTTTTCCCTCCTTTTTCTTTTTTGAATATTTTGAATATTTTTATTCCCTTTTTAATATTTTTGGGAATTTTGGACCCTTTTTGAGGGTTTTTTATGTTTTTTGGGGAAAAATACTCATTTTGAGTGCAAAAAGGGGTGTATTAAGGTCTTTTGGTGACCTTTTGGTGGATTTAGAGGCTCAAATGGTGGAAAAGTGGACAAATGGGTCATGTGAATAAGGAAATGAGCTAGTGAGCACTTTTTAGGTGTTAACAACAACAAAGTAGCGTATAGGGAAGGATAGGTGACCAAAAAAATGAGTAAAAGAGGCCAAGAAACGCAGGATTTTCTATAAGAACCTGATGACCTATCAACGACACAAAAACTTGAAAGAACAGAGAACCAAAACAAGGAAAAATTGCCCAAAAGACCCCAAATGGAGGCTTGTCCCCAGTGGAGTCGCCAATTCTGTTATGGAGAAAAAATTCCTATGGTTCGGGGTAGACCAAAACAAACAGATGGACTCAAGAAATCAACTCACTTCCCAACATATGCTATATAATTGTAAATGCATACAAATAGAATAAAGTACCTACCTCAATCCAGATGTCTGATGAAGAATTCCGTTGAGCTTCTTGAATCAGAACACTTGAACCTACAGCTTAGTCTCAATGATAAACACAAATAAGTGCATATTATACATAAAAGAGGTCATCATATACAATAGCATAATCCATGATATATATATATATATAAGAAAATGTACCCAATGATAATAAATGATCATTCACAATATGAATGGAGGAGAAAATGAGTATTTCTATTAATATGAACAAGAAGTACAAGATACAACCTCCTGTTAGAAACTCATATGAACCAAGAACTAGGTCCCTCCACTTGTGCCTCCACCACTTCAATCCCCCATACAATTGTAAACTCACGAGTAAAAGAACAAATCCTTCACAAGATATGAAAGAGTTTGGGAGGTGAACATAAATGGTTCGCAACAACTAGGAACAATGGATGTAGACTCAAGCAAGGAAAATTTTTGATAGAGTTTCAATGCTCTTCTCTTTCTCCCCCAACCATGTACCACAATAGCTCAATACATATAACCCTCCAAAGGCAAGTGAAAGGTCGATTCGAGTTGTTTCAAGATATATGGAGGGCCAAAGGTCACAATGGCCTCTTTTTGGAGTGAAAATAGAGATTTTACTTTTATTTACCAAAAAGTCGATGTACACTGGCTGTAGTGATGCTCTTCTATCGACATGGTCACACTCCGTCGGGTCAACTCATCCTTTGTTTCCGTTTATCAGCAAGGTACCACATCGTTGGGACTTTACTTCTGTCATTTCCGTTTATCGACAAGGTACCACATCGTTGGGTCCTTCTGTCGATATCCTTTCATTATATCTGACTTGCGAGAACTTCATGTAGGGATTTAGGATTTGTTACCTTCAATCCTCCATCTACATGCTATTTGAGACTAATGGCACTGGGGAGTAATTTCGTTCTTACTACGCACCCCCCAACTCATACGTGACCAACTCCATCATGGTCCACTCTCACGACCTCACGCTTCCCCTGAGTAAGCGGATCAATGCTTCTCTACTCATGCGTGGAATTTTGTTGGAAGTCGACACCATCGTCGTCCTTCCGTGTGTGATTTATCCGTACTCTACGACCCCTTTTATTCCTTTGTGTGTCCTTCAATGAACCATTTCACCTGTCGCTACACACATTCTCAAAAGCACATATTATTAGTCCTATCCTCATTCATCATAATTCAATTTATAAACCCACTAATCATTAAGCAATTACAGTTTACTCATAACATCATACATTCCATTAATCAGTAACGCATTAAGTCAATATGTACTTATTTCGTTCTCATCACATAGTCCATCATATTGCTAATCATTTAAGCATCATATTCATGTACACATAACACATTTTTCTCAATCGTAGCTAATCATTAAGCAACATGCAATCATTCATTTAGACAAACTATTCAATTCTAAAATTCCATTAAATTCATTGTTTTTGTTCGTCAATTGTCATCATGCACATCATCAGGTGTTTCTCAATTATTAAGACACATCCTAACTCGAAGGGCTACTTTATTGAATTCTGTTCATCCGGGTCACTCGACAGGTGCCCTTAAAGTCCACAGTCATTCTAGGGGCATTACATACACCCCCTCTTGTATAGAACTTCGTCCCAAAGTTAAATTTTGTTTTCGTACTTTCGACACTAGGCTTAACTTTACTTTCCTATTATCATCTTCTTGTCATTCTCTTCTATTTTTCTCAAACAATCATGGCCATAAGCATTAGTGGTTCTAATCATTAGTTTTCTTTCCAACTTGGTTCCAATAACTCCTTAGGAACTCGATTGTAGTTTCGTATGATATCAATCCGATACTACATTCAATAATTTCCAGTCCCAACTAGAATTCGTATATCTCTTATTCATTCACGAAGGTCCACACTGTCCCAATTATCAACAAGCTGCATTATCAAAACATATCAAATTCAATCAAGGGTTCAAACCTATTTGGTTATCCTCCCTTCAAGATGAGGAGGTAAACATCATAAGATGTATAGGTAAGACATAATCATGGATTTAACAAATTAGGAGAGAGACCCTCAAATATTCCAAAACCAATTTCCATAATGTTACTTCCAAAAACCCCCAAATGTTCTAATATGATAGGATTCGATGCATCAGAACTTAGTGACTCCGTCGAACATATCGGAATTTATCTCTTAGTTCTTTCATTATTAACATCATGTCCAAGTCAATGAGCTTATCACATTCTTACCTTATTTCATCATTTTTCATTTTCATATGACCACTTCGACCAACTCATCAAGTCACGCTAAGTGTTTTTCTTATCCTCATCGGGTTCCAAATCTAGGGTTATTCCACTTTGCATCAAGGTTTGACCATGTCTTGAGGTTAGCTTTATTGCATTTAGTTCATTTTCTTGATCATCCCCATACTTTATTTTGCGACACTCGTCCTTGTTTCATCCTTTCGATGGGTACTCCCGTAAGAGTTTTCTATTCACCATGTCATGGTCACGTCAACTTGTACCTATTTATTCTCTTTAACAACATTGATATGGTAGAAAATTAGTTCCATTGGACTTAGCTCCTTATGCTAGCAACATGGGCATCTTGTTTTCTGATTTCTAAGTTCATTTCACCCCTTCGACAATCTGTACAAACCTCGTCAATCAGAGTATCTTGCTGTCTTACCATTAAAACTTATAAATTCCCCATTTTTCTTTAGATTCATCCAATGCATCCATCCACTAATATTCTCATCCTCGCTATTTAGAAAAAGTTTTAAATATCCCCATTCTTGGTTCCTTTCTCCCAGTACATTATCGTTCAAATTCAAATTTATGTTAGCGATACAATTTTTGTCTTAGCCTAGATCAATGCTCCCCTTCAGTATATTATGGAGTTCCTACAATGTATATTCTCTACAATGAAGGTTTTATTATACTAGCAAGTAAGTGAGGAAGGCATGTGACACCTTCCTTCATGTAATCAATTCCTTATAAAACCATAAGAATTTTTATTATATAACCCTAATATAATAATATCTCAAACTTATTAGGTGTAACATAAAGTAGGCACATAATCTGATTCCTTGTGTGGTAAGATAACTGTAACACCTCAAAATTCATCAAAAATTAAATTTTTTCTATGTAGTATAAACGCTACAATTTACTTTGCGGAAAATATACTTGTGAACATTTAACTCTTATTTAACTGCTTAACTACATTTGTATTTGCGACACTTATTTGTTTACAAGATTCATCGTTTATTTAATGCGTCTTAACCACTGAATACATGGTTCTTTTAACTGTCTTTAATATGATAATTTATTGCTTATGACGATGTTGATATTTAATTTGTCATTCTTCTGGTCGTAATATGATTTCATAGATATAATTATGACATTCATACTGAATATATATTATTTTGTTGAAGGGGTTCTTAATGATGCCCCAAAGCTTACTTAGCTTTTTAAGCTAATGCTTCATGATTACTGGGGCAGGTTACAGGTTTGGTTTGTTGGAATATTTACACCATCATTTTTTATATTTTGCATGCCTGCATGCAACTTAATGCATCCAGTCATCATGTTGGTGGTCCTCGCAGCACCTAGAGCTTATTTTCAGCTCTCCAGAGCCTGTCTTCATCCCCCAATTGGCCTCTTGCCTACCTGATGCGCCCTATTTGACTCTTCTGCATGACAAGTGCACCTTTTCTCACCTACCACCAGTTATATTTCAGTTAGAGCGCCTTATCTCACCTAGCAGGAGTTGACAATCAGTTGGTGCATTGATTGAGCAGTTCTTCCATTGATTGCTCATGCTAACTGCCTGTAGCTCCTAGTTAGCTAGTTATAGAGTTTCACTTGACCTTCTGACAGCCTCATGCATCGTCCTTGGAGTCTCCATGCTCCGATTTATTCCTAGACGGTTCTGTTAGACTCAGTTAGACTCACTTGATTGACTATTACCATGTATGACTGATACTACTGACTGGATGATGTCTCCATTGTACTCCAAGCTAGACTTTGAGCATGATTCGAATGACCTCCTTGGTTAATTTGAATTCTCTACACAGTTATTGTATTATTGTATTCAGTATTCACAGTGCCAGTTCACAGCTGATGCATTATATTGCTATTCTCCATTTTCTGTGTTCATGAGTTATTATTGAGTGCATTCTTATCTTCTTCTTTGCAACTTCTTGAGAGTTTGTGTGAGGCTTGTTACAGCTGTAGATCCTTTTGCAGATTATCACAGGGTATCAGAGAAGTCAATAGCTATTCGAATTGCAGCCATTGCAGTGACAATAGTTGCAACATTTCTTTGAGAAACTATCTTTCCCTGAGCATCAGAAGCCTATAAGTTTACACAACAAATCCTTGTTCTATTACCTTGAATTCACTAGAGAAATCCAGTGAGGTCTAGCCAGTTGTGAAGGACTTAGTCATATGTTCTCAGGTGTCTTAAGGTAGTGTTCATTCGAAGTGTAGCAAATCTCCATAAAAAAAACTCTTCTTGTTTTGCAGGTTTATTCACCCATTCAAATTCTTCTTCAATTCGACCTTCACTGTTCAGATGGATCTAAAAATCACCTCTTCCAACTATGTCGAATGGAAAGCTAAGATGGCTCTCTTCATGAGTTCCAAGAGCTTCACTGGGATACTAAATGGAACTATGGTCGAACCACTCAGTGCAGTAGAGAAATCCAAATACTTGGATAGGCTTGATGAAGCAGTAGGCTTACTTCTTCTCTCAATTTCTGAAGATCTTCACTTCCATGTCATCGATCTAACATCTCCAAAATAGGTTTGGGACAAGCTCAAATCCCTCTTTGGACATAAAGATGACCTGAAAGGTCATAAATTGGAGAATGAACTCATCTCTTTGAGTCCTAAAAGCTTCGAATCCATCAATGCATTCTTAACGAAGTTCAAAAGCTTGATTTCTCAGTTAAAAAGATATGAGATAGTGAAACAAGACAAACAACTCATTCTTTCCATTCTCTCTAAATTGGGGCCAAAATTCTTAGTTTTTGTCTCCACATTTCAGTTAGCTAAGATGTCCATTCCAAAATGGAAGTTTCCCTCACTTGATGACTTCATCCATTCTCTTACTCAAGAGGAGGAGAAGTTAATCTCCATGGGAATGATAAAACCAAAGTTGGATTCGGCCCTTACAAGTGCTGAGGCCAAAAGAGCGAATGCAAAGGGAAAGCAAAATATTTCTGAAAAGAGATAGAATGATACAAAGCCAAAAGATGTTCCATATTAGTCAGATGGGATTTCGAACGCAAAGAAGAACAAGCAATCTCAGAAAGAGAGATCCAAGTGCACATATTGTCATCGAGGATTTCATCCTGAGAGTTCTTGTATGAAGAAGACTATAGACTTGATGGATCAGTTACTTGAGAAGATGTTAGGAACCCATGTCTTTACTTTGTTAGTATGTTGTTGTTGGACACATATGCTTTGTAAGTCGTCCCATAGTATTTGTTGATCAATAGTTTGTGTTATTGTTTGTGGTGCATATGCTTTGTAAGTCGCCCGTAGTATTGTTGATCCATAGTTTGTAACGGCCCATGGTTTCGACCCATAGTATTGGCGCCTAGAATTAGTATATAAGTGTGTGTTGAGACCTATGAAGGAACTGTGAAGTTATTTGTATTGAGCTTGCTCAAAGGAGGTTGCCCCCTTGAAGTGGCCTGTGATCAATATAAAAGTGATTTTGAGTTCTGTCATTTCTGCTATTTCACATATTCGTATTAATTAATTGTTGCAGGTGCCTCACATCTGGTATCAGAGCACTTTCTTGGGTTCGCTGGGTGAAATTTCTGTTAATTTTTTTTTTTTCACATCTGTTGCAGGTTTTGACTTGGGAATAATCCATATCCGCTTAACTGTGGGAAGTACTTGGGCATAAGTCCTAAAAATCATTGTGAGGAGTACCACAGGAACCCCGAAGTAGCTGGCCCATTGAGAGGACCTGCCAGCGAAAAGGGCAACGACCCCTACCTGATTGACTAGTTCCCACCCGTGAGGTAAACCAAGAGCTGTCATTTGTGGCAAAGAGGTTATCAGTTTTAACTGAGCCGTGGAGTGAGGGGTACTACCCCAATACGCAAGCCGTCAGACAGCATTGGTGGCCGAGTGAAACCCTTGAACTATTAGGAAGCCGCACATACCTGGGGTCCATATCTAATTTCAGCTGAACTGTCGTCAATAGTTGCTGCGTCGTTTTACATCCATTCGTTCAGACCCATTTTGCAAGTCGTTCCAGATCCAACCATTTTCATTCCATTCGGCGCCGTTTCAGATCCCTTTCGAGCCGTAGCCGCTCCAGTCTTAAAAAAAAAAGAGAGTATAAAATTCAATTTTTTCTCCATATCTCCCTTGTTTTCAGTCTATTTCCCTTGAAATTTTCGGGGAACCCCTGTCACCCCATTCTGCATATTTCATTCCTGAGGACCATTCATATTTTTTCCCTAGTCCAGATTTTCCCTTACTGAAGTAGTTTCTGTTTTTATTTTCCTACCCAGTCAAAAAAGAAATAAAAAAAATCCTGGTTATAGTTATCACCTGTGCAGGAGCAAAAACCATGGAGGAAGCACTTGCAACCATCCAAGCCAAACTCCAGGATCTGGATGAAAAATTTCTCAGCCTCCATCTTGAACATTCAGCTATGAACAACAAACGACAGTCCGAGTCTTCATCAGACAATGGGTTCTCCTCTTCCAGCAAATTCCGTGGTCCGAAGCTTGATTTTCCTCGCTTCAATGGTACTGATCCAACTGGATGGATCTATCGTGCAGAACAGTATTTCAGTCTGCATAATACTTTTGATGTCAACAAAGTTTTGCTGGCATCCTTTCACTTGGAACAGGAAGCTCTTCAATGGTACCATTGGTATATCAAGGCTCATCCAAAGCCCAAATGACCAGACTTTTGCCATCTCCTTTTGTAATGATTTGGTCCTAGTGCTTTTGATGACTTCACAGGAGCCCTCACTAAACTTCACCAAATTGGCACGGTGAGAGAGTATCAAACCAAATTTGAGAATGTAGCCAACCACATCGAAGGATTGTCTGATGACTTTTACCGAAGTTGTTTTATCAGTGGTCTAAAGGATGCCATCCACTCTGAGGTCAAAATGTTCTATCCCAACACAATGATGGAAGCCCTAGGGTTGGCTAAGTTGGAAGAAGACAAGATTGCATGCCAACAACGCTCCAAGCCCACTTTTGTTCCCTTCCGAAATATGGGTTCTCAGCGACCACCTGTACCTGTCTTCCTATACCTGTATGTGCAAGGAAGAAAGATACTGATACTGAACCTTCTAGATCTAAGGACAAAGAGAGATGTCATGCTCTCATTGCAAGAGCATCAACAGATTCTTCATTCATCATAGATTCAGGAGCAACAATACATATGTCTTACTCCAAAGATCTCTTCTCCAACTTCGAATGCTCAGTTGGCCCTTCCATCATGTTGGGAAATGATTCTATAGTCTCCTCTTAGGGGATTGGTAGAATCAATCTTGACCATGGCTACTTTTCTAATGTGATTTATGTTCCTTCTCTCACATCAAATATACTTTCAGTGTATCAAATGACTCATATTGGAGAGCCCAAAAGAGTGATCTTTTCTCCAAATGAAGTCGAGATACAACACATGGTTTCAGGGAAAATCATTGCAAATGGAGTTGCAAATCATAAGATAAAACTCTATGAGTTTTGACACTTCTTACCTCTCTCAAAGGAGTCTGCTCTTCACTCTCATGAAAATGAAGAGAGTAGGCTATCTCATCTCAACTACAAGAATTTGCAAAATTTGCAATCTCAAAATGTGGTTGAAGGTCTTCCAAATGGCAAAGATTTACCAAAGAAGATTGGGAAAAATAAGACTATTGAAGAAGTATGAATGCTAGATCCAGATCCACAAGAACCAAGATCTAGAACTTATTGGTTCAACTCCTATGGCAAAGTGGGCCACCACTACAGAATCCACTAGTGATATTGTTGGAGATCCATCATCATCATGTCCTAGTTCCTTTGATAGTGATATCACCTATGTTGGTTCAAAGTAAATATCAAAGAAATACATGCACATTCTGAAACAATTTCATGATCACATTTTTGGATTTGTTCCTCCTTTGAGTGATGATGATGAGAAAGAGAGCACAAATCGTTCACATGAGACTTCAGATTCAGAGTTTGGAAGTTATAATGAGCCAATTGTACTTGCTTCTTCACATGAGATTTTAGATTCAGAGTTTGGAAGTGATGATGAGCCAGTTTCACTTGCTTTTTCACATGAGATTTCAGATTCAGAGATTGAAAGTCATGATGAGCAAGAGAGCAAAGCTTATTCACATGGGATTTCATATTCATAATCTAAATATGGAGATGATGACGAGGGAATGCTAGATTCAGATCCACAAGAACATGAAGATCTAGCAACTGATGATGAAGATGAGTGAATGGGGGATCCAGATCCACAAGAACCTGAAGATTCTCACCTGATGATCCTCCTCTTCCTCGATGGGCAGCCATTACACTTTGATCTTCCGGTGATTTGGTTGGTGATCCACATGATCATAGAAGAACTAGATCATATTTTCAAAATGGAAGGTTTCATCCTTCTCACATTGTTGATCCATTTCAGATCGATCGATCCTTCTTGGGAAAAGAAGGACACTTGCCTCCTTCTGGGTTAGTGATGATATGCTACATTAGCATCCTTTAGTATATTTTGAGGGAGGGCTTTCTTCCCACCGAGTTTTCCGTCTTTCCTCACTTAGTTTATTTAGATTGATTGTATGGGGTGACCTTTGGTCTCAGTCACTAAGGTCCTATTTTTCAGTTTTCAGTTATTATCTCATAGTATAGCTTGCGGGTGGGTGTTGGAATATTCACGCCATAATTTTTATATTTTACATGCCTGCATTCAAATCTGCATGTTGCATGCATTTGCATGCAACTCCATGCATCCAGTCATCATGTTGGTCGTCATCCCAGCACCTAGAGCTTATTTTCATCTCTCCAGAGCCTGTCTTCAACCCCCATTTGGCCTCCTACCTACCTGATGCGCCCTATTTGACTAGATTCTGCATGACAAGTGCGCCTTTCCTCACCTACCACTAGTTATCTTTCAGTTAGAGCACCTTATCTCACCTACCAGGAGTTGACAGTCAGTTGGTGCATTGATTGAGCAGTTCTTACACCGATTGCTCATGCTAATTGCCTGTAGCTCCTAGTTAGCTAGTTAAGGAGTGCCACTTGACCTTCTGACAGCCTCATCCACCCTCCTTAGAGTCTCCATATCCTGATTTATTCCTAAATGGTTCTGTTAGACTCAGTTAAACTCACTTGATTGATTATTATCATTTATGACTGATACTACTGACTGGATGATGTATCCATTATACTCCAAGCTAGACTTTGGGCATGATTCGAATCACCTCCTTGGTTAATTTGAATTCTCTACACAGTTATTGTATTATTGTATTCATTATTCACAGTGCCAGCTCATAGCTGATGTATGATACTACTATTCTCCATTTTCTATGTTCATGAGTGATTATTGAGTGCATTCTTCTCTTCTTCTTTGTAACTTCTTGAGATTTTGTGTGAGTCTTGTTACAACTGTTAGATCCTACTGCAGATTATCACATGGTTTACATCCATAATTTGATATTGGTATTATGACCATGGTTATCATGGCTATAAGTAAATAAATTACATAGTTAAATTACGTTGCAAATATAAACTTGGTCAATTCTCCACTATAAGGTTGGAGATCCCTAACCAAGTCTCGATGGTGTTAAAAATACAGTGATCCTCTATCAACAAAGTTTAGGGTTGTTGTCTCTAGTGTTTGTTTGATAAAAGAATGGGTCATTATATATATTTAGGTAGCGTTGATAATGTAAATGATTTTTCAGGCTAAAATCCTGTGTTGGGTTTCGACCGACTATTTAGAATTTTAGTAGTTTTTGTTTATCTATTTGAGAACCCTCCGGGTAACCCTAAGCAATAATATTGCGCTTGTAAATCTTTTGAATGGAATGTAGAGTTATTGTTTTGATATTTTGTATATTAATGAAATGTTAAAGCTACTGATTCCTCTCGGCCTCTTCGACAATTTAATTGTTTGTATTTAAAATGAATGTGTAACTTGTTTGGTCCAAGCCCTGATTTATAATTTTGTATTTTTCTTTGTAATGCACCGGTTTTGGTTCTGTGTTGTAATGTTAATTGATTTTGTTTGTAACATGGTTTAAACCCTAAACCCTATCGTGTAATGGATCTTGTTCAAATACTGTTTATATTTTATTTTTAACATAGGGATGAGTCTTCATGAGACTCGAACCCTTGAGTTATGTTAAGCTATTAAAAACCTAACTGTTTTATGATTATGGTAATGATGCATCGTTTAGATGGCATCGCGCTCCATCCAATCTACGCGTAAAATTTTTAAAGACAAAGCTTTTATGTAAATAAAATTAACTCTATCGATTGTATAATGTGTTGATTATATGGATAGCAGAATAGGTTTATATTTCCAGCATGCTTAATATATCTAGATATATATTTATATACCTTGTTTACAATCTCTCGATTGTATGATACTTGACATTAATTAAATCTTAGAAATTCTAGGTTGCGACTTGTATCTGTATTGTGATGATGTTTGCCAATTTTAGGGTTTACACCTATCGTGTTAACAGCTTGATATTTGATTTCAAGTTTACAAGGTTCGACCCTTTGACATAGTTTTTACAAGTATAATGATAGGTTTATACCCAGCATTCTGATTATAACTCTGTGTAATGCATTATGAGTCGATCCTGAAATATTGAAATAAATTCATATATTATTTTATAATAAATAGGTCGTGTTTATTTACATGAATTTATTCATTGTGAAAAGTTTATGTATGGATGAATGTATCATGCATTGTATACTCTATTTGGATAACGAGTCTATTTTGATTTGGTTTAAATATTGTATTATCTTGATGTAATTTTAGTTATAATATATGTATGCTGACTATCAATAGTTTGATTATGAATATATTAACTCTGTGTTTACAAATGATACTCATTATCTAGTGTGATTATTTTTAACTGTATAATACTCTTAAATATATTTCTATTCTACTTTTGTAATACTATATGCGAATAACTATGAACTGCAAAACTTCTATGTTCTTTTAGTAGTATCTGTAATTTACTACAATATACTTTATAGGTCTACATCTGAATATCATTGAGATCAGCATTCAATCTATCAATATGAAATAATTGAAAATATTTCTACTTAATCTAACTCCTTGTACTAGACTACATCACTACGGTGAAAGGAAAAAATAGGGAGAATTTTATTCATTCTTCTATTATCTAGATTCGATCATTTAGCCCTTTATACAGAAATAATCTATCAGTTCAATATTTTTAATTTAGTAGCTAAGTAAACATTCAAACATTTATGCAGAAATAAATATTAGTTCTGTTTACTATTCATTCTAACAACTAGGCTAGTATATAGGAAGCATCATAAAATCTGATAAAGTATAATTAAAATCTTCAGGAAATATATATCAGCAGATTATAATTAATTGAATTAGAATAATGTAGAACCTGTTCAGAATTGTAGGAGTGGACAAACACCCAAAGAAGACCGTTTCTCCCAACCGTCTCCAGAAAGCAGCTAAGATCACTTGATTTAGGACCCCGGAGCCTATTCACTGAACCACCAAGATGAAGATACTATGTAGAAATTTATGACAATCACTTTGTATCTCAACAATCATGAATACTTGCATACAAAACCCTCTCTACAAAACTCAACAGAATAATATGATAGTATTACTCCGCAACTCATTCTAGCATCCCCTCATCGAATTCTATTATGTGCTCAACATAGGATTTTCCAACAAATTACAATGTAAACAATTGTGAGCCTCCTGCCCCATTCGATGGATATAAGTCTTCCTAGGTCTTTGGGTCAGTTAAAAATCATTTAATGAGCCACATTATCAGTTCCACCTTCCTTGGGGAACATGACCACAATTTTAGGGAGCTTGCCTCCTGCAACAGCTAGTAAGTGAGGGAAGATGCAACAACTTGTCAATTTCCTTTTACAATAGTTTCATTCCCCCTAGTGGGTCAGTGAACACTCTTCAACAGTCCTCTTTGGATGAGTGTCTCCTATTTTAATTTATTAATTAATAATATTACTCAATTACAGTCATCCTTGACCATCCTTGGTCAATAATATAAAACTTTACAATAAAATGTAAAGTCATGTTTTTCCACAAACATAAAATGTTTCAAGTTCTAGGTGGGTTACAAACACCCCCTCTTAAGTTCAACATTGTCCTTTATGTTGCTTAATCATCATCAGAGTCTTCCTGGAACAGAATTGGATATGCTACCCGCATATGAGTCTCCAATTCCCAGGTTAATTCATCTGGAATAAGGTGCTTCCATTGCACCTTTATCTGTCCAATGGTGCGATTCCAGAGTAAAATTGCTCTCATGTCGAGGATACAATCTGGTTCCACCTGAAAATCTCCTTCCATTTCCACCTCTATGTCATTCCAATTGATTACATGAGTAGCATCATGTACATACTTTTTCAAAATAGAAATATAAAATAAATTATGTATTTTCAGATTAGGTGGAAAGGCTAACTAATAAGCCACTGATCCAACTCTTGATAATATTTCAAATGGTCCACAATACCTGGGTGCTAATTTAGAACAACTCCCCAGCTTAAAAGAGCTTTTCTTGGGTTTTACCTTGACAAAAACATGCTCACCTACTTGGAATTCTTTCTGAGTTCTTTTTAGATCTGCATGAATCTTTTGTCTGTTTTGTGCAATTTTCAAATTTCTTGTACATGCTTCACTGTTAGTTCCATCTCTTTCAATAATTCAAGTCCTAACATCAATCTATCAAATGGATTACTCCATGAGATGGTAGTATTACACTTTCTACCATACAAAATTTCAAAATGACTAAGTTTAGCTGAATCTTGATAGTGATTATTATAAGCAAATTCAACTAAATGCAAATATTCTTCCCATTTAGTTGGATGATATTTAACATAAATTCTTAACATATCCTCTAGAATATGATTTACTCTTTCAGTTTGTCCATCCATTTGCGGATGAAAAGACGTGCTTAAATTTAATTTAGTATCCAAACCTTTAAACAATGACTTCTAGAAATTTTCAGTAAATTTAGAATCTCGATCAGAAATTATTACCTTAGGAATTCCATGCAAATTAAAAACTTGCTTCATAAACACATCAGCAATATTAGCAGCCTTAAAAGTAGTTTTGGCAGCTATGAAATGATTTGCTTTGCTAAGCTTATCTCCTACTACCATTATAGAATAATTTTGCTTCTGATTTTAGGCAGTCTAGTTATAAAATCAATGCTGATAATTTCCTATTTCCAATCTGGAATTGGCAATGGCTGTAACAAACCAGCAGGGTGTTCATGCTCAGCCTTAACTTGCTGACAGTCAATACACCTAGCGATGTATTCAGGCACTTCATTCTTCATATTTGGCCAAAAAAATCTTTTCTTAACATTGTTATAATCTTTTGGTAACCAAGATGTCCTGAATATGGACTTTTTTGTACTTCATTTAAAATCAACAACTTAATTTCTGGTATATTTGGTACACACAGTCTGTTTTTATACAGCATTAGACACTTTTCATTTAAACTGTAATTTGTTTGTATATTTTCAGAATTGTTTTCTGCAACGTTTCCTGTAATTTCTGATCATTTTTATCCAGTTTTATTCCTTATTCAAATTGATTTTCCAAATATGTTTTATAAGTACTAACTGCTGCCATAAAATTTAATTTTTCATTATTGCTTAAGGCATCGACCACCTTATTTTCTTTACCTTTTATGTGTTGGATCTCAAAATCATATTCGCTAAGGAAAGCTAACCATGTAGCTTGCCTTGCATTCATATTTGGTTGATCCAATAGATATTTTAGACCTTTATTGTCTGTCATTAATGAAAATCTTCTATAGATTAGATGATGGCACCACATCTTTAAAGTGTGTATCAAGGCAACCAACTCTAAATCATAGGTAGCATAAATTTTTCTCATGAATTTTTAGCTTTCTTGACTCATATGCTATTACGTGACCTTCTTGTGTTAAGACTCCGCCAAGGCCATCATTGCATGCATCAGTGCATACAACAAAGTCCTTGTTTGGATCTGCAATTTTTAGAATAGGTGCAGTAGTTAACACTTCTTTTAACTTTTTAAAATTTTCTTCACACTTTTGATCCCAAAAAAATTTCTTTTCCTTTTTCTGTAAAGATGTTATGGGATTTGCAATTCTTGAGAATCCTTCTATAAATTTTCGGTAGTAACCTGTGATTCCCATGAACGATCGTACGCCCGTTACATATTTAGGGACATGCCATTCATTAATTGCTCTTATTTTATCCGGGTCAAATGAGATTCCATCCTTGGATATCACATGTCCTAAATACTGTATTTTATCCTTGAAAAATTCACACTTACTGAATTTAGCGTACAGTTGATGTTCTCTTAAAACTTGTAATATTATTCGTAATTTTTCATCATATTCTTCCTTAGCCTTTGAATAAATTAAAATGTCATCAATAAAAACAATTATGAACTTATCAAATACTTATGTAAGACATTATTCATTAGACACATAAAACTGCTGGAGAATTGGTTAGCCCAAAAGACATAACTACAAATTCATAATGCCCGTAACGGGTTCTAAAAGCAATTTTAAAGATATCTTCGTCTTTTATCCTGACTTGATGATATCCAAATCTCAAGTCTATTTTCAAAAATATCGTCGCTCCGCATACTTGATAAAACATATCATCTATGCGGGGCAATGGATATCTATTTTTAATCATCATTTTATTTAACTGATGGTAATCTATGCATAAACACAAAGTACCGTCTTTCTTTTTAACAAAAGTGACTGGTGCTCCCCAAGGAGACACACTTGGTCTTATGTAATTTTTATCTATTAATTATTTTAACTATGATTTTAATTCATTAAGCTCTAGGATATTCATCCGGTAAGGATATTTTGAGTTTGGTACCACACCAGGTACTAACTTAATGGTGAAATCCAATTCCCTTTTGGAGGTAATCCTGGAATTTCTTTCGAAAATACATCTGGAAAGTCTCTTAGAATTGGAATATCTTCCAATTTTAATTTATCTTCTTTAGTAGTGTGTTCATCATTTATTACATTTACATAAAATACTTTACGTACAACTTTTTTCATTTGTAATGCAGAAATCCATCTCACAGAAACTTTTCTAGGCACTCCTTTTACTACAACAGTTTCTCCTTTACCATTCAAGCATGTAAATGTCTTTTCAAAACAATTCAAAACTACCCTATGCTTTTCTAGCCAATCCATACAGATTAAAACATCATAAGATCCTAACGGTAATACATTCAATTTTACTTGGGTCTTAAATTGGTTCATAAGCAATTTACAATCTTTAACAAAATCAATTACCTTCCTCTTGGTTCATGTAGCTAACTGAACTAGCCAAGATTTTTCAAAATTTTCCACATGCAATTTATAGCTTTCTACTATACCAGGTGATACATAACTTAAACTAGCACCTGGGTAAATTAGAATAGAGATGGGTCTGTTCTTTAGCATACCTTCTATTTCAAACATTGAAGTGTGGTGATCAACCTGTCGATTCTCCAAGACTGCATTGATCCTGGGCATATCCCTCGCTAAGTCACCAATTGTTGCCTCTTCCTGCACTGTATGGATGTTGCTAACGTTTCTTTTTATGTTAGGACAATTTGTTGCATAATGTGGTCCTTGACATTCAAAGCATTTTACAGATTCCTTTTGTTCATTATGTTTAGCATAATTATTAGGAATGTCTCTATTTCTTGCAACTGTAAAATTCTATTGTGCATTGCTTTTAAAATTAGTTCCTTGAAAATTTATGTTAGGAAAATTTCGAGAATTCTTATTTCCAACATTCTTATTAAATTAAAAAATTTTCTTCCTTTGTTCGAAATTACTTGGTCTATTTACCTTCCAGCTAGGTACACTTTCCCTCTTTCTTTTCTGTTCGTAACAAAAATTTTCCTTTCTCATAGCTTCCTCAAGAGTCTTAGGGTTATCATATTCAATTATGTCCTTGATGTGGAAAGGAAAACAACTCAGAAATCGTTGTATTTTAGGCTTTTCGTCAATGATATACGATACATACCTTAATAGACTTAAAAATTTATTGCTTAACTCTTTCATGTTCATAAAACCTAACTTCAACTCATAGAATTCTTTACCCTTTTCTTCATAGTATTGTTCAGACATAAATTTCTTTTTAAACAATGCCTTAAAATTACTCCAAGTTAGATACTTTTCTTTAAGACTTTTTACTCTTTTGATATCTTGCCACAATATATCTGCTTTTCTAGTTAGATTATAAATGGCCATCTTATCTTTCATCCTGTCGGAATAGTTATAAATTTGGAAGTATTTCTTCATCCCCGACAGCCATGCTTCATCTTATTCTCCTTTCTCTATCTCTCCATTAAACATCGGAGGTTTTATATTCTTGAACTCTCTTGATATTTCTTCATACGATTTGAATTTCATGTTTTCAGGACTGCAGTCGCTATCACTACTGTCACTGGAATACCTATGTTTCTTTCTATGTGTTTTAACATCAGTTTCAGAAGAGGAATTACTTTCATTTTTAGATAATTTTAACTTCTTACCTTTATGTTGATAAGACATAGTTCCATATTTAGATTTAGATTTTGTTCTTTTATTTTTTTCCTCATCATGAAATTTATCTAGTAAAATTTGATTTAGTCCTTCCTGTGCCTTCCGAATTCTTTCATTTTCTTCCTTAACAGTTTTCATTTCAGCTTGTAAATCTTTAACAGTTCGAAGAAGTTTAGATGAATTATCATTTAATTCTACGTATATATTTTCTTCATTAACATTTTCATGTTCATGATTATTTTTTTCATTATGATGGGATCCATCCTCTGCAGATGCCTCTACTCTATCCATTACCTGCAAATTAGATATCGAATGTTCTGTACAGAAACATTTTAAAACAAAAATAAGTAACTGTGTGTTTTCTGTTTCATCGAAATGCGCGAGTTGAGCCACTTTTAGGCCTAGTTTTTGAACTTGCGCTTTGATACCACATGTAACACCTCAAAATTCATCAAAATTTAAAATTTTCCTATGTAGTGTAAACGCTACAATTTACTATGCAGAAAATATACTTGTGAACATTTAACTCTTATTTAATTGCTTAACTACATTTGTATTTGAGACACTTATTTGTTTACTAGATTCATCATTTATTTAATGCGTCTTAACCACTGAATACAGGGTTCTTTTAACTGTCTTTAATATGATAATGTATTGCTTATGATGACGTTGACATTTAATTTGTCATTCTTCTGGTCGTAACATTCATACTGAATATATATTCTTTTGTTAAAGGGGTTCTTGGTGACGCACCGAAGATTACTTATCTTTTTAAGCTAACACTTCATGATTACTTGGGCATGTTACAGGTTTGGTTTAAATCCACAATTTGATATTTGTATTATGGCCATGGTTATCATGGCTATAAGTAAATAAATTACATAGTTAAATTACGTTACAAATATAAACTTGGTCAATTCTCCACTACAAGGTTGGAGATCCCTAACCAAGTCTCGATGGTGTTAAAAATATAGTGATCCAAAACTATATGAAAAGGTTTCAAATGACACAATGGAGCCATAGCATTAATCCACGATATGAAATATGGGGAGAACTATAGCGTGAAAGATTTAAATCTAAGATATGGTGGTTGGCAGCTATAATGAATTTAATGCGGCCATATAATTCTTACCAACTCAGCTCCTCGAGTACAGAACCAAAACCCTATCATCAAAAAGGGTGTTTTGAGGGTCATTTGGTTCATTTGTAGAATGGTGAGCATAACTCTTTGGAGCTCTCGGCTGCCATGGCAAAAGTACTACCTACACATAGTTTTTCTAAGATGGTTCCTGTTGTAGTTCAATCATGGTCGTGGTGTGTGGTTATCTGCCTTGTTGCATGCATACACAGGAGAGTCAAATTATTGGCTCCTTGTGCTCTCAACCTTTGAAGTTATGGTGAAAACTCAGACAGTAATCGAAACTTTCGAAGGTAAGACTCTGTGCTCACTTGTAAAAGTTTAACTATTTGTAAGTTTATTTTTATGCAATTGTTGTTCATCTTTTTAATTGTTTTCCTTCTTGTATTGACAAAGAAATGTCATGCCTTCTCGTCTTGACTTGGGTCTTGATGCTATCTTTGATTAAATGAAGACATTTCCAGTGGTTCAATACCATGGTAAGCTTCGGGCCTTCCACCCGATGAAACCTCTATCAACAAAGTTTAGGGTTGCTGTCTCCAGTGTTTGTTTGATAAAAGAATGGGTCATTAGATATATTTAGGCAACATTGATAATGTAAATGACTTTTCAGGCTAAAAGTGTGTTTGGTTTCGACTGACTGTTTAGAATTTCAATAGTTTTTTTTTATCTATTTGGGAACCCTCCAGGTAACCCTAAGCAGTAATACTACGCTTGTAAATATTTTGAATGGAATGTAGAGTTACTATTTCGATATTTTGTATATTAATGAAATGTTAAAGCTACCAATTCCTCTCAGCCTCTTCGACAATTTAACTGCTTGTATTTAAAATGAATGTGTAACTTGTTTGGGCCAAGCCCTGATTTATAATTTCATATTTTTCTTTGTAATGCGTTGGTTTTGATTATGTGTTGTAATGTTAATTGATTTTGTTTGTAACAGGGTTTAAACCCTAAACCCTACCGTGTAACGGATCTTGTTCAAATATTGTGTATATTTTATTTTTAACATAGGGACGAGCCTTCGTGAGACTCGAACCCTTGACTTATGTTAAGCTATTAAAAACCTAACTGTTTTATCATTATGGTAATGACGCATCGTTTAGATGGTGTTGAGCTCTATCCAATATGAGCGTAAAAGTTTTAAAGACAAAGGTTTTATGTAAATAAAATTAACTCTGTCGATTGTATAATGTGTTGATTGCATGGATAGTGGAATAAGTTTATATTTCCAGCATGCTTAATATATCTAGATATATATTTATATACCTTGTTTACAGTCTCATGACTATATGATACTTGACATTAATTAAATCTTAGAAATTATGGGTTGCGACTTGTATCTGTGTTGTGATGATGTTTGCCAATTTTAGGGTTTACACCTACCATGTTGACATATTGATATTCGATTTCAAGTTTACAGGGTTCGACCCTTTGACATAGCTTTTACAAGTATAATGATAGGTTTATACCCAGCATTCTGATTATAACTCTGTGTAATGCATTATGAGTCGATCCTGAAATATTGAAATAAATTCATATATTATTTTATAATAAATAGGCTGTGTTTATTTACAGTATTTGATTCGTTGTGAAAAGTTTA
Source organism: Larix kaempferi (assembly GCA_027924585.1). Lineage (NCBI taxonomy): Eukaryota > Viridiplantae > Streptophyta > Pinopsida > Pinales > Pinaceae > Larix > Larix kaempferi. The sequence continues at coordinate 85,904 of BSBM01001545.1, forward strand.
CCTATGGATGAATGTATCATGCATTGTATACTCTATTTGGATAATGAGTCTATTTTGATTTGGTTTAAATATTGTATTATCTTGATGTAATTTTAGTTATAATATATGTATGCTGACTATCAATAGTTTGACTCTGAATATATTAACTCCGTGTTTACAAATGATACTCATTTGATATCCAGTGTGATTATTTTTAACTGTATAATACTCTTAAATAGATTTATGTTCTACATTTGTAATACTATATACGAATAACTATGAACTACAAAATTTCTAAGTTCTTTTAGTAGTCTCTGTAATTTACTAGAGTATACTTTATAGGTTTGCATCTGAATATCATTGAGATCAACATTAAATCTATCAATACGAAATCATTGAAAATATTTCTACTTAATCTAACTCACTGTACTAGAGTACATCACTATGGTGAACGAAAAATACAAGGAGAATTTTATTCATTCTTCTATTATCCAGATTCGATCATTCAACCCTTTATACAGAAATAAAATACCAGTTCAGTATTTTTAATTTAGCAGCTAAGTAAACATTCAAACATTTATGTAGAAATAAATATCAATTCTGTTTACTATTCATTCTAACAACTAGGCTTGTATCTAGGCAACATCAAAAAATCTGATAAAATATAATTAAAATCTTCAGGAAATATATCAACATATTTGATGTAATTGAATTAGAACAATGTAGAACCTGTTCAGAACTGCAGGAGTGGACAAACACCCAAAGAAGACCGTTCCTCCCAACCGTCTCCAGAAAGAAGCCAAGATCACTTGCTTTAGGACCCCCGATCCTGTTCACTGAACCACCAGGATGGAGATACCGTGTAGAAGTTTATGACAATCACTTTGTATCTTAGCAATCATGAAGACTTGCATACAAAACACTCTCTGCAAAACTCAGCAGAATAATCTGACAGTATTACTCTGCAACGCATTCTAGCATCCCCTCATTGAATTCTCTTGTGTGCTCAACATAGCAGTTTCCAGCAAATCACAAGGTAAAAAATTGTGAGCCTCCTGCCCCATTCGATGGATATAAGTCTGCCTAGGTCTTTGGGTCAGTTAAAAATCATTTAATCAACCACCTGCTCAGTTCCACCTTCCTTGGGGAATATGACCACAATTTTAGGGAGCTTGCCTCCTACAACAACTAGTAAGTGATGGAAGATGCAACCACTTGTCAATTTTCTTCTACAACAGTTTCATTCCCCCTAGTGGTTCAGTGAACACTCTTCAACAATCCTCTTTGTATGAGTGTCTCCTATTTTAATTTATTAAATAATAATATTATTCAATTACAGTCATCTTTGACCATCATTGGTCAATAATATAAAACTTTACAATAAAATTTAAAGTAATGTTTTTCCACAAACATAAAATGTTTCAAGTTCTATGTAGGTTACAATAACATACATGTTTCTAAATAAATAAATTCTATAACAACATGAATATAATCAATTTAATTATAACCGTAAGGCCTTACACCTTCAAATGTAATCAATTCCTTTTTATTAGCATTAATACTACCGATTCATTTATAAGACATGGTCGATAAAAACCTAATACATTAGTACCATTAATTTGGTTAAAACATAATCAAATTAATTTATATATCATGATATATTAATACCATAAATTCATAAGACAGAATCAATTTATATAAATCAACTCATTATGTAATAATCCAATACATTCATGCAAATCATTTTAGTATATATCATCACATGAACATAAAGTAATGCATTTATTTGATTTCAATGGGTCATTATGGGATAATGGTGGTATTGTTCTAGTTCAATATAAACTATAATTCCACCTTATTTTAAAAAATCCTTAAATTTTCAAAGTGAAGTAGCATAGCAATCCTTCACTTTTCAATAGTTCCTTCAAAAGTAAGGCCCGCCATTGTGATGCAAATATATATATTGCAGTTCACCAATATATTAAATGTGCATTCTTCCAATATATAGGATCTATAGAGTACAATATTCATATTCATATAAACAAAGAATGTATTCTTCAATATATAAAATATTCCTTATTCCCATATATATAAGACATTGTTGACACAAACCCAGTCGACAGGGGTTCCACTCACTATCGACACCAAACCACAGCGATCTCCTTGAGCATCAACCCAGACAGTTTTTATCCCATCCAACAACACTTACGGAGCAGATGAGGTCTCACCCGAGATGTTCAAGGGAGAATTGACGGAACCATGTTTCCACCGAATGAAGGAGGATGTTTGCGGCTCAATTACACAACTTGTTGCAACATTTCTGAAATAGATCTATGCATTTAACTTCAACATTAATTATAGCCTCATTCAATAGAAACATTCATCATCGTAGCAAATATAACAGTAAGGCATTAATTGCAACAAGAAAACATAGCATCATTCATATATCGCAACATGCATTACCACAAAAGAGACACTAGGATTTCGCAAAACAACTCTGTCATATCATATTAACTTCGCAAAAACCCAAATACAACATCTCCGTGAAACACAGATCTCGCATATATCTCTTGATCTCATATACACAACCAAAAACCGCATAATCCAAGATGATCCAACACATACAACTCTATGACTATATATAGGCTTCAGCCTTTACATTGCTTGTCCACTTACTAACAACTTCCTAACCAACACTTCGAGCAAATGACCCAAAAACTAGCTAACATGGTCCAAATGACCAAAAAACCCGCATACAGCGGTACATTTGACCCAAAATTACATAAAATATTCTCCTTTGCGCCCAGCTTTCCGCCTTTTGCGATATCTTCTGACTTGTCACAGCATCCGCGATACTGTGATGCCAACTTACCAAACCGCATGCCAATAGACATATAAGATGTACATATCTAAATTATATTTCTTTCTATCCCTAAAATATCAAACATGCAATTCCTCTAATATTTATAAATTGCAATCCCTCATAATATGACATTTATACAGAATACCACTACTTTCAATATGAATAAAATATATAATATACAAATTATTATTATTGTATATATATATATAATTTACATTTACTTTCAATACAATACAGTTCTTTCCAATATGAATTAATTTTACATTTCTCTTCAATATAAATAAAACACATAAATTACAATGCCTTTCAATTTGAATTTGAATATAATATATAAATCACACTCCTTTCCAATATGGATAGGATTTACTTTTTTTTTCAATATAAATAAAATATATATATTACAATTTCTTTCATGTCTATAACATAAATAGAATGCTATAGTTGTATATAAGTATACAAATACAATCCTTTTTAAAACAAATAAAATGTATAAAAAGCATTTCTCTCCGCATACATATAAAATGTACCTACATAACATATGATTCTTCAAATTTTGTAAATTATACCATTTTTTTAACAAGCTCTTAATTACAATCGACACTACGCTATAATCTGGAACAAGGAATTTCTTTAATCTCTAAAGCTAAAGTCTTAAAATGAAATTGAGACGTTATCGATTTTCTCTTAAAAAGAATAATAGTAAAGTAACTACATTATCTAAGTAAGTGTAAACTAACTCTTCGAATAAAATTCATCACTCAAATTATAAATTTCTTTTCTTTTAAAAGGAAACAGGCGTGGCAAAAAGATCTCCTCCAACCTTTCTACAACCGAAAACTAAAGTGGCTCAACAGTTCGAGTTACATCTTAAAAAATTTACACCGCTATATGTATCAAATGACAACGAATCACCCAGCACCTTTCAGAAGTAATACATAATGAAAAGATTGACATAGAATTTATGTAAAGCGATACAGTAAATGAATTATTAAATTAAAGGAGATTTGTAATGAGTTTGCAATGAAACGAATATGTGAAAAGCCAAGATTCTTTATAGGTTTGATATTTCAATTCATAATGCTTTTGTTTCTTCTACTGATATGCAGGACTATACGTGCACTGAGGATGAAAAGACAATGATACATTTCAAACATTTAAACCAATCTGTTGGACTGAATTGATACTCAGTTGACCGACGTCATAGGAAAACAACGTCTTCTGATGGTTAGTACTTGAATTGAAATTTTGAAAAAGTCCGCGAATGTTTAAATAATTAATTTAGATCGTTACAGTATTAAAATGTTTATTTATTCAACTAAGGTTTTAGGATTAAATGCCATTGCCACCGATCCCTCCTAAACATGCGGTCAATAATTGAAATCAATACGAATAGTGAGACGAGTTTTAGCTAACACTGATTTCGGCCGAGGTTAGCGTTCTCAGTTCAAAGGGAACATAATTCGGCCAGAGTTAATATTTCACTCAATCTTGGCCAAGTCAATAACATAAAACAAGGCAGACTTCATATAGGGTACTCTGAACCTATCTCACGGCAGTAACATGTTTAGTTAAGCTGGAACTACGCACTAACAATAATGTATCATTCGCTTTAAGGACTAGCAAGCCATATTAATATTAATAATATGGCTTATATATGTCGATCGGCGTATATCTATTGTTTAAATGTGGTAGATATACGCCGATCGACGTATATAAGCCATATTATTAATATTAATATGGCTTGCTAGTTGACCGCAGACCTGCTCATGAAATTTGATTAATAATATTAATTAATTATAATAATAATATCTATTATTATTATTTCAATATTTGTTATTTTATAATAATAATAATAATAATAAAATATTGTATACACATATACTATTCTTGTAAAGAATAAGTCACAATGTGGCATATGTTTTTATAATAATAATAATATTAATAATAATATTATTATTAAAAAATATTATTAATATTATTAAAGTTGCGAATTCTCATTACAAAAGTAAAAATGTTAACATTAACATTAATATTAATGTTAATATTAATATTAATGTTAATATTATTATTATTAAAGTTGCGAATTCTCATTATAAATTATTTTAATTTATTATTGTTATAATTATATTTTATTGTTTTCATTTACAATTATTTTAATTAATAAGTAGTAAGTAATAAGTAATTAATAATTAGTATTTTTTCTCCTTCACTCCATAGGGTGGAAGTAGAGATGAACCAAGTAGAAGATAGAATTAAAGAGTCGGAAGCAAGAAAGCCGAGCATGAAAGAAAGCCGAGCAAGAAAGTCATTGTGGAATTGACGATAGCAGGAGCAAGCAAGCCGAAGTGGAATCTTGGAGCTATTCGCAAGCAAACTGATGGGAATGCATGCGATCGGAGGCATATTGTGGGCAGATCGAACAGGAGATGCATTTGCTGACAGCTCTACGGTGCTTGCCAGGAGGTGTGCAGCATTGAATGAGCCAGCATTACAAATGCTGAATGGATTGTAGTTTCAGTTGATGAAGCTCTGTTTTGGCAACGGATTTGCGGTTGAACTTCTTGGTCGACTGTCAATGGAATCAAGATGATGAAGGTTGAATTTGAAGTTGGTCGGTCCTTGAGCCGGTTGATGGAATGGGGTTACTGAGCATTATTTGAGGGCTTCCGGGATCTGAGTTTTTTGGCAGGGGATTGGCATGGCAGAGGACGTAGGTTACATGGGTGTCGGGGTTGGTAACAGTGTAATACCCCCAATTCGACCCTTAGGATGTAATGTGTACTTGTGATGTATGTTTTCCTAGCGTGGAGCTCAAGGCCAAGGCCCCGCTAGTGAAAGCCGAATTTTATTTAAAAGGCAAGTATTTGATATTTTGATACCATGTGCTCTTAAGCCATGGAAATTGTAATAGGATGTAAATAAACATCAGGCAATATAAAATGTCCAAAGCTGGCTACGGAGGCAACAAATGAGAAGGGGCCACGTGTATCCACTAGGGAGTGGTGAGGGGGCTATGGGAGTGACCCATAGGTTGCCATTTGTCATTTTGAGAACCCATTGACTTCCTTAGGTGACATTAATGCAAATTGTAAGGAAGTGGTTGAGATTTCAGCCCATGACTTTGATGGAGTATGGGCAGCCCTGAAATTCGTATGGGAAGGTATGGGCTCTTTTGACTTGTCCCACAAGTCACTCTACATCTTGGGGGTTGCTCCATCCTTATCCCCATTCCATGGTGGAAGTATGGGACATCTTTGCCCAACCAAAAACGAGCTCCCAGCAATGAGAAAACCAGAAATCGCGACTTGAAGGAAACCCACGTTTTGGGAAGCCAAAAACGTCCCGATTTGGTATTGGACAGAGAAATCCAATGGGGGATCCATTGGTAGGAACCTTGGGGCGAATTTGGGAGCAATAGCTACCCCAAAAGCCATGGGAAAACCCAGTTTTAACTGCCCAGAAAATCAGTGACGGATTTGGGTCAATTGCTGAACAAAGCTGTGAGAAATCCAAGTGTGGATGTTCGAATGGAGGCTGGGATCGTTGGAGTCTAGCTTGACGTGTACTAGCTCTGGGATTGAGCTTAGCGGACTAGCATCCCTCTCCATTTCCCATTGCATGCTTGAAAAACCCAACTGTGTGTTGGCTTAGCATGGTTGTCTGAGTGAAATCCTGACTGTGAGGGAGCCATCTAGTTCCTCCTTAGTGGATACACAGCCCAGCTCGGGGGTGATCTCTCAGCTGAAAGAATACAGGCTGGATAGAGATCTATGGTTGGGTGGAACGTTGCTCTCACGTAGCCAGTCGTTTGGGCCATTATAATTCGAGATAAGTATTCTTGATGTTAATTCTATGCCCTGCAAGCATTTTAATTAATGACTGTTGTTTATATGTTGAATGCATGATGAAACTGTGTGCAGATGTATTGTTTAATTCCGCTGTGTTTATATTGAATCGAATCTGCATATAGAAGTTTTAAATGTTAGTTATTTATGTTAAAAATTATTGGGGCTAAATATGCCATAAGCCCGGTATGTTGTTAATGTCTCATTCCCTGTTGTTCTATGGAGAAGGGGACGTTACAGAGTGGTATCAGAGCTCTAGGTTCAACCCTACGGCTGTTGGGCCTCTCACAAAAATACAAGTCATTGTGTGTGTGCATTTTATATTTGGAACTGAAATGCATATTGTGTGTTCATGCATTTTGTATTTGAAACAAAAATGCATTAGAGAAACCTTAAGATCGCATCACTGTTGGGGATTTTTGCAAATTGCTTGCATTTGATTGCATTGAATGCATTCTATGAAATAGAGATGGAACATGGGCAACCTATGCCATCTTATGCTGTTTTGATTGTTGTTTTATGCTTAAAGAAGTGCAATTTTCGTTTCTTGGAATACTGTGTTGTTGCAAAAATAATGATCTCTGTTTGTTAAAATTTCCTAAGTGTTTTTGAAAATCCGTTTAAGTCTGTTTCGGAAAGAATTCCCGAATGACTTCCGCAGTTGCGGAAGCATTCGGCGAATTGCTCCGAAACTGCGGAAGCATTCCGCGAGTTTTTCCGCAACGCGGAAGAGTTCGGGAAGTCGCCCCGAAATTTGCGGAAGGAATTCCCTTCCGAAATTTTCGGAAGGAATTCTCTTCCGAAATTTGCGGAAGGATTCCGCGAGTTGTCCCGCAACGCGGAAAAATTTGGCGAAATGCTCCGAAAAAGAAGAAAAATTTTCTAAATGTTTTCGAAAATTGTGTTTAAAGTTTGTTTCGGAAGAGTTCGGGAAAGTCTTCCGAAACAGCGGAAGGATTCCGCGAACGGTTCCGCAACTGCGGAAGAGTTCGGGAAAGTCTTCCGAAACAGCGGAAGGATTCCGCGAACGGTTCCGCAACTGCGGAAGAGTTCGGGAAAGTCTTCCGAAACAGCGGAAGGATTCCGCGAACGGTTCCGCAACTGCGGAAGAGTTCGGGAAAGTCTTCCGAAACAGCGGAAGGATTCCGCGAACGGTTCCGCAACTGCGGAAGAGTTCGGGAAAGTCTTCCGAAACTGCGGAAGGATTCCGCGAACGGTTCCGAAACTGCGGAAGAGTTCGGGAAAGTCTTCCGAAACTGCGGAAGGATTCCGCGAACGGTTCCGAAATTGCGGAAGGGTTCGAGAAAGTTTTCCGAAACGGCGGAAGGATTCCGCGAAGGGCTCCGAAATCGCGGGAGGATTCGGGAAAGTCTTCCGAAACGGCGGAAGCCTTCGCCGAATGGCTCCGCAATTGCGGGAGCATTCGCCGAATGGCTCCGCGACGGAAGCCTTCGCCAAATGGCTCCGCAGTTGCGGGAGCATTCGCCGAATGGCTCCGCGACGGAAGCCTTCGCCGAATGGCTCCGCAGTTGCGGGAGCATTCGCCGAATGGCTCCGCAGTTGCGGGAGAATTCAGCGAATCGCTCCGCCATTGCGGAAGCGTTCGCCGAACTGCTCCGCAATTGCGGAAGCGTTCGACGAACTGCTCCGCATTGCGGAAGCATTCGGAGAGCCGACCCGCGCGCCCGGACGCGGCTAAAACTTGATTTTTTTGATAGCAGGAGCATCCGAACTCAGAATGGAATGATTCCTGTGGGGCTTGGAGGCCATTGACGAAGGCCATGAAAGGACCAGTGAAGACCCGTAGCCCATTACACTCCGATTTGACAGAAAATGGATAATAGTGACTTTTAAAGGACAGAGTCCCGAGGCTTGACAGAAGGCCGGTTTAAGCTGAAATTGATACGAGGCAGTCATGAAGCAGGCACAATGTTAAGTTCCGAATCTTGGAACCCAAATCCAAAGGATGTGGAGTCAGGGTGAGCAAGAAGGCCAAAAAGCACTGTTCCGGGCCACTTTTTCGGGATTTTGAAAAGCTTGTGGGCAGTAAAAGTGACCCTAGATGTGGGAATCAGAAATTTTACTGAACTAGACATTTCATATTCTCATTAAGACGGACAACTTCCGTTAGACGAAGATTTTCCAGAAATGCACCGTTTGGGAGATAGCCGTTTTTGGCCCAAAATTTGGAATTTTGGAAAAATGTGAAAAATGAGAAGTAGCAAAACCCAGAAATTCATAGAACATGAACGGTGCATCAGAATTGAGATCCGTGAATTGCTGAATGTTCCTTGTTATATGGACTAATTCCGCCCGATAGAAAAGTTTTTGTGATTCCTCGTAGATTTTCTTCCACAGGTGGCTGAAGGTGGCATTCGGGACCAAAATGCAACTGTGTAAAATGTGCAGAACTGGAGTGAAAGTTGTCATTTTTGAAGGGATGCAGTTTCCGCACCTGATGTCGGAATGGAGCATGAAGACAGGCATTGGAAAGCTTGTCCAGCAGGGAACAATGATGCATGACCAGAGTTTGAAGGAGGTCTACAGATATCATAGTTATTTAGTGCAGAAGAGTGCCAGCGGCTGTTTTGACAAACAAATTTTGTTGTCAATATGGGCAATTTCTACAATTGCATGATATGGAAGAGAAATTCCATGATACGAGGAGGGATCGAAAAGGGAAGAATTCTTTAAACCTCAGTTTGTTATCATACTTATAATTATGAAATTGTCATATGGCATAAAAATGTTAAAAATGTAAGGGATTACATAGATGTATATGCACTAAATGACACCTTAACAAACATTGCATAGTGCATATGGAAATGCTTGTGCATAAATGGGATATTGCATATTGGTAGAATAATGAAGTCTGGATATGCAATAAATCACTAATGGAGAATATTGTGGCTGATAATCATTATTGATGTTGGTATTGGTTGTAGAACCAAAGATAACAAAGAGCATGGCTAAATGTGCTGAGGATGTTGTTGCATGAAGCCAACAAATCTATGATCATAAAGTTGGCAAAAGGACTGAGCAGCTTTGGTAAGAAGCCAACTGATCAGGTAACATCAGGCGATGTTAATGGTAGCCATGCAGGTAATGATTATTGGTGCCAAATTGCATGAATGTTGAAAGAGGATTTGGTAAGATCCCTTCAACTATGTTTGAGCTATGTTGAGATAGTTTGCATGTGATATTGAATACTGATTGGGACTGTTAACCTACCAAGCTTGGTGAGGTGTGGGTAAGTGAAGGAAATGATCCTTACACCCTATGACTGTTTAGAAATATCAATGCATTCATATGAATTTATATAATTCCATGGGTATGTTGGTTATGTGCTTAATAACCAAGGCAAGTGAGGATGAGTGATCCTGATTATGGTAATACAAGTTATATGAGATAGTCATGTCTCGATCATAATATGCTTGAATGCATAGTACTCATGAAACAATGCAGGGTGGCATTGAGTAGATGTGCATTAAGAGATTTTATAAATCTTGTGATGCATTGTATGAATGCATAGGGATGATGCATATGTTATTGAAAAATAAATAATGAATGAAATGATGAATTGATGATAATTCTGGGATCATTTCATGAGTTGTTATGAATGCAAAATAGTAAGTGCATGAAGAGCCCAATCATGATCGATGGGCTGCTAGAATACCTTGTGGAAGGACAGAATTGTATGAATGATATGACTGTGGAATAATGAGTATTTGCGATTTATTTAAGTTGCATGGATATGGTGATTATGTCTTGAAATTCTATTATGATAATGACACATATATAGAAGTGTATATATATATTTCATTGCATTTCAAATGTAACAGCTGAAGGTGTTTGAATTATTGAGTGTTATAATTCTGAGATCACTTCAGTGACTATAATGGCAATGAATGATTATGTGCGTAGATACTCACAACGTGTTTGGCTGATTGGAGTTTCAGTTTCCGGTAGGAAGGTCTTACATATGGCAATGAGGATAAGTCCATAGTAGAGACCGGGATCTACCACACGTAGAAGCCAAAGGTTATGAGAAGGTTCTCATGGTTGAGAGCTCTAAGTTCTGTTAGTAAGAACAGTTGTAAATATCAGATTTGTAAATGTTTCGGATTTGAAATTTTACTAATAATTGCTAATGACTGTTTGGCTTATATGAAAATGTGTCAGGAGGACATGCTGTAAGTGGATGCTCATGTATGGCAGCAGGCATAAGACCATAACGGGTAGAGTGGTGTCACTTACAAGAGCCAAACAATATGAGGATAGCCTCATGGATAAGAAAACCAATTTCTGTAGTAGACAGAGTTGCAAATGCATACTGAATTTAATTATTAGTGCCATGGATTGGTTATGGAGCAATCAGATTTGAAATTGTATTGCTAAATGTTGCTGACTGTTTGGCTGTTTAGTAAGGGTGCCAGGAAGACACATTGTAGTAAGACCATGACAGAGGTCCTGCAGAAGCCAAACTTCATGGGAAGGGATTCCATGATTTAAAAATGGGTTTCAGGTGAAATGCCATAAGACATTATTAATGTTTCATCTGCACTACATGATTGGTAAACAATATGAGTGAGATGGTAAAGGTTATGTCAGTAAGACATATGAAGGATATGTAACATCAAAAGGAATTGGGATGGCAAACCGAGGGACTGTCAACTCAGAGAAGGAGCCTCCATTCCTCATTAAAGAAGAGAAATATCATCGGCAAAATGGATAAGTTTTCCATAAACCCTGAATGATATATATATATATCTAATTATTAGAGTTAATATGCAGAGCATGTTTTGATTTTATTTCCATCATGAAAGACTGCTTGAAGTATGATTAGGACCTTCATAGTTCACATCAGTAAGGAGTGCACGCCTTTCTGGTGTTGAGTTATGTTAGGGACGCCAATATTGACTACGCCTTAAGGGAATGGACGCATTCCTGGTGTTTCAAGGATTGGATAGTGAATGCTATGAAATATGTTTACAATTCTAGGGCAGCGATACTAATGAGCTCGCTATCCATTTTGTGTTGACAGATTATACATATGAAACTAAGTGTTGCACCTGAAAGAGAAAAGTGAAGAAAATAGTACTCAAGGAGACTGTATGAGCAGTGGTAACCCTTGCATAGGGTGAGTGGGTATCATGGGGTCATGATAGCCTGTAGTTAAGAAAGTCACCTAAAGAATTCCTTAATGGAACCGCCGGCTTACATAAGAGAAGAAGTACCACCCTTGTGTGGGTGAAGAATTGTTATGCGCATTGAGGGATTGTGATACCGTGAATGGCTGATGCAAGCCTAAGGCAGAGTAGTGGAGCCTTGACCTGTAATGGTCGGTGGCGCAGTTACCTTCCATTGGTCGATGACCCAGACGTATGTGCTGGCTCGGCAATGGAGAGGGCCAACCAGGTATGGGACTGGTTGGGCACCACCAAATGCTTGGTAAACCCAGTCGGCGTGAAGGTGTACTGGTAGGGCATTAATTATTTGATGATTTGGAACAGCCTGCGTGCTGGCCAAACATCTTAGTCCGCAGGAGGATCCCAAGGCTTATAAAGTAAAAGCAGGACCCTGTGGACCAGAGAGGAAATGCACAGTACAGATAAGTATTCATTTTCATTCATTTCTTATTTGAAATAATGAAGGTTTCAAGCATAAAGCTTGTAACAGTGAGCTGATGCATTATTGTTTCTTTGTTGGAAACCTTGGTCAATACAGGAAGCAAGGACCCTGAAAGAACTAAAAGTTGCTTGGTAAATCCAGAAAGTGGCTGGTTGAGCGAGATTGTTGATGACTTGGAGCAGCCTGCGTGCTGGCCAAACATGCGAGATGGTTGATGATTTGGAGCAGCCTGCGTGCTGGCCAAACATGCGAGATGGTTGATGATTTGGAGCAGCCTGCGTGCTGGCCAAACATGCGAGATGGTTGATGATTTGGAGCAGCCTGCGTGCTGGCCAAACATACAAGGTTATTTGATGTTGTGGAGCAGCCTGCGTACTGGACAAACATACGAGACTGTTAGATGTTGAGGGGCAGCCTGCGCGCTGGCCAAACACCCAAATCCATAGGCGATTCCAAGGCTTGTAAAGCAAAGAAGGACCCTATGGAATAAAGTGAAGACATCTAGTGCAGATAAGTATTTGGTTATCTTGTAATTTCTTGCTTATGAATATACATATGTATATGATTTGGTTATGATTTCCTATGAAAATAAACTAAACATGCGAATTAATTCAATGTTTGAGTGTAGGTATTGTTGGAAGCAATGACTATGGAAGCATCTTAAGGATGCCTGTGGGCATGTAACCACCCTAAGAGCTCAGCATGAGCAGTAATGAAAGATGGGGCTAGTGGAACTGTGTGAGTCCTAGCAGCTAGGAGTTTGACCAACCAAGTGGAGGAACTCCATGGTTGAAAGATCTGGAATAGACCATAGACACTACGTGTCATAGCCGAGAAGGGCAGGTCAAGCATTCACATGAAGTGAAAGAGGATAGGAGCATGAAAACCACAGTGGTGGTGTGGGTTCCAGAATGGAACAAGACTAAGAGGAGAAACTCTTACCGCTCCCTCTCTTCCCTTTTTATTGATGCATTTATAAAATTAGAAAATTGCTGAATGCATGCATGACTGAAATTAAAAGTGTGTTTATTTGATTAAAGTGAATTGTGAATGCTAATTAATGAATTGTGAATGGATGAACATGAAGGAATTCATGTGTATGTTGGGCAAGCATAAAAAGTGTGGAAGTCTCATGAGTAAAGCATGGACTATCCATGTCAACTGGGGATAAACCATTGACTGATTTTTAAATGTTTGGGGTTATGCTTGGCCTAACGAGAATTGTAATGATGAATTTCACAGGTGGAAATTGAATCGATTGGTTGCAGCCGGTGCAGGCAAGTGTTGCTAGTGAGCAAAGCGTGGTCAGTTGTTTCCATTGACCATGGCAGCAGACCAAGGGCTATCAGGATTGGCTGGAAGTCTTCTTCAAACAATTGCCAAGACCCAAGAAAATCTTGGAGAGATGCTCAAGATGCAAAAGCAGCAGAACGAGATGAACCACAAGGTCTTGCAGGACACTCTTCGTCTGCAGAAAGAGGTAAAAAGCATTATGAAAGCAATCAGTAAGGGAGAGAAAAGTGGATCAATGAAGAAGCATTCATCCAATCGTCCGATTAAGGAACGCTCCAGGTGGAAAGACTCAAAGGAAATTGAGCATGCAAAGATGAAGCAACCAATGAAGTGTTGGAAATGTGGAGGGGATCATTGCCTCCGCAATTGCCCAACAAGAGAACCTCAAGAAGGTAGCAGCCATAAAGTTTTCAGACTTGTGGACGAGCTGGAAGATCCGAATCAGCAGGAGCAGCTCGTGAAAATCAAAGGACTTGGTCCTGAAAGTTCAAAGTAAATGATAGAATGCAGAGCAGATCTGCAAAGTTTTGAAGTTTTGGATATATGTAAATTGTATATATATATATGCCTAGGTCTTGGAACACCGAGGACGGTGTTGTTCTAAGGGGGAGGGGAATGTAATACCCCCAATTCGACCCTTAGGATGTAATGTGTACTTGTGATGTATGTTTTCCTAGCGTGGAGCTCAAGGCCAAGGCCCCGCTAGTGAAAGCCGAATTTTATTTAAAAGGCAAGTATTTGATATTTTGATACCATGTGCTCTTAAGCCATGGAAATTGTAATAGGATGTAAATAAACATCAGGCAATATAAAATGTCCAAAGCTGGCTACGGAGGCAACAAATGAGAAGGGGCCACGTGTATCCACTAGGGAGTGGTGAGGGGGCTATGGGAGTGACCCATAGGTTGCCATTTGTCATTTTGAGAACCCATTGACTTCCTTAGGTGACATTAATGCAAATTGTAAGGAAGTGGTTGAGATTTCAGCCCATGACTTTGATGGAGTATGGGCAGCCCTGAAATTCGTATGGGAAGGTATGGGCTCTTTTGACTTGTCCCACAAGTCACTCTACATCTTGGGGGTTGCTCCATCCTTATCCCCATTCCATGGTGGAAGTATGGGACATCTTTGCCCAACCAAAAACGAGCTCCCAGCAATGAGAAAACCAGAAATCGCGACTTGAAGGAAACCCACGTTTTGGGAAGCCAAAAACGTCCCGATTTGGTATTGGACAGAGAAATCCAATGGGGGATCCATTGGTAGGAACCTTGGGGCGAATTTGGGAGCAATAGCTACCCCAAAAGCCATGGGAAAACCCAGTTTTAACTGCCCAGAAAATCAGTGACGGATTTGGGTCAATTGCTGAACAAAGCTGTGAGAAATCCAAGTGTGGATGTTCGAATGGAGGCTGGGATCGTTGGAGTCTAGCTTGACGTGTACTAGCTCTGGGATTGAGCTTAGCGGACTAGCATCCCTCTCCATTTCCCATTGCATGCTTGAAAAACCCAACTGTGTGTTGGCTTAGCATGGTTGTCTGAGTGAAATCCTGACTGTGAGGGAGCCATCTAGTTCCTCCTTAGTGGATACACAGCCCAGCTCGGGGGTGATCTCTCAGCTGAAAGAATACAGGCTGGATAGAGATCTATGGTTGGGTGGAACGTTGCTCTCACGTAGCCAGTCGTTTGGGCCATTATAATTCGAGATAAGTATTCTTGATGTTAATTCTATGCCCTGCAAGCATTTTAATTAATGACTGTTGTTTATATGTTGAATGCATGATGAAACTGTGTGCAGATGTATTGTTTAATTCCGCTGTGTTTATATTGAATCGAATCTGCATATAGAAGTTTTAAATGTTAGTTATTTATGTTAAAAATTATTGGGGCTAAATATGCCATAAGCCCGGTATGTTGTTAATGTCTCATTCCCTGTTGTTCTATGGAGAAGGGGACGTTACAAACAGTGGGAATCATATTGATGGAGCGGTCTATGCTGGGATGACTCGGTCGGGGGTGTTGTCTGGGCCCTCCATGACTGGCGGGGGGCCTGAGGTCATTTCTGGGCCCACCTTGACAGGCAGGATTAGTCCTCGGACAGGGACTTTTGGTAAGGATAACTCTCTTAAAAAATCAGCTAAGATGGTAAAAGAAAGGAAGCGACAGGATCAATTGGTGCTAGGGGTGGATGTTACAATGGAAGAGGTGGAGGATCTCTCTCTCACTACTGTGGTAGGTCATGTTCGTGGCAGAAGATATGGTCGGGGTTTCCTTCAGCGATGGGCGGCTGAGCAGTGGAGGTATCATGTGTCATCAGCCCCTGAAGTCAGGGTACTGACGAAGGGATGGTTTTCCTTCACTTTCATGAACAAAGGGGAGGTCGACGCTGTATTGAGTCAACATTGGTCGATGTTGGGAGTTCCTCTAGTCCTGCGAAGCTGGTCCCCATTCTTCGACTCAAAAACGGAGAAGGTTGATAAAGAACCGCTGTGGGTGAAGCTTCCTGGGTTTCCAATGCATCTGTGGAATGAATCTCGTTTTGCTGCGATGGGGAATTTTCTTGGTGAATATGTGTGTTCAGATTCCTCCCATCTTGAGACTGGCAAGTACACGGTGGCAAAGATATTGGTAAATATTGATCTTCGGCTGGGACTCTCTGCTGAGATCAAAGTACAATCCAAGGAGGGGGACTTTGTTCAAACCCTGGATTATGTGGGTGTGCCGTTTCGGTGCCACCGCTGCCACTCACTTGGACATATGGTTTCCAGATGTCCTTTACCGTTTCGGAATTGTAAGCCACTGAATGATGAGGTAGCTGAAGTAGGTACTGATCCTGTGACGAAGGATAACTCTCAGGCGGTGGAGGATGATGGGTGTGGGCCTGCTATTAACAGGGGGGCCATCTACGATTCTGTGGTACCAGCTGAAATCAGTGGGAGGCATGGATCAGCGGATTTGCAGCCATCTTCGGTGATCAAAGGTAAGGAGCTCATTGGGAGTGCGGAACATGATGATGAGGGGGCTTCAACGACTCCTACTTCATTGACTACTTCCTGTTTGCATCAGCAGCTATCCATAAATCGACGGGGTTCAGCTGAGATGTCCTCGGGTATGTCACATTTATTTTCACCTGTTGTTTCTGTTTTTGATGTTTCTGATGCTTTGGGGGACGGTAGGATTGGGTCTACTCCTGTTGCCCATACGGTCATTCCTTGTCCAGTAGCTCCTTGTGTGCTGACTGATGTGGATTGTGATTTCTCGACGCCCATTGTATCCAACAAACACTCTACCTGCTCTGAGGGTCGTAGTATCCATTATGCTCTTCGCAGTAGGGAGATCCCTGTAGCTGGTATGGGGGGGAAGGGGCTCCCTGAATTGGCCAATAGTGTTGGGAGGAAAGGTCGGGGCCGTAAATCCCTTTTGTCTAAAGCACAAGACCGGGCAAAGGTGGATTTAGTGATGGGTACACAATCTTCTATTGAGTGGGCACTTGGAGCAGTGAAAGCCCAGGATGGGGGTTTGATATGAAGATTATGTCCTTCAACTGTCGTGGGTTGGCGAGTCCCCTTAAAAAATCGTCGCTTAGGAGGCTGGTAGACTTTAATCAACCGGATGTTTTACTGCTGCAAGAAACTCTGGGTGGCAGTGAGGATGTAGTACGGGCATTAGAAACTTTGCTTCCCGGATGGAATTTTGTTGGAGTGGATGCTCGGGGGCGCTCTGGAGGGTTGGCCTCGGGGTGGAAGGTTAAGAGTTGCATATGTGATTGTTCTTGGGGAATTTCTTCTGGTATCGGTTTGGAAGTCTGGGATGCTGAGATTGGGAGGATGATCACGGTTCTCAATAACTACGGGCCCTATTTAAATAGGGTTGGATTCTGGGATGCCTTGTTATGTATGGATCTTTTTGATGGAAAGGATGTGATTTTGGGTGGGGATTTCAATCTTACTCTGGGGACTTCTGAAGTGTGGGGACCTCGGGCTGTGCCGGATACATTAGCAAATTATTTCATTCATGCCTTTGCTAGGAAGGATCTTCTCGACATTTTACCACCCAAGTTAACTCCTACTTGGAGGAATAAGAGAGCAGGGGAACATCGGGTGGCTAAGAGACTGGATAGGTTTCTGGTGGCCGATGTGTTGGCACTGGGTGTTGATATTGTCAGACAGTGGGTAGGGTCAGGTGGGATATCTGACCACTACCCCATCTTCCTGGAGTTACGTGGTGGTAGGAAAAAACCACCCAGCCCTTTCAAATTCAATGCTAGTTGGCTGAAGGCGGCGGATTATCTTAAGATGGTTCAGGATCTGTGGGTTCATCGACCTCTTGATTCTTTGATAAATGCAGGTGCACACTTCCAAAACAACCTTAAGCGAATCAAAGAGGCCACTATTTCCTGGGCACATGATAGAAGGGCGATTGATGAACAGACTTTGCGGGCTGCTGAGCAGAATATTGATCGGATTCTTAACAGTCGGGGAATGGGATTTCTGGATGAACAGCAGAAAGGTGAGCTGGTGGAGTGGGAGAGACGCAGGAATGTGATTCTGTGTGAGAGAGAAGAGATGTGGAGGATGAAAAGCAGGGCGATATGGCTTCAGTGTGGTGATGAGAATACAAAATTTTTTCAAGCATACACTAAGGGGAGGAAATTCACCAACTCTATTTGGGAACTATCTGACGAAGGGGAACCGGTCTCCAGCTTTGATGGCTTAGCAGAGTTGGGTGTAAAACATTTTGGTGATTTATTCACTGCTCAACCTGGAGCCTCCATTGCTGATGTTATTAAGGTGACTCAACTTTTCCCTCGCTTTGTGGGGGATGAAGATAATAGACGGTTAATGGAGGAGGTGTTGCCGATTGAGCTCTCGCTGGTCATGCAATCCTTTCATAAATATAAAAGCCCGGGGCCAGATGGCTGGCCTATAGAATTATTCTTAGGATTCTATGACTTCTTCGGGGAGGAATTATTGAATGTGGTGGAAGAATCGCGAAAGGCTGGGTTTGTCCATGGCCCCTTCAACTCCACCTTTATAGCTCTCATTCCGAAGACGGACAAGCCTGACAGCTTTGATGAATTCAGACCTATCTCTCTCTACAATTGTATCTATAAGATCATATCAAAGGTTATGGCGAGGAGACTCAAGAATATTTTGTCGCAGCATATTTCTTGTGAGCAATTTGGCTTCTTGGAAGGTCGCCAAATACATGAGGCCATTGGCGTTGCCGAGGAAGGTTTACACACACTGAAAGTTCAGAAACAAAAGGGTGCCGTGATTAAGATTGATCTCTCTAAAGCATTTGATAGGGTTAGCTGGCTATATATACGGATGCTTCTTACTCACCTGGGGTTCTGCTACGAATTTATTAGATGGATTATGGCCTGCATCACTACGGTTAGCTTTGCTATACTGATCAATGGCTCTGCCAGTCCATTCTTCCATGCGGGAAGGGGTCTACGACATGGATGTCCCCTATCTCCGCTGCTGTTTCTCCTTGTTGCTGAAGGACTCAGTCGATTTATACTGAATGCAAAAGCGGATGGTTCCTTTCGGGGAATATCCATTTCTCAGGTTATGTATATTACACATCTCCTTTTTGTTGATGACATTCTGATATTCTGTGATGGCTCGAGATAGGATATTGATAAGGTGGTTGAAGGTCTACATTTAGTGCAAGTAGCAGCGGGTATGTTAGTGAATATTGAAAAATCTACTATCACTTGCTCGAATTTAATTGAGCTGGAGATTCAAAGACTGGCTAACAAACTACCTTATCAGACATTGGATATTGATGATGGATTAAGGTACCTAGGCTTTCACTTGAAACCGAATGCTTATCTGAAGGCTGATTGGCACTGGTTATTAGCAAAATTGGATAAGCGTCTACATGGATGGAGTCACAAATGGCTCTCTCGGGCTGGGAGGCTGGTTCTGGTCAAATCTGTTTTGGAAGCAATTCCGGTGTATTGGATGTCTCTTGCTTGGATCCCCAAAGGTGTCCTGGAGCAGATCCGAAGATTGTGTTTTGCTTTTCTTTGGAAGGGGAAGAGTGAGCATCGGGCATTGGTGTGGGTCAGATGGGAAAGAATTGCTATTCCAAAAGCACTAGGAGGATGGGGGTTAAAGAATATTTTTATGTTTGCAAAAGCATTGGGGGCCAAAGTGTCGTGGCGACTTATCCATACACAAAGTCTCTGGACTAGAGTAGTATATCATAAATATATTGCTCCTCTTACTCTTCTCGAATGGATCAGGCTGGGCAATAAGTTGAGGGTTAATTGCTCTGTGGTCTGGAAGGCGGTGGTGCAGCATTTCTCATTGGTCGGATCTGGATTAGTGTGGAGGATTGGCAATGGACGTCTCATCCGAATTGGGCTGGACCCCTGGGTTGGCTGTAGGGGTGCACATGTACTCCCTGCGGTCTTGAGGACTTATTTGGCTGCTAGAGGCTGTCATTTTCTGGCTGATATAGCGGATTCGGGATCATCTTCTCTTTGGCATCAGGGGTGGTTCTCTGCACAGCGACTAGAGATCAATGCAGATCTGCAGGGGGCTTGGGAGGATTTTCTGCGGCTCTTAAGAATTACAAATATTTGACTGACGGATAGGGCTGATGAACTGATCTGGCATCACCATCCCTCGGGTATTTACACACCAAAAAATGGATATATCCTGCTTAATGTGGAAGTACATAACAGGGGATTAGTGTGGTGGTGGAAATATTTGTGGAAGTTAAGATGTCCGAGTAAGGCGAAATTACTATTCTGGGCTATCCTTGAAAATAAGGCACCTACCTGGGACATTCTGCAAAAATGATTTCTCCAAGGTCTGGGGATCTGCCCTCTATGTCGGGATGCGGAAGAAACTATTGCACATTTATTTGTTCATTGTCGGTTTACACAGGCGGTTTGGGATGATATTAGCAATTATTTGCATATGCAGATGAGGTGGAGGGGCGAGAGCGTCCTTGCGGCTTTCCGGGGGTGGTGGACATTACACAATACTTCTTCCATATGTGCCATACCGTGTATTGTTGCCTGGGGGATCTGGATTACCAGAAATCAGCACATTTTCCAGGATCGCAGGGTACCATTGGAGACTGTAGGGGCTAACGCTGTAGCGGTGATCCATCATTACATGGCCCCTGCCCAGGCGATTAGTACACGTTCTGTGCGTGAGGAACAGATTGATAAATCGTTGCCATGGGCTTTTTTTAATGGAGCTTCATTGGACCATGGATCGGTTTGTGGAGGGGGGGGAATTCTTTACAAAGCTGAGGACCATTATTTTCATCTGGTGGCTGGATTGGGGAGAGGAACAAATAACTTCACTGAACTCATGTCACTTAAACTACTGATGTTATTTGCACTTGAACAAGGCTGCCTATCACTTCAGATTTTTGGAGATTCCATGGTAGTTATTAATTGGGCTAAGGAGATCACTGTTTGCCATGTGATGGTACTATCACCTATCCTGGAGGAGGTGATACGGTTGAAGCAGTCCTTCAATCACATTTCATTTACTCATATTTACCGAGAGAGGAATGGGATGGTTGATCAGCTCTCTAAGGATGCAACGCAGCAGGAATTAGATCTTGGTATTTGGAGGATTACAATTCATTCTCCTGGAGGCACTTTCAGCTATTATCATAGACCTTTTCATGAGGTTTTTGAGGCACAGAATTGAGCAATAGCTCAGTTTTTGATGACAAATGATGGTTTTGTTTTCTGTTTTAGTAATAGTTCTTATGTATTTGGATATATGCGGGAACTATGGTCAGCAGTGACTTGTTGTATGGGACATTAGATATGATGTCAATTTGGGACAGTAAATATGTGACAATGTAGCGATCTCAGTGATTCTACTATTTGAAATAAATTTACGATCTCAGTAAATGTGTAATTTTGTTCATCTATTTGAAATAAAATTACGATTTTTTCCGAGGAAAAAAAAGTAATTAATAATTAATAATTAAGCCATAATAATTAATAATTAAGTCATATAATTAATAATTAATGCATGGGTGTATATTAATATGGATTAATATGGCTTGCATAAATTATTCTTAGTAAAAGTAATTTAATGGTTTTGGATGTTTAATCTTATAATTAATAATTAATAGTTTTATAATTATTAGTTATAATTAATTTAATTTAATTTAATTTATAAATCATGGTTAACTTAACTTAGTAAAAGTAATTCAATTTAACTTAACTTAACTTAACTTAATTTTATTTTATTAAATAAAATTAAACAAAATCAAATAAATTTAATATAATTTAAAAAATTAAATTAAAAAATTAAAACATATTAAAAATTAAATTAAATAAAACATATTAAACCATATTAATTTAATTTAATTTTTCATATGGTTTAATATGTTTTAATTATTTAATTTGATTTAATTTAACTTAAATGTATTTAATTTAATTTAATTTTTCTAAATAAAATAAAATAAATTTAATTTAATTAAAAAAATTAAACTAAATAAAATTAAATAATTAAAACATAAATTAAATTAAACATATTAAACCATATTAAAAATTAAATTAAAATTAAATTAAGTTAAAATTAAATTAAGTTAAGTTAAATTAAATTAAATTAAAATATTTAAATTAAATTAGATTAAATTAAGTTAAATTAATTAAATTAAATTAATTATTAATTAAATTAATTTAATATGATTATATTAAATTAAATTAAATTAATCAAATTATGATGAATGATATGTTTGATTTAATAATAATATTATTATTTAACCTTACTTATTCATATTTACATTTATAATAAATATTGTTTTTATAATAATTATTTAATAAAATAAATAATAAATGAATGAATACATTATAATTAAATAAAAAAATAGTAAATAAAAATGTTAATTTTATTAGTTATGATTAATATTTAGTATTAATATCTATTATTCTTTATCAATATATATTAATTTATTAACTAATAATATTTAATAAAATATATATATAAATAAAAGTTAAAAAAAGTTGAAATTAAATAAATGAAGAAATAAATCAAAAATAAATCAAAATAAATAAATATAAGTAAAAATGAACGAATATAAGTAAAAATGACAATGGAAAATAAAGTGAATTAAATTAAATAAATAAAAGAAAAGTAAATTAAATAAAGTAAAAAAATAAAATAAAGTCAAATCAAGAATTTAAAAGAAAAAGTGGAAATAAATAGAGTCAAATAAATAATTAAAATAGAATAAAAAATACAAAAAATAAACAAGTGGAAACAAAATAAAATTAAAATAAAGAAATTAAAATAAAGGAAATTAAAAAAAAGAAAGCAAATAAAAGCAAAGTAAAAAAAAAAGTAAATAAATAGAGTAAAATAAAGAAGTAAAAGAAAAATAATAAATAAATATAAGTGAAAAAGAATTAAATAATTAAAAAGTAAAATAAATGAAATAAAAAAATTAATAACAATGTTATTTGGAAATAAAAAAAAATAAAATTACATATTAAATTAAAACAAATTAAATAAAAATATCAAAACATATTAAAATTGAAATTGAAATTAAATAAAAATTAAATTAATTTAAATTAAATATAAATATAAATATTAAAACATATTAAAAATTAAATTAAATAAAATAAAAATATGAAAACATATCAAAAATTAAATTTAAATTAAATTAAATTAAGTTAAGTTAAATTAAATTACTTAATTAAATTAAAATAAAATAAAATAAATTAAAAAGATTAAAATATATTAGAAATTAAATTAAATTAATTAAAATAAACTCAATTAATTTAAATTGAATAAAAATATTACAACATATTTATCATATTAAAAATTAAATTAAATAAAAATATTAAAACATATTAAAAATTAAATTAAATTAATTAATTTAGTTGGCTAACCATGGTTATTCATGGTTGGGTAACTTCAATTCATGGGTAAATTCAATACAACCCTCACTTCAAGCTTGACTTCAATCCAAGTTTGTCTAAAGGTTCACTTCAATCCAAGATTGACTTCAATCCTAGAGTTGCTTCAAGTCAAAGTAGACTTTAATCCATGGTTGAATTAAATACAAGGTTGACTTCAATCCATTGTTGAGTTCAATCCAAAGTAGATTTTGTACCATGGTTGAATTCATCCCGTAATTAATATTAATATTAATGACTTCAATCCACTGTTGACTTTAAACCGTGGTTGACTTTAATCCATGGTTAACCATGGTTATTCAAGGTTGAACATGGTTTATTATGGCCGACCATTGTTGACTATAGTTATTCATGGTTGCCTATGGTGAATGATGGATGACCATGCTTGATTATGGTTGACCCTATAACTGACTATTGTAAACCCTTTGGTTGAATATTTTTTACTATTATTAACCAACTATGAATGACCTTAGTTGAATATGGTTGACTATGGTTAACCATGGTTATTCAGGGTTGAAAATGGTTTATTATGGCTAACTATTGTTGACTATGGTTATTCATGGTTGACTATGGTGAATGATTGATGACCATGCTTAACCATGGTCAACCAATAGAACAATAATAACCAATGGTCAATCAATAGCCAACCATGGTCAACTATTGGTTGACCATTGGTCATCCAATTTGGTCAACCATGATCCACCAATGGTTGACCATGGTTGTCCAATGGTCAACCAATGGTCCACCATTGGTAAACCAATTTCAACCAATGGTCAACCATGGTAAAGCATTAGTTGACTATGGTTGACATTAGTTCACAATGGATGACTACGGTTGACATTAGTATACCATTGGTTGACTATTGGTTCATCATGATTGACTATTGCTTGACCAATGGTGGGATATTGGTTGGCCATTGGTTATGGTTTACGATTGGTTGACTAATGCCTAACTATTTGTTGACCATGGTTGATTTTTGGTTGGCCAAAGTTGACTTTGGAAGACCATGGCTGACTATGGTTGGCCATCATTGACTTTGTAAGACCATGGTTGACTATCGTTGACTTTGGCTAACCATGGTTGACTTTGGTAGACTTTTGGTTCATCGTGGTTGAATTTGGTTGTGGTCAACCATGAAGAACCATAGTGAATAATGGTTAACCATAGTAAATGATAGTGAACAATAGTCAACCATAGTCAACAAAAGTCACCCATGGTCAGCCAAAGTCAACCATAATCAACCAAAGTCAACTATGGTGAAGTAATGTCAACCATAGTCATCCCTAGTCAACCAAAGTCAACCAGCATCAACTTCAATCAACCAAAGTCAACCATGGTAAACTAAAGTGTAGCAAAGTCAACCATGGTTAAAGTCAAATATAGTTATGGTTGACCATGGTTGAATATTGTTGAATTTGGTCGAATATGGTTGATAACGGTTGACTTTGTTTGACTATTGTTAACTTTGATTGACCATGGTCAACTTTGGTTGACATTGGTTGACCATGGTTGACTATGGTAGACTATGGTTGGATTTCGTTGACCATGGTTTACTTTGGTTGATCGTGGTTGACTTTGGTTGATGATGGTTGACTATGCTTGAATATGCTTGACTTTGTTTGACTCTTGTCAACCTTTGTTAACCATGGTCAACTAAAGGAAATCATGATCATCCAAGTTAAACCATGATTAGCTAAAGTCAACCATGATCAACCAAAGTTAGCAAAAGTTGACCATGGTAAACCAAAGTTAACCATAGTCAACAATGGTCAATGAAAGTCAACCATGATTAACCAAAGGTTATGGTTTACGATTGGTTGACTAATGCCTAACTATTTGTTGACCATGGTTGATTTTTGGTTGGCCAAGGTTGACTTTGGAAGACCATGGCTGACTATGATTGGCCATCATTGACTTTGGAAGACCATGGTTGATTATCGTTGACTTTGGCTAACCATGGTTGACTTTGGTAGACTTTTGGTTCATCGTGGTTGAATTTGGTTGTGGTTAACCATGAAGAACCATAGTGAATAATGGTTAACCATAGTAAATGATAGTGAACAATAGTCAACCATAGTCAACAAAAGTCACCCATGGTCAACCAAAGTCAACCATAATCAACCAAAGTCAACTATGGTGAAGTAATGTCAACCATAGTCATCCCTAGTCAACCAAAGTCAACCATCATCAACTTCAGTCAACCAAAGTCAAATGGTCAACCAAAGTCAACCATGGTAAACTAAAGTGTAGCAAAGTCAACCATGGTTAAAGTCAAATATAGTTATGGTTGACCATGGTTGAATATTGTTGAATTTGGTCGAATATGGTTGATAACAGTTGACTTTGTTTGACTATTGTTAACTTTGATTGACCATGGTCGACTTTGGTTGACATTGGTAGACTATGGTTGGATTTCGTTGACCATGGTTTACTTTGGTTGATCGTGGTTGACTTTGGTTGATGATGGTTGACTATGGTTGAATATGGATGACTTTGTTTGACTCTTGTCAACCTTTGTTAACCATGGTCAACTAAAGGAAACCATAATCATCCAAGTTAAACCATGATCAGCTAAAGTCAACCATGATCAACCAAAGTTAGCAAAAGTTGACCATGGTAAACCAAAGTTAACCATAGTCAACAATGGTAAACGAAAGTCAACCATGCTTAACCAAAGTCAACCATGGTCAACCAAAGTCAACCATGGTCAACTTAAGTCAACCATAGTAAACTAAAAGCAACCATGGTCAACTAAAGTCTACCAAAGTCAACTATAGTTATGGTTGACTATGGTTGAATATTATTGAATTTGGTCGAATATGGTTGATTATGGTTGACTTTGTTTCACTATGGTTAACTTTGATTGACCATGGTTTTCATTGGTTAACCATGGTTGACTATGGTAGACAATGGTTAGATCTGGTTGACTATGGTTGACCATGGTTGACTTTGGTTGACTTTTGATTGAGTGTGGTTGACATTGGTTGATGATGGTGACTATGGTTGACTTTGTTTGATTATTGTTAACCTTTGTTAACCATGGTTGACTTTTATTAACCATGGTTCAGAATGGTTGATGTTCATTGACAATGGTTTAGTTTGGTTGACTTTGGTTGGCCATGGTTGACTTTGGCTAACCATGGTTGACAATGATTACCTATGGTTGACTTTGGTTGACAAATGGATGAATTTGGTTGAGTATGGTCGACCATGGTTAACTATGGTGGACCATTGTTGACCTTGGTTGACCTTGGTTTGGTTTAGTTTAGTTTATCTTTGTTAACTTTGGTGGACCATGTTTGACTTTGGTTGAATTTTGGTTGGCCATCGATAACTTTGGAAGACTATGGTTGACTATCGTTTACTTTGGTTGACTCTGGCTAAGTATGGTTGGCTTCGGACAACCATGGTTCACTTTGGTAGACTTTTGGTTGACCATGGTTGACTTTGGTTGTGGTCAACCATGATGAAGCATAGTGAACAATTATCAACCATAGTTAGCCATGGTCAACAAAAATCAGCCATGGTCAACCAAAGTCAACCATAGTCAACCATAATTAATCAATGTCAACCATGGTCACCCAAAGTCAATCATGCTAAATCAAAGTCAACCATGTTCAACCAAAGTGAAATTGTCAACCAAAGTCAACCATGGTTAAAGTCAATTATAGTTATGGTTTACCATGGTTGGATTTGGTTGACTTTGGTTAGCTATGGTTGACTATGGTTGACTTCGGTTTACTATGGTTGAGTTTGGTTGAACTTTGGTTGACCATGGTTGACTTTTGTTTACCATGGTTAACTTTGGTAGACCACGACTAACTATGGATGACTTTGGTTGAGCATTGTTGACTTTGTTTGACCACAATTGACTATGGTTAACTTTGGTTTACCATAGTTGACTTTCGTTGATCATAGTTTACTTTAATTGATTATGGTTGAATTTGGATGATCATGGTTGACTTTGGTTGACCGTGGTTGGCTTTGGTTGAACATGGTTGACTTTGGATGATCATGGTTGATTTTGGTTGGCTATGTTTGACTTTAGATGACCATGGTTGACTATGATTGACGTTGGTTGACCATGGTTGACTTTAGTTAACATGGGTAGCTATGGTTGACTTTGTTTACCATAAGTAACTTTGGTTGACCATGGTTGACTTTAGGTTGAATTTGGTTGACTATTATTGACATTGGTTCTCCATGGTTGACTTTGGTTGACTTTTGGTTGGCCATGGTTAAGATTGGTTGACTTTTGATTGGCCATGGTTGAGACCTATGTTTAGGTTTTTTTAGATTGTTCAGTATTAAAATGAAAATCACTTTTAGCATTCTAAATGAGGAAATCCTTCGCTCTACCAACAATGGTGATATCAATGATCGATATTCCCTTCTCTGCATAGTACTTCCATTATGTTGAAGTGTTGTAATCCTTATGCCTTCCATAAATTTTCCTAGTGTTTCCAATTGCATCTACACTCCTCTCCTGTATAAATCTATGTTAGCACCTCAACAACCCACCTAAAATTCTTAGGATTCTTACGATATGTTAGGGGCTCCCATTCCAAAAATTTGTAAATAATATTGAATTCTTCTAATTTGTTTGCATTGCTCTATTTTTGGTTCCATGTTTGACTCCTTGGATTATCTTTTATGATGTGATTTGGTGGTTTCCTTGATTTGAATAGATGATTCAACTTTTAATCTTTTTATTCTATAACTCGGCTTTCATAAGATTATGATTTGGGTGTTTGAGTGTCATTTGCAGTTTTTGGTTGCTTAATGACATTAATTTGCATGTTCTTCATTGAGCTTATTCAAGTTCATTTCATGTTTTGGATTGCTTATATTGGATTGACTTAGTGTTTCAATAATGTCATCAAGATTTTAAGTTTTCAAAACATATGTCTTGGACGTACGTCTTCAAAGTATATATTTTGAATATTACAAAAGAGTTGATATTTTTTATTTGAGTAAAAAGTATATTTTTTTAATGAAGTTTTATTTATTTTTATTTTTTCTCTTTTTGAATTTTTTTATTATTATTTTTAGAAAACAAATTATTTTAAGTTTTATTTTAAGATTTATTAAATTTAACTAAGCTTACTTTTGGTTTTATCTTTTTCATTCATATTTCCAATACATTTTCATATTATGTGATGCTAAAACACATTATTATATTTTAATTTTACAAAATTCTTTTATATTTAATATTTATAATTAACACTTATTTGAAATTCAATCGTGTCCTCAAAATTCTTCCCAATATATTGAATACATTAAATTTACATCTCATCATTCAATTGTGTCCTCACAATTCTTCCCAATATATTGAATATATTAAATTTACAAGATTTTTAAATGGAATTTTATAACATTATTTGTGACCTAAAATACATACCTAAAATATATCTAAAGATTTTATCTTTCAAGAATCCACTTTAATAACTATAAAGCAGAAAGCTTTGATTGCATAAGGGAGAAATATGCCACCTAGCAAATAAAGACAAAGTCAAGACATGACTTTAGAATTATTTTTATTAACTAAAAAATCAATGGATAATATGCCAACATGCATACCAACAAATTTTCTTTTTCATGGATAATGTTTTCTTCTTTTAATTGACTTGTCATTTCTCTTGATATGCACGAAAATTAATTTAAAAGTAGTTGATATTCACCATGACATCAACCTTTGTTAACAAAGGTTGAATTAATAAATTAAATTAATTTAATGTATAACTATTTAAAATATTTTTATTTGAAATTTTATAAGTATGTTATATATATAGATATATATAAAATTTATTATTATTATTATTATAATAGTTAATAAGACAAATATTTGAAATATAGATTTAGAAAAAAAAATACTTTTTCTTTAATGATTCACATAAATATAATACATTTTTGCTAAATGTGTTGAAAATATAATACATTTTTTGTTAATTATAACACATTTGCTTGAAAAACAAATAGAATTATTTATCTAAATTTTTAATAAATATTAAATTTTATTTTTATATTTCATAAAATTATATTTTTATTTTATTTTTTACTAATATAATAATGATATGGTTTTAATCAATATACTTTAATAATGCTTTAACAATACTTTAACAATACTTTTATTACATTAACAAACTTTTATGACATTGAAGAATTTTAACATTAATTTATATTATATATCTAATTTTAATTTTAATAATATTTCAACTTAAAATACTATTAAAATTAATAGTATTATTTAATTATTTCAAATTAAATATAATAAATGTTTTGCAAAACACTGTTTTGTTATGAATTAAATTAAATTAACAATGGTTAACAATTATTGATAGTTATTTTTATTATAAATTTAATAATTAAATTTATATTTATAAATAGTAAGAAATTAATAATTAATAATTATCTTCATTTATAATTATTGAACAATTAAAAAACAATAATAATAATAAAATCCAATATTTAATATTTAAATAAAATTGAATCTTTAATTTTGTTCAAGACGAATGTTAAAAATTTAATCCTATTAATTTTTATATATTTATATAAATAACAAAACATTTTTAAATAAATATTATTTTGAAATTATATTTAACTCAATAATTCTTATTAAATTAATTTAATTCAACAAATATTATTAAATTTATAAATTGTTAATGCCATAAAACTTATTGATGTTAAAAAAAAGAAGTGAAATCAATCAGCATCTATGGCAGGACAATTATATTTTGCCAAACATACTTATAGAAAGTAGTTTGGCCACTTAGGTTATATGTGCCGTTACTTGCTCTACTAATCACACTATAATAAATTAACATTACAACCTTAACTGAAACCTTGACCTTTATTCACCTGCAAGGAGTGTGAGCGGGTAATTCATAAGAAGAAGATGTCGTTGCAGACGTATGTGGCAACCCAGAACTGGTGTTTTGGGAAACATAATGGCCATTAATATTTATACGTCGATCGAGCATATTCAAAGGTTACCATCAAGTTAAAGACGTGTGAACAAAATTATGCAATACATTAATAAATTGTGCAATTTGAATTACCATCAATATTGATATTAAAGAAATTTAAATCAAATAACATAATTAACATATTTAAAATAAAGGATATGGAAATAAAACATATTGTTTATCTGATAATTGCATTTTATTTTCGGATAGACACCACTAATCCAGTTTCGACTAAGGCTGAAGATAAACAAAAGGGATCGGTTTGCAAAAAGAGAGATTAAGGAGATATCATTTCTTTTTCAATATTATTAAGGAGATATTAACATTTTTACATATCATTCCTATATAATTCTGATTATCTAAATACTACACTTTTCCCAGCCGAAGACTATGTCTTAGCTGGTTGTGGCCAGTTTTCAGCATGTTTATCAAATTAACTAAACAACCAATGTTTTTGGGACCATCCCCTTTCATTTTAGACATAATATATAATCAATAATGAAAATACAAGTGGGGATCAATTAAAAATAACCCAATAACTTGTAGCGCATTAATATAGAGGAAACAATATAAACAGAGATTAAAAAAATAAAACATAAGCAATAATCGTTATGATGTGAGACTGTCTAAATAAAATTTCCATAGAAAATATATGAAAGAGCCCAACGAGCGTCTGTCAGTATTTCCTCATCATCTAAATTAATAAGCATCACACTATTACCAGAAGTCCTCAAAGCAATAGTGAGAACTGGTAAAGGATGAAGCAAAGGCTCCACAAGCCTTGAACCAACACGAGCTTCAATAACAGCCTAAACGTTCTCATTAGTTCCATAAAAAATTATGGCTGTGGATATCGCTTACCGTGATAAAATAAGATTTCGCTCCTAAATAAGTGATGAGACCGTTCTTGTAAAACCCAAGAAGCGAATAAATGTAGAGAAATACAAAATGTGCAGAGATGTAACCAATCTCTTTCAATCAAATAACATATATCTACAGTGAAAGTGTGCAGAAAAAGAGGATTGAGCAGATCAAAATGTATGACAGAACTTTAAGTATGGGACCAGGCTTCGAGCCGTCCTTTCCCCACACAAACATACAACAATAATGGTTGTTCAATAGTGCAGTAGGTACTCTATTAAATTGGTGAGCCGAGATCATTATAGATAACCTAACGCATAGATCGGATAACATAAGAAAATGTGCAGACTCCTCCATTGTGCCATAAAACCATAAAACACAACAAACCATTATTTATAAAATTAACTGCTTTTCTCGTCAAGATAAAGAACACTATCGCAAACTAATTTGTCTCTCTCCTAAGAGAGGCCGCCCAACCAAAACAACCAAAATAACTTGGAAAACCATCTCAAAGTACAAATAAAATCGTGAAGGAAGGATTTTAAGGAAATAGCAGATCTTTGCAATTTAACACAAGCAGGTAGTTTTTTGTGCATTCGCATAGTGCATAACTTCACGATCATGACCTCCCCTTATGTATTTTAAAGAAATCTGCAACCCAAGCGGCGGGAATTAGCAAGGGAGAAATCCCGGATTTTTGATCTCAGAGATCTGAGGTCCATTCTTTAGATGGTAGCAGAGACTATTCAAAAAGGTTCAATGGCTAAAGTACAGTGAAAATACAGTCATTGATTTACACAGATGGAGACATTCGATCTTGAACAATTTATATAGATTATAAAAATAAAAATTAAAACGAGAGATAGGTGGACATAGAAGTGAACACCCAATTGCGTTGTGATCTTGCTGCCGCCTTTGCTGCTGCCCCAATCTTGCTGCTGAGCCCAATGTTGCAATGTTGCTGCCGCCCTTGCTGCTGCCCACAATCTTACTGCTGCGCTGAATGTTGTTGCGCTATCATTCCATGTAATGATCGTGTTCTTGGCGCCCGAACCAATTAGAGTTATGAATGGCTTCTGATCTGCAGGAATAGTCACCTTCTCCCTGAAAGATACATAAAATGAGGAAACACTATTAGGTTATAAAATTAAAATGACCTAAAGAAAACATCCCATCATGAAAAGTTGTCAATACTGAACCCTAAGTTCATCCCTAAACTACAATCTGCTCTTATCCCAATCAGATTCTGGATCAGAGGGAACCGTCTAAATTCACCACAGAGGCGTGCAGGGATGAATTTGATGAAAGCAATGTGCAGGCGTTAACAGATTTACTGATGCTGGAGATCAAGGAATGGAAGATTTCTTAGTTTGGATCCACGAACTTGATTTACACAGTCGTTGGGCTTGTCGTTGTTGGAATCCGAGGAGGAATGGGAGGGATGAAATACACGTAGGTTTGGTTTCAAATACTATACATAAGTATCATACCAGCTGCGGTCATGGAAGATGGTCTGGTTTAGAAGACAATTCATTTAACTCATTGAAGCTCCCCGTGGCAAAGGCTCCGATCAAATAAAAAACGGACTACCGCGTGGCAAAGGAGTGGAGGTGAGGGAGGGGGGCACTTGGCATTTGTAAATAATTTAATAAATTATTTTAAACAATATGCGTCGTTTGAATTTAAAGCTGCCCGTGAGTTAACACAGCAAATCTGAGTGCTTCATCAATGCACCAGACGAAGCATATTCTTCTATCATTAAAATCTAACCATTGAATATTAAAAATGCAATAAATCACCCACCCCAAACCCACCGCTAAAAGTTAAAAGAATACGCCTATCGGCATAATAAACAACAGTGAGTCAACTAATCTAACTATGGGATTCCACGTGTCATCAAATAATTTAAAGTTTTCCAATTTCTAGTAATGAACGAAATAAAAGGTACCACTACACAAATGGAGAGTGATTAGCTTTTACGTTTGGAAATTACAGTAACTTCTTTCTTTGTGGAAGCATAGACAAATGGCTTCCTTGCAACAATATTTCAACATAATTTCGATCTACTCTATTCAAGATAAACCATAAACAAAATTACGATCTTTGCTGTAGATCGCACAGTTTGTGCAAAATCCCTTTTGTAAATTTAACAAGTCTACAGAGTAACTAGTTTGTTCGCTATAGACCATCCAATCTATGGATAAACCTTCCTACAA
The DNA here is from genome assembly GCA_027924585.1 of Larix kaempferi. Lineage (NCBI taxonomy): Eukaryota > Viridiplantae > Streptophyta > Pinopsida > Pinales > Pinaceae > Larix > Larix kaempferi. The sequence goes on from BSBM01001545.1 coordinate 119,469, forward strand.
AAATAGATCAATAATTACAGAGTGTTCGCTAAATATGATTATGGTTGTATACAAACTGTTCTACAAAGATAAACTAATAATTACAGAGTATTTCTGGAGTATACTTTCGATTCAATACTTCGACTCATCACCACGGGGAAGTTTTAAATCCTTGGCCGTAGCCGGCGTTCATCATGGGATATCGCATATAAAATATGCGTGTGTAGGCTAAATAGAGATTTGACTTTGTTATGGCTCTTATCTTATGGTTATATATGTTTTGATTCATAAATATAATGAATGAATCTCGATCTCAATACAACTAGTAATAACCATATTTTTAAATGTGGTTGATATTTGCCGATCGATCTATATTAACAATGACCACACATTTAAAAGTGGTTGATATTGGTCCATCGACAAATATCAACCACATTTAAAAAATGTGATTGTTGCTAATAGACAACTTGCGCAACCAAGAAATACTAAAATAAAAATAAAGTAAAATAAATTAAATTAAAAAAATTAAATAAAAACAAAGTAAATTAAATAAAGTAAAAATAAATAAATAAAGTAAAATAAAGAATTAAAATAAAATAAAAAATAAACAAGTGGAAATAAAATAAAATAAAGTAAAGTAAAATAAAATAAGATACCCTTTAGTTGACCATGGTTTATTATTTTTAACCATGGTTTACATTGTTTGGACATGGTTGATTTTGGTTTAGTTTGGATGACTTTGGTTGTTTTGTTGACTTTAGTTGTGTGGGAATAGTTGTCTTTGTTTGAGTTTGGCTGTTTGGGTATGGTTGAGTTTGTTTAACTAAGATAGATTACATTAATACATGATTTACCATTATTTAAGCATGGTTGATTTTAGCTCATCATGGTTCCATATGGTTGCATCATAGTTGATTATGGTGAACTTTGGTTAACCATGGTTCACTATGTTTAACCATAGTTCATGACAGCTCATTGTTGTTCATGGTTAACTTGGTTAACCATGGTTCACTATGGTCAATGTTGGTTAAACATGGTTGAATTTAGTGAACCATGGTTGCTTAAAATAGTTAGTTATGGAATACCATGTTAAACCATCATTGATCATGGCTCGCATAACCAAAAGAACCATGGATAACCATTGTTACATTGTAGTTTATAGTGTTTGACCATAGTTAGACCAATTACTAATCATGGTTAATGATGAGTGTCAAATGATGGTTGATTAAGTTAAACCATGCTTGACCAATGTTTTCACATGGTTGACTTTAGGGAATCATGGTTAACTATGGTTAACATTGGTTGACTTTGGTTAACTAAAGTTGAATTTGGTTAACTATGGTTGACTTTGGTTTTCATATGGTTGACTTTGTTGCATCATGGTTGACTTTGGATGACTTTGGTTGATTGGTTGAGCTTGGTTGTTTTAGTTGAGTTTGGATGTTTGGGCATAGTTGACTTTGGTTGTTTGGGAATGGTAGACTATGGTTTCATCATGGTAGACTATGGTTGACTTTAATCCATGGTTAACCATTATTTTCATTGACTTTAATTATGTTTAACCATAATTGACCATAGGTTACGAGAGTTAGCCATGTTGACGAGAGTTCACCATGGTTGACTATGTTTGTCTTTGGTTTACATTGTTTGGTTTCATTGACCATGATTGACTTTGTTTTACATTGTTTGGTACGACCATGGTTGAATTTGGTTAATCATGGTTAACTTGCTTGACCATGGTTTACTATGTTTAACCATTTTTACTTTTTTGGGGCATGGTTGACTTTAGTTGATTGGGCATGGTTAACCCTTGTTGTTTGGTTGATTTTGGATGACTTTGGTTGTTTGAGAATGGTTGAATTTGGTTGTCTTTGCTTAAATTGTTTACATCATTTACATTGTTTGGTTAACCATGTTTATATTGCTTGGTTGTCTTTGGTTTACATTGTTTATTTTGGTTGACTTTGAACCTTACATTGTTTTATTGAATTTTGTTTACATTCTTTGGTTGACAATGTTTACATTGTTTAATATGTTTGGCTAACCATGGTTGACTTTGATTTACATCATTTGGTTGACTATGGTTGAATATGGTTGACTTTGGTTGTTTGGTTGACTTTAGTTGTTTTGGTTGATTTTAATTAACTTTGGTTGTTCGGGCATGCTTGAATCTAGTTGACTTTGGTTGTTTGGGCATAGTTGAATTTGGTTGTTTCGGTTGACTTTGGTTGTTTGGGCATGGTTGAATTTGGCTGGCTTTAGTTTACATTGTTTTTTTGAATTTGGTTTACATTGTTTAGTTGATCATGGTTTATTATTCTTAACCATGGTTTACATTGTTTGGGCATGGTTGAATTTGGTTTACTTTGGTTCTTTTGGTCGACTTTGGTTGTTTGGGAATGGTTGACTTTGTTTGACTTTCATTGTTTGGACATGGTTGACTTTGTTTGGCTTTGGTTTTTGGGTTGATATTGGTTGACTTTGGTTTTTTTGGTTGACTATCGCTATTTAGTTTACTTTGGTTGAATTTGTTTCTTTAGGCATGTTTGACTTTGGTTGTTTATGCATGGTTGATTTGGTTCTTTGGGCATGGTTGAATTTGGGTGACCATGGTTGACTTTGGTTGTTTGGGCAAGGTTGAGTTTGAATGACTAGTTGTTTAGGTATGGTTGACTTTGGTTTACATTGTTTGGTTGACTTTGGTTTACATTTTTTAGTTCACCATGGTTTACATTGTTTAAGCATGGTTGACTTTGGCTTACTTTGATTGTTTGGGCATGATTAATTTTGGTTTACTTTGTTTGAATTTGAATGTCTGGGTATGGTTGAATTTGGTTGTTTTGTTGACTTTTGTTGATTTTGGTTGACGTTCATTGAATTTGGTTGCTTAGGCATGCTTCACTTTGGTTGACCATGATTGACTTTGCATAACCATGGTTTACATTGTTTCGACATGGTTGACTTTGGTTGTTATTGTTATAATATTAATGTTTAAATTAATACCAATATTATTATTAATAGTAATATCATTATTAATATCATTGTTAGCCATATTAATATCGTTATTAATATTAAAATTGTCATATTATGCAATATAGTTATACTTACGTAGTAATAATGTAAAATGATGATTCAATATGATGGTAATGATGATGCTATTATTAATAAACAAATAGTTTTATTATAAAAATATTTTTTTAGAGATATTTCAATTTTATATGTATTGTTTGAACTAATTATCTATGAACTCTATAAGTACCTAGTTGAGTGGAGTTCACTTTAGTTTACCATGGTTGACTTTGGATGTCCATTGTTGACTATGGTTGACTTTGTTTAGCCATAATTGATTATTAGTTAACCATGGTTAACTATGGTTGACCATGGTTGAATATTGTTGACTATGATTGGCTATGATTGACTATGCTTAACCATGGTTGACTTTATTTGACCATAAAACTATAGTAGATTGACTTTATTTGACCATAAACCTACAATTGACTTTATTTAACCATAACTGATAATGGTAAACCATGTTTGGTAATGCTTAACATGGTTGAATTTTGAGGTTGGTAGACCATTGGTTGACTATGGTTGACATTTGAGTATGGTTGACCATTGGTTGACTATGAGTGACATTTGCGTATGGTCGACCATTGGTTGATTATTGGTAGAGCGTGGTTGACTTTTTGGTTGAAAATGGTTAGCTATGTTTGAATTTTGGTTGACTATGATTTACCCTAGTTTCGTGACCATGTTTCTTGATTGTTGACTATGGTTGACTATGGTCGTTCATAGTTTACCATAGTTGTGTGGCATTGTCATGTTCGCTAAGGCATAACCCTCGTTGAGTTTGGTTGGGAATGGTTCACCATGGTTAGTCATGTGTTACTATGGTTGACTATGATTAAGATGAGTTGATCATGGTTTACTATGATTGAAAATGTTTGAATAATATTGACCATGGATGACCATGTTTGAATTTGGTTGACTTTGTTTGAATATGTCTGATTTTGGCTAGGTATGTTTAACTATGGTTAATGTTGATGACCATGGTTTACTGTAGTGAACCATGGTTGCCTATGATTCATTGTGGTTGATCATGGTTAACAATGATTTAATATAGTTTATATTTAGTTTACTATTAAATATGGCTGAGGATTTTTTACCATATTTGACTATGGCTAAAGATGTTTGACTGTGGCTAGTAGTGATTAACATGGTGAACAATAATTGAACTTGGTTGTCACATTTCGAACAATGGTTATCTCACCTTGCAAGCCTTGTGAAGGGTTATGTTTCATTATATTTTCCTTGAATGGTTATATTGCAATGTGATCTTTTAATAATGTTATCATTGTTATTATTAATATTAATTAATCCTCATTAATGTTTTTATTAATAATGTTAATGTTAATATTAATATTAATATAAATGTTAATTTTAATCATATTAATTTTTATATTAAGAAATAAAGATCCATTTCACATCTACTATAAGTGAACATCAAGAATTTTAGTTATGTTAGACACCACAATATTGATATTTTATTTTACTTTGAGTACATAGAAAAATTGGAAAATTGTTGGTCCAACATTAACAACAAATTTATTTCCTATTGTAAAACTTATGAGTGACAAATACATATTAGAACCAAATGATTGTTAAAAATTTTAATCATCATTCATAAGCTTGGTAAGCTCACTCAAAATCATTATGTTATTTATTGTTTTAATAGATTAATGTTAATATTACAATGTCATGTTTAAGTGTAATTATTTAATAATGTTATGCTATGTTTAAGGTTGATATTAATGATTCTTATGTTATTTTTGAGTGTAATTATTTAATAAGCTTACCTTATGTTTAAGGTAGTTATTTGACTGTAAGGTTATGTTTATGTTAGGTTGGGTTATGTTATGCTTAAGTGTAATTATTTAATAAGGTTATGTTATGTTTGAGTTTGATATGGATGATTCTTAATATTAATGTTATTATTGTAATTAATTTTATTAATGTTATTAATGTTATTATTATATTTATTTATGTTGTTAATGTAATATCAATATCAATGTTTTCAAACATTAATGTTAATGTTAAGTTTAACATCTTAATATTATTAATGTTAATTGATATTATATTTAACCACCTTAATGGTATTAATACTATTAATGCTATTATTAAGTTTAATAATGCTTTTATCACGATTGAGTTATATTGATAATTTTTTATTTTAATGCTCTTAATATTAATGCTTTAATGTTTTTAACCTTAATGTCAATCTTATTATAGATGTTAATTAATGTTAAGTTATGTTGATCATTTTTTACTTTAATGTTCTTAATGGTGATGATAATACTATTAGTGTTATTATTATTAATGATATTCTTATTATTAATATTAATGTTCATAATATTATTGTTAATATTATTAATATTATTCCTATGTTATGTTATATTAGCTACAATTAAGAAGTAATAATATAGAAATAAAACATTTAATAAATAATAATTTAGAAATAAAATTTGAATATTATACCAAAATGTATAATAATTTTGTAAAATTATTTTTAATAGGAATAATTTTATAAACTTAAATATAAATATTAATGTTATTTTTTCAAATATTAATAAATTAATTTATTAATGATAATGCTATAAGAATATGGATTTATCTATAATCTTAAGAAATTTACTCAACACATTGTCTTTTAAAAATATAGAAAAAACATATATATATATATATATATATATATATATATATATAACTTAAATCTAAAGTATCATATGACATCATGACCCAATTTAATAAAAAATAATTGTAAAAAAATATTATATTTTTTAACATTGTACATAATTAATAACTAAACTATAATTTAATTAACTATAACAATTGATAAAAACCTAAAAACTTATTTCAAATTTTAACTTTTTGTATGGACATTGAAAATTTGGGATATATTTAATAAGTAAATAAGTTATCATGGTCAATTTGGGTACCTTATACTCTAAATAATGATGATACACAGGATGTTTATAACACTACAGTTTCATCCTCTTCTTCACCTTCCAACCTATCCCATCTTTCTTTCTTACAAGACCTCTACTCGGCTGAATTTCGTTGTGTTTCATATTTCAATCTTTCTTTCTTAGAAGACTTCGACTCGGCTGAGTTTTGTTGTGCTTTGTATTTCACTGTTGGATCCTTTCCTTCGCATATAACACAGTTCAATCATAAATTAAGGTCGTGAGGGTTCTCAACTTATTGGGAAAATTCGACAGGAAGCCATTCCATTGTAGAAATGTCGAAACTGATGTAAAATTAATGCAATGTGAAAAATATGTTCCTAAACTTCGTGCCATTTGATCTCACAACTCAATATACAGTTACAAAATTGTTCCCATGTATTAAAAAATAATTAAATGCATTGATCAATTTGATAATTTTATATGTAAAAAGAAAATAGTGATGACATTTATGACAACAATCATAATCTTTCTAGCCTTATTGTGTAATCCAAAACTATTTTAAAATGGATATAATTCTGGTAAAAATATGAGTTTATAGTTTCATGATCGAAGTATAACGAAATTGTTTTTTCAAGTTCTCTAGGATAATTTTGATTATGATATTGATTCCAAAATTGTGTAAACTCTCTGTATGGTAGAGAGCCATTGATGACCACTATAAATTATATAAAATCTTTAAATGAATATATATAAATGCATATATACCTTATGTACAAAGATAACCAGATGCTATTATGGTCGATGCACTCGTGGTACATTTTCAACCCTAAAAACCCAAAATTAAGAAAGGAAGAGACCATGAAACTGGTTACAAAACTTTTTGGCCACATACTTAATCCTCGGCTTAATCGATTCCTTTCTGCCCGATGATCTTTGAAACTTCATTCTTTGCTTCTAACAATGAATGAACGCGCATCTTCAAGTTCCTTCTTCTCATAGAAATGTGGGGGCTCTCTTCCATCATCTTCTCTAGCAGCGTATTCAAATTACTTCCTGACACTTCTTTAATGATTTCTCCATCCAACTCATTCTTAATCAGATTTTGATAAACATATTGTATGTATATTGGAATTCTGTCACCGACTCTTTGTATCACTACTTTCCAATAAGCAATCAGCCTCATTTTCATGTCGAAAGCAACTTCCAGTTGGTCGCTAGATATTTTCATCACTTCTTTGACATGAGCTTATTTTTCTTTTGAAATAATTTTGTCCAAGTTTCCATGTACAATGGATTCAATGTGAAGTCAATGGATTTTTCCATCTCCGTCAGTCGAGACACGTACTTGAAGCACTCGTCTTTTCTCTCTGAAACGAGAGTTTGAAACGCTCTTGCTGCTGCTGTTTGCAGATAGGGATAACTCCCAAAAACTAAGTTTATCACATGAAGCACCACCTCCTCCACATAATCTCACACACTAGATGTTAAACCAATATTGCTCCTTAGCATTTTGTTGATAGGATTTTGCATCAGGTTGATGAAGACCGAACGTGGTAAGAAATTAGGAAGCCCAAATCCTTTTGCTTCCACCCACATCTTGGTTTCCTCCACAAGAAAGTGTTCCCTTCCTTCCACAATTTCAGAAGTGAGATTCTTGTAGTAATTATCAAACATCTCGCTCAGATGGGCAGAACAATGCATTTCAGTTTCTTGCAAAAATTCCCGGTAATCTCCATCTATGAGAAGCTTGTTTAGAGATACTTTAAGACCATTCACCAATCCCATAAAAGCAGTCAGTGCTTCAAAAGGGCTAGATATATGCTGTGGCAACGACCTCAACTCTGATTGTCTCTGCGAAAGCGTTTCGTCTATTTTTTTCACTATATCTGGCAGGCACCACCCGATGCTGTTAGCTTGAATCTGCATAAGTCTTTTGGATAGCACAGGCATTCCCACCATGGATTTATCAATCTTATTCAACTGAGAATGTAATCTAAACAAGTCCACTTCTTTCTTTCTCGCTTCTTCATGAGATTCATCTCCCACCCTAATTCGAACACAGACATAGCCCAGTCCTATATTCACAGCATCCACTGTCACCTTCTCCAGGAGCCCTTTAGGTGCCTTGTCGAATTTAGTAACAACAGCCAAAGTTCTTTTACAGTGTTCGTCCACCTGCTGCGACATTCTTATGGACTCACAGGTAGGACTCGTTCGTACACTGGGGATTCAAAACCGCGGCATGGCCAGAGGCTGAAGACTTTAGAGGAGAAACTGAAAGAGGGAAAAGAAAGGCCCGCACCTTGGACAAACCCTCTTTGGCCCCGAATCTGTTATACTCCTCCAACATATTCTCCAAATCCTCATCGGATTTAACAGATACCAAAGCATCAAATTCAGAAATTGATGGCACCTTCAGGAACTAATGGGGATCGACGGCAATTCAGAAACGATTCACCCTTTCGTTTAAACAAATGAACTCCCGCGTGGCAGGCTCAACCTTTCGTTCTTCCACAGGTTCAACCTTTCGTTCTCCCAGACTCAACCTTTCGATTAAACAAAAGAAACCGTTGATTAGTGCTAATCCGATATAACCTTTCAGTAACCTTTTAGAAAACCCCAAATCTCTGTCGTTGGATTCATGTGCTCGATGAAGAATACGCTAATTTAATTAATCACAGTCGTCCATCTTTAATCCTCATTAAAAAATTGTAATCGCCCTCCATATACAAATGTTCAGTGTAGTGCCTATCGGCGAACGAGTAAACTTGAGCTACGGTAACATCCCTCAAGATTTACGGTGAGTCCTTAGCCTGGGAAGATCCAACGAAATGGAGATGTTGGCAGAATGGCCATTAGAATATACAATATAAATCTATAGTAACGAAATGATCCTAAAAGGTGAGCATGCAGATCTCACGATGCTGAAGCTTCAAACCAAGGGAGAGTATAGGGACACAGAGCAACGACGGTCTAAGGGTCGGTTGTTGGACAAATGTTTTATGGTTCTTCTCTGCATACAAATGGGTTTACAGAAAGAAACATTGAAGGTCACAAGCAGAGGCGTAGATCGGGGCTGCTATAGGTCATCAATGAGAGACTGTCGAAATTCTGCTCACCATCTATATGCATACCAAGCAAATAAACTCTACTCGTAAACATGCAAACATGCAGTTCGATTTTTTTTTTTTTAATCTCATCTGAAAGTCGACTGTCTAGGTTCATTTTTTTTTTTTTACAGGAGTTAGATCTATGGGGTGTTTTTTTAAACACAATAGTTCAGGCATAAGTATTATTATGTCAACTAAAGTTCATTCTTTTAAGTGGTGAGACTCAAATCTCCATAGGGTAAATCTATAATTACAATTTATACATAATATAAAATTCAAACCTAGGGCATAACGCCAATCAAGTTCTAATTCATTTCCAGATCTAATGGAAGTAAAAAATTTATTAACAGATTTATGAGAAATAATCCAGCAAAAGGAAGAAGAAATGGAACCAACTCCTCAAACCTGATTCACAACTTGATCGTATGGTGAAGAGTACGTTGATGTAGTGTTTGATCGAAGTCAATTCCAGCCGTAGGTGTAGTCCCAAGAAATTCACCGTCAATCCAGCGTTCGAATGATCACCCTCCAAATTCTACAGCGGATATGGAGAAAGGTGCATCCACCAAAGATTTGAGTCCGGTGCCCTCAAGGATCGACCGACCTGATACCAAATGTAGGGACCCGTGTTTGTGTGGTCGTCCTTAAATAATAAACTGAAACAAATCTAAATAATATAATACTGATACGAACATATCAATGGTAGAAACAACATTACACATAAACAAATTTACCTTAAGCAAATAAAAATGGAACCTTATAATTTCCATTTGTCGATCGATTCCGCTTTTCCTTGCCGTCCGCTTCCTCATTGTGTCCCTCCATCCGAAGCTCATTTAACCATAGGCGAAGCAACCGTTAGCTTCGCCACCCAACCATAGGCTCATGCTTTCAGTCTCATAGCCACCCCCAAGTTTCAGGGTCATAGAGCTCACATACACAATCTAGAGACTCAGATATGGGTTTTCCCCCCCCACCAAAATCCCTTGCAAAACTCCAATAGCAGCAAGTAACTCTCTTACCAAAAATTACGATAACCATCCAAACAATGGGTCCCTTCCCCATTCCCAAATCCTTCCTTAAATAGGAAAATCCATTGTCGCTTCATGCAAAAATGTTTAATTTCTTAATAATCAAATGTAATTTAGCTCACCTATCCATGTGCCAAGTTTTCTAAGAGAGTGCACCTACTTTCCTAAATTTACTCAAGTTTGTCTCCATGATGTTCAAACTAACTTCTATTTTTGTGGGTGCAAGTGGTGTTAACTAAATGCTCAAGCCTAGTATTCCATTTGCTCATAAAATAATAATTTCTATTATTTTAAATACTAAAATTGCATTTTCATGTGCAAGTGGTCTAAAATAATATTTTCTATTATTTTAAATGCATTTTCCTGTGCAAATGGTCTAAATACATTTTATATGTTTTTATGCATAATGTTTAACAATTAATCCCCTCTCGGACCTAGGTACCACACCGTTGGGCCCATCCGTCCTTTATGCTCTTCTGTCGACATGGTACCACTCCGTTGGGTCCACTCGTCCGTCGTTTCCATTTATCGGGAAGGTACCACATCGTCGGGTCCTTGCGTCCATCATTTTTGTTTATCGACAAGGTACCACATCGTCAGGTCCTTCCGTCGATATCCTTTTGTTGTATCTGACTTGCGGGAACTTCATGTAGGGATTTAGGATCCGTTACCTTCAATCCTCCGTCTACACGTTATTTGAGACTAATGGCGCTGGGGAGTAATTCCATTCTTACTGCGCACCCCCCAACTCGTACGTGACCAACTCCATCATGGTCCACTCGCATGACCTCATGCTTCCCCTGCGTAAGAGGATTAGTGCTTCTCTACTCATGCGTGGAATTTCGTTGGAAGTCGATACTGTCGTCGTCCTCCCGTGTACGATTTATCCGTACTCTACGACCCCTTTAATTCCTTTGTGTGTCCGTCGATGAACCATTTCACCTGTTGCTACACACATTCTCAAAAGCGCATATTAATAGTCCTGTCCTCATTCATCATAATTCAATTTATAAACCCACTAATCGTTAAGCAATTACAGTTTACTCATAACATCTGTAACACCCCGTTTTGACATTACTACCTGAACTACTATTATATGTTGTATTTGTTTGACTGTGAGACCTCGTCGGTTTGACGACACTGTGGACATATGGTTCTATTACTTTGCCGATATATATATGTGTGTGTGTGTGATGATAGTATTATGATCGGTAGTCATGTTTAGATATGTATCATGTGTTAATTATGTCAAATATATGAAAATTACTGAATGATGGGTACGTGGATACCGTTACAGTTATATGTTGAAATAATGAATGTTATGCCAGGTGCATGGCGAATTAAGGAGTTTATTGTTGTTATGTTATGATGAAATATATGTGTACATATCGAGGATTTATGCACGATATTCTATATTGTATGTCGAGGACTGACTTACAGGTTGAAACGGCTAAGTGATAGCTGGATCCTACGAGGTGGGAGGGCCTTGGGGACATGGACTTCGAAAGATAAAATGGTATGCGAGTGATGCATTATTTACTTTCGTGTGGTTATTATGCTGTTTATTATGATGTATATTATGACATGGGTGGGGTAGGGTTTCAGGAAACTCAACTGCCCAGATTGGTTATACGATGACAGACCGAGTACAAGAGCAACGCTGTTGTTATGTCGAGTAGACATAGTCCCTTGTTCCATTAGGGGGGTGGAGGCTTTACCCACCATTTATCTCCGAAACCCAGAGTCATGGGAGGGTTGTGCTATGGTGCGCTCCCCAAGGTGTGTGATGATGACTGGTGGTTGCCTGCTGGGGAAGCTTGGTCAATGTAGTCGACACTTCTGCTTACGGGTTCTAGCTGGAACCGGTCATGACTTGACATTTCAAGGTAGTCCAGAAGAGGACAAGATAGGATGTGGAAGTTAGTGATGATGTAGGTAGATAGGTGTAGCGTGAAGTAGGGGTGAAAACAAGATCTAACTATAGGTGTGTAAAACCCTTGATTAGTATGTATCGTAAATCAGTGATGTATGAATTGTCGTAACTTGGATTTCAGGAAGCTAATGGATTGTACCTTGCAAACTATGTTAAAACATGTGTTAGTAAATAATAAGTTCCTTGACTATGATTGATGTATGTGAATTATTACTGTTAGTGTACTTACACGAGGTATGTAAGCAGTAGCTACGCTTACAAAACTTGCCTACATATTTATAAATTGTGTGAAATATTGTTGAATAATAGTTTTAGTTATTGTCGATTAACATTTAATTATTGTTGACTAGTGTTAATGATGTCGATTAAAGTTAATAGTGATGATTCCTGTAAATAATATAAATTAACGATTAAATAATGTCGATTAACGTTAACAATGATGATTAGGATTAATAATGTTGACCGATGATTAATTATTGTCCATTAATGATTGATTAATGTTGATTAATAAACAAGTTACAGTTAGCTTAAGTAAGTAAATAATGCAATCGGTTAGTAATGTTTAATTGAATGTTAATGAGTTGATTAGTAAAAAAAAAAAATACCGAGGGTTGTAATGTTAGTAAGGATAATAGTAAACTTGGAAGGGTAATACCAATTAAGTATCAAACGATGATAATTAATTAATTATAATTATAGGGATAAGGTTTAATTTATATATATTACTAATTTATTATAATTATGTTGTAGTTGTTTATAACCATGATGTAAATTACGAACAATGCCATATACCATTATTTAACAAGTTATAAAAATGTGTTTGGATTAATTAATTAAAATATTAATTAAATGGTTAAATATTGAAATATGAGAAAGGAAATGGTTAAAATTATTATATGAAATAAAAGGATTAAATTTAATTAAATTGGAAGTTATGGTTGAGAAGTGACCCCAACCAACACATTTTAATATTAATTTGAATTATTAATAAGAGTCCAAGTTGAGGGCTCGAGGACTGACATGGTAGATGGAAGGGGGTGGAAACATTTATGTTAGTGATAGGGGTAGTAATGAGGGATAGAGTCGGTAGGAACAAAGGGGATAAGATGGAGAAGGGAGGAAGGAGAGGGATCATCTTTCACTTGGGAGTTTTGGAGAGCAGAATTGGGAGAGCAAAGCTGAAAATGAGGGTTCTTGTTGGAGATTTTTTTTTCAAAAGGGATACAACAGCTTAGGCTTGTACTCGGTTTGGGCTTGGGGGTCCAAACGAGTACCTTTGGAGTTGGGTGGTCGGCGAGACCTCGCCAGTTGGCAGGGTGGCAATACTATTTTGGGCTAGTTGAGTTTCAGAACTTTGGGAAAGGCTTTTCGCTGTAGGGAAAAGCAAGGAGAAACAACAAACGGGGACAACAACAAGGGTGGATCTACTAGCTATCCATAGGTATTTTCCAGCAGGTATGTTGATCATTTCTACCTTGTCAAATTCGGTTTTAAGTTAGTTAAAAATGATTATATGTTGTTATTATATCTGCTACCCCGCACAAACAAAACTGGTAAATTACGTGCTTATATGTTTGCTGCTGAGAATGAAAACCTATATTTGATGTTAGAACAATAACTAGTAAATATATATTTATTTTGAAACTGTAAATACTGTTTTTACAGCCAATAGGAACATTAGAAACTAGAAAACATAAATTTAAAACAAAACGTAAACAGTAGAAGACAGATTTTTATTGAGAGTTGTAAAACAAACAAAGGACCCAGGTTCGGGTCTTTACAACATCATACATTCCATTAATCAGTAAGGCATTATGTCAATATGTACTTCTTTCATTCTCATCACATAGTCCATCATATTTCTAATCGTTTAAGCATCATATTCATGTACACATAACAAAATTTTCTCAATCGTAGCTAATCATTAAGCAACATGCACTCATTCATTTAGATAAACTATTCAATTCTATAATTCCATTAAATTCATTGTTTTCATTCGTCAATTGTCGTCATGCACATCATCAGGTGTTTCTCAATTATTAAGACACATCCTAACCCGAAGGGATACTTTATTGAAGTATGTTCAGCTGGGTCACTCGATAGGTGCCCTTAAAGTCCATAGTCATTCTAGGGGCATTACACATTATTTGTCATATTGCTCAATGTTTCTAAATTATTTTAGGTTTCTACAACTTTAATCATTATCAATTCATTTATTTGTGTATTTCGACCTCCTTACTTTTAAAACTAACTATTTTTTGTTACTTATACCATGATATGTCACTAAATACATTTTTAAACTTTTATATATATATATATATATATTTCAATATTTGTCAAATTGATCAATGTCTCTAAAATATGTTAGGTCTCTATAACTTTAATCATTATCAACAATTATTTGTGTATTTTCATCTCCTTACTTTAAAACTAGTTATTTTTTATCAATTCTTTTTCAAGAAGAAAAAGTCATACTTTTTCTATTACTGAGAGTCAAAAAGTACATTTCCAGATTACATAAGTCCGTCATCTCTAACCAACCATAAAAACAGAAATCGGATATAAAAATAGCCCAAAGCTCAAGATCACCAAAACTGACCAATCAAAATCAATTCAGAACTGGTCTCACCAAAAAACAAAGGACAAATACATATCCCCCAATACATCAAAAACCATAAAAGAGAAAAATTCTTCCCCCACTTCCGAACTAGTCTGCAAATAAATACAAAGAGCCAATATGTGTCATCAAACCCTCAGTCCATTCTTCCCAAGAAATCCAACCATCTTCACCATCTAAATCCTCCTTTGAGAGAGCATTCGCCACATCATCGAGTTCCCTATATATATGATCAATGGAGAGATCATAGAAAGAATTCAACAACGTGTTAATTCTTTTACACCAATGGGAGAAATGTAGCATTTAGATTGAAATTATTTTTTTCCCATTGGAAAATCACCAAAGAGTCCCCAGATACCTGAATGCAATCAATACCAAAGAAGTTTGCAACCTTAACTAATCCCCAGAGAGTTAGGAGTTCAACTTTCATGTCCATGCCCATTGCACAGGACAATCTCATTCTAAAAGAGATCTCATTACATATACTCAGGTATATGCATGCCCAGCATTTTCCATCAACAGAAGCACCATCGAAGAAGCCAGTCACTCTATTGGAAGAAGAAATTTCCAAAACTTCAAGCGATCTCGGGCCTTTCAAAATACTTTGATCAATCTTAAATAAATTAAACATATTAATAACTCTATTTACCACTACATACAAACAAGGAGATATATGTTGAAAAATGGCCCTGTTCCTTATCTTTCAGATCTCCCATACTACAAGAGCAAGAATATTTTTGAAGCATCCATTATTCTAAACCTAATTTTGATAAGAGTCCTCAAAACCATTCATAGCCCAATTGTCATCTATTTTTAAAGTCTTGCAATTCATCGACCAAACTGCCTTTGCAAAATTACATTGAACAAATATGTGACTCACCGAATCTCTATCATGCATGCACATCACACAAATATTCAAGCCAGATCTACCTATGCACATTATATTATCCCAAGTCAGAATTCGGTTTTCAAAGGCAAGCCATACAAAACACTTAACTTTCAATGGTAATTTCCATTTCCATGGAACTGAATACCACCATTTTTGAACCTCATCATAATGAAAATTAACAATAAAATAGTAAGCAGACTTCACTTTTATTTTCCCAGTTGCCATGTTTTTGCTCCAAACCAGTTTATTGTCCTCATAATTGAGGCGAATACCAACATAATTCAATTTCTGAATATAACCATGATATGTCACTAAATCCATTTTTAAACTCAAACAATATATATATATATATATATTGAATTTCCTATTTTAATGTTAGTTTATAAAATTAAATTTTCATTTTAATAGCCTATTTTTTTCATCTTATTTTAATGTTTTTTTTGTTTGCTCGAATCTCCTTGACTTGTGGAAGTGGCTTGTGGTTTGAGAAACCACGACCTAGGGCCATCTAAGCTGTCAAAATCACCCGGGGATCGCACTTGACTCAACTTGATTGGGTTTTTGGGTGTCACCTCCCAACTAAGTCACCCCTAAGGGGAATTGAACTCAGGTTGCCTTGCTGACGAGACCCACACCTTAACCGAGTGAGCTAGCGGGAATTGACTTAAATGTTAGGAGTACATGGGGGTGAGATTTGATCCACTTATGTGTCCACGGGTCATGAGATCATTTAATGCAATCTCTCCGGGTGGAACCACACGTTCAACCACTACCTCAAGGTGCCACCATGGCTCTAGGTTCGACCCTCATTGGAATTGAACCTTACCCACTGGTGGAAAGCTCCTCGCTCTTCACCAATGGATCCAATCATTTTATTTTAATATTGATTTATATATTTTTTAAGATTAGATGCTTGAGAATCAGTTATTGACGTTTTATGATCAATTAATAAATATGAACTAATCATTTTTTGAATCTCTTATTTATTTTTCAAACATAAAATATTATATATCTAAAAGAAAGCAAAATTAATTAATAATATTTAATAATGTGATAATTTGTAAATTTATATGTTTCACCAATTTAAAATGATTTCTTTTATTTTTCAAATTTAACATCCATTTCTTTCCTCTTTTGAAATATTTTTTATAATAAAAAGTACCTAGTTAATATTTATTAAAAAAAACAATGTTCACACATTGAAGAAAAAAAGGTTGCGTACAAACATTTTTATTGTTAAAGGTACTTACATATATTCAGATTTAAATAATCATACGGTTATGGGTTACCTCTCTTGAGTTAGAGGGCGGCCATGGATTACGTGTCTTGAGTTTGAGGGTGACCACCTAGATTCATTAATGAAGACAAAGCAAGCAATATTGTACACATAATTTATTGTGTTATTTTTCATTCATACATTTATTGAGAGTAGCAAAATATTTTTATTAGAATATAGAAAAAATGTTATCACTCTATGTTAGTTATAAGATTAATAAAGAACTATATTGATAAATTTTACATTAACATTTTATTATTATTAAAAATAAATTTAACATTAACATTTTATTTTTATTTTATTATGACTTAGAATAAAATTTGTATGATTGGGACATGAAATAATATCCTTTTATTATGACTTAGAATAAACTTTGTATGATTGAGACATGGTATAATGTCCTAAATTATTGATGTTTGGTTAAGGGAAATATAAAGGAGTTTCTGAGAGTGGATGATCGTTTCTCCAAACTTATTACAACTACACTAAGATGATTGTTTTTAACGATTGGATGAGCATTTTTTTTTTAAGTTTATTTAGTTTTATGATAAATTGTTTTTATAATTTTTATATTATTATACTTGTTGAAGGCAGTTTCGATTTGGATTTGAATTTTTAATTATTTTCAAATTTTTTTTTAATATTTATATAAAGTTTTCAATAGTTTTTAAAAATATATATATTAAATTTAATATTTAAAAATCAATTTTTTTTTTTATAATATTAAAATTTCAAATTACTCATTTGTAATTGCTAAAAACAATGATTAGACTAATTTCGCGTGATTTGAGAGTTAATTATTATAAATTAAAAAAAAATTAAAATTTTAAAAATAGCTAGCATAACATGTGGATGCTACATTAAATAAAAATGTTTTTTTATTATAATTCTATCATTTTATTTTGACCCAAACTAAGAGAGGGATGGCAGTTGTTGGACACCCTACGTGGCTCCCTCCCCCATGCCACACTGGTGAGTTGACACCTATGCAGCCCGGGCCTGACGGCACCGCCACCTATCGTGGTGGGTGGGCGCCATAAAGCGGCCTTTATGGCACGCTTTTTAACGCCTTTCCAGTGCTTTTCCCGCGACCTCTCCTTCCTCCCGTGTATTGTTGCTCAGGCCCTGTCTGTGAATGCTTCGCCACCCCATTTCCTATTCACTCCCGCTCTGGTTCTGCACCACCCCCGCTCTGGTTCTGCACCACTCCCGCTCTAGTTCTGCCAGTATCCTGCTGTGCTACTGTGATGTGGCGGACGCTTGGTGCCTTACCCCCTGATGGATGGCGTTCGTTGCTGCGGTATGTTCTATCCGCTAGTTCTCCCGATGTTGACACTCGCTCCATGCCCATAGCACACCATAAGCCCTCGAAGTCATCTGCGGCGGACCCCGTTGGAGGTTTTCATCGGTTCGGTGGTGGTGTTGTTGGGTTGCTGCTTGGCTGGTTTCGCTGGTGGCTTCCATCAGGTGTTCATTGCCTTCATTCGGTGGAACTGGTCCCGTCCTGCTCGTGCTTCTTCGGTGGCACTGGTCCCTTCCTCTTCACGGCGGTGGCTGGTCCCTTCCTGCTCACGGCGGTGGCGATGGCTGTTCCTGCTCACACTTCTTCGGTGGCGCTCGTAGGTTTCCTACTAGCCATTCCCTGCATCAGTGTTTTTCAACACTCTCAACCTTCTCGGGATTTCGTGGACCATTTCTGCTGCTTTTAAAGGTTAAATTCTTCCTTTCCCGGTTGTGAATTTGTGCATTTCTGTTGGTGAATTGGTTTGGTCCCTTCCTACTCCCGGCGGTGGCGTTGGTGCCCTCCTGCTCGCACTTTGAATTGTTTATGGTGGGTTTACGTTGCGTTTGTGGCAATGGTGAAATGCATTTCGCATTAGGGTTTTTATGTGGCATTAGGGGTTTAATTTGTTTATGTTGTAGCAGGGTTTAGGAATGGTTTATGATGCAGTAGGGTTTATGAATGGTTTATTGTTCTCCTGTTAATATGTTTATGAATGGTTTATGATGCAGTAGGGTTTATGAATGTTTTAGTGTTTATTCATTTATTAGGTTTGAGGTGAATTTGTTTCGGCTTAATTATTGAAGGTTCTATGGTTTATGTTGCAATCATAATTTCGGGTGAATTATTGAAGGTTCTGTGGTTAATGTTGAAGCTGCATTTAAATTTTTTTTAGGGTGTATGAATTAAGGTTGTGTTGCAGCTGCATTTAAATTTTTTTTAGGGTTTATGTTGCAATCATAGTTTGGGCAGAATTATTGCAGGTTCTATGGTTTGTGTTGCACCAGGTTCTATGGTCTGTGTTGCAGCAGGGTTTGTAAATTTTTTAGGGTTTATTTATTTAGTTTGTCGTTTGTTTATGTTGCAATCAGCGTTTGGGACGAATTATTAAAGGTTCTATGGTTTAGGTTGCAGCAGGGTTTATAAATTTGTTGGGGTTTATGAATTTGGTGTGTTGAATGGTTTATGTTGCAATAATCGTTTGGCCTGAATTATTGAAGGTTCTATGCTTTATGTTGCAGTAGGGTTTGTAAATTTTTTAGGGTTTATGAATTTAGTTTGTTGTTTGTTATGTTGCAATCATAGTCTGGGCTGAATTATTGAGGGTTTTATGGTTTATGTTGCAGCCGGGTTTGTAATTTTTTTAGGGTTTATGAATTTAGTTTGTTGTTTGTTAATGTTGCAATCATAGTTTCGGCCGAATTATTGAAGGCTCTATGGTTAATGTTGCAGCAGTGTTTATAATTTTATTGGGGTTTATGAATTTCGTTTGTTGCTGGTTTATGTTGCAATCATAAATTGGGCTGAATTATTGAAGGTTCTATGGTTTATACTGCCTTATGTTGTAGCAGGGTTTATAAATTTTTTTGGGGTTTATGATTTTAGTTTGTTGCTGGTTTATGTTGCAATCATAGTTTGGCATGAATTATTTATCTTCTATGGTTTATGTTGCAGCAGGGTTTGTAAATTTTTTATGGTTTATGAATTTAGTTTGTTGTTTGTTATGTTGCAATCATAGTCTGGGCTGAATTATTGAGGGTTCTATGGTTTATGTTGCAGCCGGGTTTGTAATTTTTTTAGGGTTTATGAATTTAGTTTGTTGTTTGTTAATGTTGCAATCATAGTTTCGGCCGAATTATTGAAGGCTCTATGGTTAATGTTGCAGCAGTGTTTATAATTTTATTGGAGTTTATGAATTTCGTTTGTTGTTGGTTATGTTGCAATCATAGTTTGGGTTGAATTATTGAAGGTTCTATGGTTTATGCTGCCTTATGTTGTAGCAGGGTTGTAAATTTTTTGGGGTTTATGATTTTAGTTTGTTGATGGTTTATGTTGCAATCATAGTTTGGCCTGAATTATCTATCTTCTATGGTTTATGTTGCAGCAGGGTTTGTAATTTTTTTATGGTTTATGAATTTAGTTTGTTGTTTTTTATGTTGCAATCATAGTCTGGGTTGAATTATTGAGGGTTCTATGGTTTATGTTGCAGCCGGGTTTGTAATTTTTTTAGGGTTTATGAATTTAGTTTGTTGTTTGTTAATGTTGCAATCATAGTTTTGGCCGAATTATTGAAGGCTCTATGGTTAATGTTGCAGCAGTGTTTATAATTTTATTGGGGTTTATGAATTTCATCTATTGCTTGTTTATGTTGCAATCATAGTTTGGGATGAATTATTGAAGGTTCTATGGTTTATGATTTTAGTTTGTCGTTGGTTTATGTTGCAGCAGTGTCCCTAAATTTTATCTGGTTTATGAATTTAGTTTATTGTTGGTTTATGTTGTTGGTTTTTGTCGCAATAGAATGGTAATAGTTAAAAGGCAAAACTGCATGATACAAGGGATGGATGGCAGTTGACAACAATGACTTTTCCATTGTCTCATCTTATTGGAAGAATACCCATAATTCAGTTGTTGATATCAGCAAGTTTGCCAATTTGGCTATTGTTGATGCATTTTACAAGCGATCTGCTCCATCTTATGATTTGCTGTTGTTGATGCAGTTTACAAGTTGCATGCTATTGTTAAATTACAAGTGTATGATGCAGTTTTTACTTTTACCTATTAACATGAAGTGATATGCTGCATCTTATCAGTCCATTGCTTGCATTATGGGCCAATGACTTGAATTATGGGCAAAATAGAAGAAGTTAAATTAGTTGTTGCATTATGGGCAAAATAGAAGAAGGTAAATTAGTTGTTGCATTATGGGCATTTATATAGACATAGTTTTATTAAAAAGTTTGTTGGCTTGATTATTGTTGTCTGTTGTTCTAGCCTTCAAAAGGATATTGAATTTGTTTATAGGAATGTACATACAATGGATCTAATTTAGGCCTGTTATGTTGATTAGTATGATACTGTATTAAGGTGTAATAAGTCATGCATGAGAGCCCTCCATGGAACATTCCTTATAGAAGAATTATTAATAATAGGAGAGAAATATGGACCATGTTGCAGTATAGTTAGCATCGAATGGATGGGTATCACACCCATGCAATGGTTCAACCCCATTCCTAACTGCTAGTTTAAGGAATATAGGGGTCAAGAGTTGTAAATCATAGAACCAACTGCACCATAAACCATAGAACCTTCAATAATTCAGCCCAAACTATGAAACTTCAATAAACCTTAGACCCTGCTGCAACATAAACCATAGCCCACGATATCATCTAGGATGAAGCTATTATAGTGGTCTTGGGATTCTTCTATCTCCCTTTGAATTTTGGGCATATGGTTGTAATCCCCTGTGGTTGTAATTCAGCCGAAACTACTGCAACATAAACCATGGACCCTGCTGCAGCATAAACCCTAGAACCTTCAATAATTCATCCCATACTATGATTGCAACATAAACCAGCAACAAACGAAATTCATAAACCCCAATAAAATTATAAACACTGCTGCAGCATTAACCATAGAGCCTTCAAGAATTCGGCCGAAACTATGATTGCAACATTAACAAACAACAAACTAAATTCATAAACCTTAAAAAAATTACAAACCCGGCTGCAACATAAACCATAGAACCCTCAATAATTCATCCCAGACTATGATTGCAACATAACAAACAACAAACTATGATTGCAATGGTTGGGAATATGGTTGTAATCCCATACTACTGCAACATAAGCCATGGACCCTACTGTAGCATAAACCCTAGAACCTTCAATAATTCATCCCATACTACTACAACATAAGCCATATACCCCACTGCAGCATAAACCCTAGAACCTTCAATAATTCAGCCCAAACTATGATTGCAACATAAACCAACAACAAACTAAATTCATAATCCCTAAAAAATGTTAATGAAATATTTAATCGGAGAACATTACAGCTTGCTGTTGAAATGATGAAATTGTATATTAAACCTTATGATAAACCCTTGATTACAATGCCGCAAACATCAAGGAACGATATGACCTAGGATTGTACCCAAAAATGTCTAGGATTGTATACAAAATGGCCATGTTGCAGTAGTTAGACCCAGTGATTACAAAATCCATAATGCAATGTGATCACAACAAAAACTTTGGCATCCCTATATGACACTCCTATGCTTGATGTCGTACAAGATCTTCACTTCCCAATATTGTTGAGTTTCCTGCTTGAGCCAGGTTGGTTGGCATACCTAACAATGGATGATTAGGTTGTGGCTGGTTGCCTCCATATGATATCCAATTTGCTTCTTGTAGCCATGGAGGAATTGAGTATCCACAGTGCACACTTGTGCTACTAACCCCTGCATTAGGTTGAGCCCCCCGATAATCATACATATGTCTAACACCTACACTGGTAGGATGGAATAAAGTGGGCATGCGCACTTGTTGATAGCGAGGGACTTGGATGTTTAGGAGGTCTTGGAAACATGGAGTATTATCTGCAAGATGTTCCAATGTGTTTGGCATCATCCTACTCCCCTCCACTATGTTTGCATCAATGGCAGAACTTTTTGCCACCCCTTGTTCTTTTTGAAGCAATTGTTGAGCCTTTCTCAATTCCTTTTCATGCCTTGCCATTTGTTTTTGATGAGCCTTTTCTTGTCTTTCTTTCTCTCTTTTAAGCCTCTCCTGTGCTCGAATTTCTGTTGCAACAATCCTTGCAACCTTCTTTTCTGTAGCTAAGTCCCTCTTTTTCTGCTTTAAATCCTGGATTTCAAGTTTCTTATGCTCAGACTCAACCAATAGTTTTATATAGTCCTCTGAGCTGAGTAACTATGAACTTCGGCATAGACGAAGATTGTCTGCTGTAAATTGCCTTCTTTTTGCTGACACTCTCTCTACCGGTAGCTTTAGAAACCGACCAAGCAACTGGCCCTTCTTTGACACTTGCTGCTCCTTGCTTGACACTTGCCTTTCAATATTTGGGTCAATGTTCTCCTGCTCTATCTGAACCATATTGTCCTCTTCAGTTGGAACCTCGTTGTGGACACTATCTTCTTCCAGGTTTCCATTGTCCACAAAATAATGAACAATTTCTTCTTCCAATTCTCTGGGCTGTGAAGGCATGTTCATGCTTTCTTCATTTGTCCTCGAGACAATATTTTTTTCCAAATTCATCATGGCTTCTACCAGCCATGATGGTGGGGTAACCTGGATTGGCAAAGTCAATTCTCCATTGCTACTTCCTGGTGCATGGTCAACGTTTTCATTGACATGAACAGAAGCAGAAGTTGCAACTATTTCTTGCATAGAGACATTAAGAAGATTAGAAGCAAAAGTTGCAGTTGTCTTAGTTGGTGTAACAAACTCCATGTTACTATAAATTGGTTCATTGTTATATTGTGTTTCACTTACCTATTCTTCTTCATCACCACAGTATGGTCCTCATTGAGAGAGGGATATCATATGATCAGCAGCAACAACGTCTTCCTCTACCTCCACATCTTCTTGGCCAGCAACATGTGCTTGGACATCCCCTTCTTCCTGACCATTCAGATCAAATCCCAGGCTACAACTAGTATCATGCATGAGAGCCTAAGAATTCAGTGGCCATATTCCAGTCCTCCTAAACCCAACCTTGATATTCGTAGGTGTGAGAGCCCTTTTAAAGGCTTTACTTGCAAGCTCGGCTAGCTCAAACCTTTTTACCTCCACCCCTGGATTTTGTGCCATCCACGAAGCTCGCTCACCCCTAAAATAGTTCTTGAAAGGCCCGAACACAGTGACATCTAGGGGTTGCAATCTGTGAGTGGTATGAGCAGGCAGTGTCAACAAGTCGATGCCCAAATTGTTAGCCTCCTCGATTGTTTGCACAGCAATGTGGCTTCCATGACCATCTAAAACCAGCAGGTGTCTATTTACAGGTGAGACACCCCCTGGTATAGATGCAACAAAGTGAGTAAGCCAATTCAAAAAGAGTTCTTTGGTCATCCAAGCATGGGGATGTGCAGCCATGCATGCACCTGGTTCACAATTCTGTATATAGTTTTTGAGTTGAGTTTTACCTTTAAATAGATAAAATCTAGGGATTGAAGCACCAATTGCATTGACACAACATAGAATAGTGATCCACTCTCTGCTCCTAGGCAAAATCTTTGGCACATTACGAGTCCCTCTCTTGGCAATTACATGCATGCCATAGTTCCTTCCTACCTGTAAACTTGTTTCATCACAGTTCCATATATGGTCTGGAGCATACCCAAGGTTCTCATATGCACTAGAAAGGGTGGCATAGAACTTAGTAAGAATTGCAGGCCATAGATTTAGAGCCCTGTCTCTATCTAGGCCCTCAGCTGTATGCAACACAAGGTTTGGATGCCTTTTTTTAAACCCAAACCACCATGACTTACCAGGAAACCCATCTTTGAAGGGGTTTGGCCTCCCTTGACAGATTTGAGCTACTGTGGATTTTAGCTGTATCAGCTCTAGCCCATGTCCCATTTCAGCCATCTCCTTACACCACTAAACCACCTCGGCCTCCTCCTCTTCACTCATAACTGTAACAGGCCCTTTGCGCTTTGTATGTGTGAGCCCATTTATCCAATAATGTACTGAAGAGGTAGCAACTCCATGTTTTTTAGCAGCAACACAAATGGAATATCCATTGAACTCTATATCATCAATAACAGCTAGCATGTCTTCTTTTGTCCAGCCTCTTATTGCACTGATTTTGGTGACTGAACTTGTTCCTTGAACTGTGGTTGGAAGTGACTGTGTGGTTGATGGTGGGACAACAATGTCCTCTTCCACCACATTGTCATTCTCAACAACATTGCTGGGAGCATTGTTGGCATTTGAATGATCGATCCTCTCCTCGTTCGATGAGGTGTAGCGTAGCTGGGAACCCCTACTCAGTCGACGACTTGTTCTCCTTGCATTGCTGACTCTTGCCATGCCTACAACAACCTGCACATTTAGAAGGGAGGCTGGTTATGTAGAAGAAACTTGAAGTTGATTATAATAGAAATGTAAATAACAGAAATGGAAATAACATTGCAAGGGAAGCTGGTTATATAGAAGGAAACTCGAAGCTGATTATAACAGAAACATGAATAACATAACTGAAAATAACATAAACAAAAACATAAATAACATAAACAGTAACTTGAATCTACTGTGTACATAGTTCTGCTGGTATGCCTCCATTGTGCACACACTTCTGATGGTATGCCTCCATTGTGCACACACTCTGTTGTTCGAATTTCTGAAATGCAACTGTGCACACACTCTGCAGGTCGAATTTATGAAATGCATCTTCATAAGGGTTGTGGTTCATTTATAGTTGTTTGCTATTGAATTGGGTTGGTAAGAAGGTTGCACATGGTGTTGGTCTCCTATTTTGGCTGTCCAATACATCATTTTCTAGCATAAAACTTATGAAATCACATAATAGTTAGTTTTATTAATGTTGATTTGTGTATGGTCATGCTTTTGTGGAGACCAACATGGACAAAGGTTTGGTAAGTAATTTTTAATTATTTATTTCTTACTTTACCTTGTTTTATGTATAAAATTGGGCTTTTTAATCCTCCGTTTAAATGCTTGGTCAACTAATGGTCGTTGTTTCTTTTGTGCAGTGGTCTCGGCGCTCCAGGGAAGATTTACGCTGGCTGCAGCTGCGATTTGGGGATTCTGTCCACATTTGGGATGTCTCTTGAACTTCCATCACCTTCCAGATACTTATGAAGATTATCTAGTGCTATTCTGAGGATGTCATTTGCTCAAAATGGCATTTCCGTCCTTGATCAGGACCTTGATTTCGGGCTCAATTTCTGAACAAACGGTTGGGAATTTTTCAAAACGGTTCGAAACCCACTTCACAAATGGCCCCATTTACCCCTAATTGCGGGCAGTTTTTAGAATTTCTAAACGAATGTGGAGAAATCCCTTCCGGAACAGACGTGGTTTTGCCAGATTGGTGTTGGCCGTTTTCTGGGTAGTTGCTCGAATTTCTGAATTTTGGGATGGATCTTGTCCATCTTTTCATGTATAAATAAAGCTTGAGATGGAAATAGAAGGGAGCTATTGATGTATACAACTCTTGAAATGAGTATTTTTTTTTTAAAGCATTTGGAATATATGAAGCTGGTTTACTGTGTTTAGCAAGGTGTGCCTTTGAATGAAGTAGCTTTGTTTGAACAACTGTAGCATGGTAATCCATCTTTCCTGAGGCGTAACAGAGGTCTCTATCTCTGTGGGAGGGCCCACCACCAGAGGTAGATGATCTCCTCATTTATTTACAGTAGATGTTAGAGTTGTTTTCTTTCATAGATCATTGCTTTCTAGATTACTGTAAGGTTGAATCTGTTTTCTAAATATTAGATTAAAAGTTATTCATTCTGAATTTTAGATTAGTAAAATACTCTGTGCACAAAGCTTAAATCGAATTGTTAAATAGATAAAAAACATAGAGCAAATTATTAAATGTTTTAATAGATTGGTAGGGTAATTAAGATTAGCAAGCACGCTGTAGATGTTTGTTTTAACTTAGGTTCTGAGTTTATTTACTTGAAGCTTTGAGATTGTAGATCTGATCAAAGATAGTAAGATTTTAGATAAATTTATATAGATAGGAACAACGCTGGTCATATTTGGTTAAGAACAGTAAAATGGATTCATAGATTTTGATTCTTTTAAGAGTTAGTTTCTTTATTAACGCAGCTAGATAGTTTCTTTTCAACAGTTTGATAATAGACTATTTGAATAGCTGAGTATTTAGGTGTGAAGTAGAATAGAATGAATCTTGTCGTGTTTAGATAAATATAGATATAAATTGATCTGAAGAAGTTATTTTATTTGGAAGAATCTAGATAGGGTAGAGTTAATTCAAAGTCGAATAAGATAAACTGTTAATCGAAGACCAAGATTGTGTTTCGTTGATTCAAGAACATAGTAGATTACAGTAGCCTCTTTTCAGCAAATTCCTTTCATGTTCAGAAAGTATTTTCGCATTCTTTTAACTCCCTCTTCAACCCTGCATTTCCTGTGTTGGTTCCTCTAAGTCTACCTTCCCGGGTTGACAAGTAGATGTTGATTTACATGTTATATATTTAGCTCGACATTTTGGCACCGTTGCCGGGGAGGTACTAAAAAGGATTGGAGAGTGGATGTAGGTGTGCTTTTATTTTTAGCCAAATCAGATTTGATTTTATTAGTGTGCAAGTGGTTTCTTTCAAGATTACATTCAGTAGGAGAGAAGTTTTCATTTCAGTAGATTTTATTCAACAACAACAGAGTCTTCATTTCAGCAGTGTTAGATTTGATTCAGCAGTTGATTTCATCAGTATGAGAGGGTGTGTATTTGATTCAGTAGAAGCAGTTTTCCTTTCAACAAGGGTTCATTTCATTTTATTTCAAGCTAGTGTGGGTTTCAGAATTATTATCAGTTGGTGTGACTTTCAAAGTTTTTAGAAAACCCCCTACAAGAAAAGAAAAAAATCACAAAAAAAATTGACTAATGGATCCAAGATTGAATGAACGAAAGAAGAGATTGTTGCAGGAACTTTCGTGCAGCTTGTAGGAACTTGAAGAGATCTCTACAGCTCAAGAGATGGAGGAGGAATCAGTTGATTTAGTGGTTCTGATGGAACACCTTTGCCCACCTACAGAGAACAGTGAACAGTTAGAAATTCCAGCAGAGAAAGAACATTGTATGCATAATCATATTGACCATTGGTTTCAATCTTTTTTACAGCCTTCAAATGATCTTCTTCTTCAGGAATTCTTGGACATCAAGCAACTGGTGTTGCTTGCTCAGCATGCCTTGGTAATTATGCATCTATATATTCTATCAAAGGGCATGAATTTATTGATGATTATGCTAAGACGGTGGCTACATTGGTTATTTGCCTATACTTAAAGAAATATTTCATTTCTTTAAGTAGGTAGGTAGGGTAGTGAATAAAAGATAGCACCTTTAGATAGTTTATGTTTTCTGCAAATAAAAATAGCATCAACTCGAATAAGAAATGATTGAAGATTTTCTATCTAAGTGATGAATGGATGAGTTGCTAGACTATGCTCAGAGTACAGGGGCTCTTCTCAGCAGTTCCTATTAATCAAGATGGACAATTTTTGGGACTGTTAACATTCTATTACCATGTCAGTGTTACAGAGGTGAATTCGTTTGCATGAGGACATGCAAAAGGCTCGGCATGGGGGAAGGATGCAGATATTCTTGTCAGTAAGGCTCAGGATGTTTTGAAAGCATAAGGGAAGTCTTTCCGTCACTACCCCTATTTCAACCCTTGATTATTTTTGCAAAGCATTTTTAAGACTGTGTTAATTTGGATTAATTTCTGAGTTTCATTGGCTGATTGGAATGCCTGTATCAAGTAAATAAGATGTGTGCTGCTAGGGTTTTCAGACCTGTCCTCGTTATTCATATGAGTACTTATCCACCTGGCATTGTCTCCATCAGTGATTTAAGGGGTTTTTGCTTATGAAATTATGGGTTACTAGGACCATTTGACTTGGTTTCACACTAGATGGAGCGAGGGAATTGTTTTTAGTGACAACTATGGGCATTAAATTATTTTTACGTCAAGCACCATTTTGGAAAAAGGTATCCAGGACTGGGCAGTCTGGTGGTTATTATCTATTGGCTTCTATAATATTAAATACATATATATATATATACATTTTTGTGCAGCCACTTTATGACTTTCACTTTATACAGTTGCAAAGGTTAGTTGTTCATTTGGGAAAATCTTTACAGGCATGTACAAAGAACACTCTTCCAATTTTGATACCATCCCACTCCTAGATGGTTTTTAGAGATGCTCCCCCACTCATCTATGCATGAGCAAATCATAAACTTTATCTTTAAGATGAAATTGGGACAAGGGCCTCTGATAGAAAATGGGTGCAAGAGGTTAACCCGCCGGGATACTGAACAGGTCCGCTGGCAGCGGGTACCGACCTGTGGTATAAACAGGAAAACCCATCAGGGTGCTGAACAGGCCTGTTGGCAATGGGGCATCTGCCTGGGGAAGAAGCTTCTTAGATGTTACAGTTACCCCACCGGAGTACTGAACGGGCTTGCTGGCAGTGGGTTCTGACTCTAATATCTTCTTTAACAGCCTCATCTATACTTGTCTGTATGAACAATGTACCTATGTAAAGGTAAAAGAGAGGCCATAAGGGTGGTTAATTAAAATTTAATAAACTCATTGAAAAAGTCAATTGATAGCCAGTTGATAATCATCTCCAGTTGTTCTGCATTTTGGGTTACCTGATTCTAGTAAAAGAAGGTTCATGCCTGATGTTTTCTAAGTCCTGAACATAGCTGAGGATTTCAGTACAGTTTTTGGCACTACTCAAACTATCTTGTGTGAAGCTGGGTCAAAGTGGATCAGTACCCCATTAGCTTCTGTTAGTATTCCCCTTGCCTTGTGGCACATGTCCTGGTGAAAAAAAGTTCTGTATGAATGACAAGAATGAAGTCTGCATTTATGATTGTTGAGAATTATAGTTACATAGAAGTAAGGGTGATTGATGAAGTCTGCATTTATGATTGTTGAGAATTATAGTTACATAGGAGTAAGGGTGATTGATTGAAGTTTGCATTCCGATTGTTTGTTTTGTATTGTTAATAGAAATTGATTTCATGACACAGTTTGGTTTCTTGTGTGATTAGGTGCAGTAGTAAGCTGGAAATGAGGTAATTATGCCATGAACTGTTTGGATCAAACAAATTTTAATTCAGTTTATTTGTTTATTAACTCACTTGAGTGTTGCATATTGGGAAAGTTAATGGTTTAACATCACTGTGTGAGTGCATTTACTTGAATAGCACGGCTGCTGCTCAAGATGCTGGTAATTACTACTATGCTGGTAATTTTTGTTTATTTTTATCAATATGAAAGCACTGCTGTATTTTACATTGGCTGAAGTACTGGATTAAATGATGGATGAAGTACCGGAATAGAAATTTTTTGCAAATTGACATGGCAAAGGTAAGAAATGCTGATAAAAGTAATGCACATGGCATGATTGGGTAAGTCTTAATTGCTATATATTGAGGTTTATGGTTATAATTAAATGCTTTTTCCATTACTAAAAAAAGAAAAAAGTTGCTGAGCTATGACCTACCATGATAACTTTGGCATTCATTTAATTGATACATCACAGTTTTTTTTATGGTGTTAATTTGGACAATATTTCATCCTTTATTATTGATTGGCAACCTTTAATAAAAATCATATCCTTGTTTTATTGCAATTGGAGTTTTTTTAAGTGTTATGAGGTTAGCTGTCCCAATTCAGCTAATTTATGGAGACTCCTTGATAGTTATTTCATGGCTCAATCGATTGTCGACATTTGATGTTCTTTTCTGATGCCTTGGTGCAAAGATATAAGATATTTGATCCACATGGCTCCTCAGGTGATCTTCAAGCACGTTTTCTGGGAGCATAATTCTCTAGCAGCTGGACTTTCTAAGAAGGCCCTAAATTTGGATTTGGGCCATGGTTATTTCTTTGAGTTTTTGGATGGCAAGGCCATTAATGAGGGCCACTTTGTTCTATTTTAGATGCTGAGTTTCTCAGCTTTGTGCCATCAGCTTTATGTGTTTTTCTCATGATTTGTTTTGGATCAAGTCCTTCTGTTAGCAAGTTTTGCTCCTGGAACACTTGATTGTTGATCACCACAGATGTTCATCAGCATGTCTGACCTGCTAAATGCGGGAATGATGAGTAAAGTCTGCAAGATCAGACTTTAATTCTATCAGACTTTACTTTGAGTTTCAAATTTTGTTTGTATGAGACTTTCTTGCATAGGGACCTGCAAGATCTTTGGGTTGGGGGAGATGTTGGTCTCCTATTTTGGCTATCCAATACATCATTTTCTAGCATAAAACTTATGAAATCACATAATAGTTAGTTTTATTAATGTTGATTTGTGTATGGTCATGCTTTTATGGAGACCAACGTAGACAAAGGTTTGGTAAGTAATTTTTAATTATTTATTTCTTACTTTACCTTGTTTTATGTATAAAATTGGGCTTTTTAATCCTCCGTTTAAATGCTTGGTCAACTAATGGTCGTTGTTTCTTTTGTGCAGTGGTCTCGGCGCTCCAGGGAAGATTTACGCTGGCTGCACCTGCGATTTGGGGATTCTGTCCACATTTGGGATGTCTCTTGAACTTCCATCGCCTTCCAGATACTTATGAAGATTATCCAGTGCTGTTCTGAGGATGTCATTTGCTCAAAATGGCATTTCCGTCCTTGATCAGGACCCTGATTTCGAGCTCAATTTATGAACAAACGGTTGGGAATTTTTCAAAACGGTTCGAAACCCACTTCACAAATGGCCCCATTTACCCCTAATCGCGGGCAGTTTTGCCATATTTGGTGTTGGCCGTTTTCTGGGTAGTTGCTCTAATTTCTGAATTTTGGGATGGATCTTGTCCATCTATTCATGTATAAATAAAGCTTGAGATGGAAATAGAAGGGAGCTATTGATGTATACAACTCTTGAAATGAGTATTTTTTTTGAAAGCATTTGGAATATATGAAGCTGGTTTACTGTGTTTAGAAAGGTGTGCCTTTGAATGAAGTAGCTTTGTTTGAACAACTGTAGCATGGTAATCCATCTTTCCTGAGGCGTAACAGAGGTCTCTATCTCTGTGGGAGGGCCCACCACTAGAGGTAGATGATCTCCTCATTTATTTACAGTAGATGTTAGAGTTGTTTTCTTTCATAGATCATTGCTTTCTAGATTAATGTAAGGTTGAATCTGTTTTCTAAATATTAGATTAAAAGTTATTCATTCTGAATTTTAGATTAGTAGAATACTCTGTGCACAGAGCTTAAATCGAATTGTTAAATAGATAAAAAGCATAGAGCAAATTATTAAATGTTTTAATAGATTGGTAGGGTAATTAAGATTAGCAAGCACGCTGTAGATGTTTGTTTTAACTTAGGTTCTGAGTTTATTTACTTGAAGCTTTGAGATTGTAGATCTGATCAAAGATAGTAAGATTTTAGATAAATTTATATAGATAGGAAGAGCGCTGGTCATATTTGGTTAAGAACAGTAGAATGGATTCATAGATTTTGATTCTTTTAAGAGTTAGTTTCTTTATTAACGCAGTTAGATAGTTTCTTTTCAACAGTTTGATAATAGACTACTTGAATAGCTGAGTATTTAGGTGTGAAGTAGAATAGAATGAATCTTGTCGTTTTTAGATAAGTATAGATATAAATTGATCTGAAGAAGTTATTTTATTTGGAAGAATCTAGATAGGGTAGAGTTAATTCAAAGTCGAATAAGATAAACTGTTAATCGAAGACCAAGATTGTGTTTCATTGATTCAAGAACAGAGTAGATTACAGTAGCCTCTTTTCAGCAAATTCCTTTCATGTTCAGAAAGTATTTTCGCATTCTTTTAACTCCCTCTTCAACCCTGCATTTCTTGTGCTGGTTCCTCTAAGTCTACCTTCCTGGGTTGACAAGTAGATGTTGATTTACATGTTATATATTTAGCTCGACACATGGATTGCAATCTCTCAAATTTCAATGTGTGTTGTGGATTGATTTGAAAGTGATCCAATGGTTGGGAGCTTGTCATTGTGGATCCCTGTGCCTTCATCTGTTTCATGATCTGTGTGCTTCCATCTGTTTAATGGGTTCATTTAATGGGTAGGTGTCATTGATTGAATACAATGGGTTGGAATGTTGAACAATCTTGCAGTTATGGCTGACACTATCTTTTCTGATGCTTGAACAGGTTTCAATGAATGTTTGAACATGTTTTAATGAATGCTGGGATATTTAGGCTCAAATAGATATTCATGGGTCCTCCTTTGATAGGTACCTTGCAATAGGTGGCAAAAACGAGTTGGGTTATTTAGCTGTTCATGTACTTTTGGATCCCTGAGCAGATCTGTACTTGGTTGGGACAAGATGTTTTGTACAGTTTGTCATATAAAGACTATTTATTGACACCTATTGGCCCAGTCAGTTAATGGGCAATTTTTGGACATAATTTAAATATTTTCTGCACTTAATATGGAATATGTATGTTTAATTTATGGGTTTATTTGTGTCAATATATGGTGGTTGTGTGGGACCAGTACTATGACAACTACTGGTCTCTGTTCAAGAATAGACAACTCTCCCCTAAGCATTATAATTTCATTTTTTTGTATCTTCCCTTATCATTATTTTTTCTCCCAAAGTTGATAGAGGTTACAGGTACTTTCGATTACACGTTACCCCTTAGTACTGTGTTTTTCAGCGAAAATACCTCTTAGTACTGTTACCATAATTATACGGATGGTTTGACTAATGGATGAAATTCATATTTCTTAGGTTTACATAAGAAGTTTGTACGGTTACACCCGCTCCAACCTTGGCCCAACCCTATGTAGCTATTTCCACGCATGCCACTGGGCATTCCTGCTAGAATGACAGGCCTTTTATTAATTAATAATAAACAAGTATAATAGTTGTAAAGCAGCTAACCCCTGCTTTGGGACTATGTTTTTTGGTTTCAACTTAGTTGGATAAAAATTAGTTGAATAAGAAATAATATGTTGATAAGAATATGATATTGACATTTAAAATTATGAAAAAGAAGTGGTGCATAATATTAAAAGCCCTATGTATGTGCAAGGGAGACATTTAACCATTTTAATAAGAAGTTAATAAAACTTTCTGTACT
The DNA here is from genome assembly GCA_027924585.1 of Larix kaempferi. Classification (NCBI taxonomy): domain Eukaryota; kingdom Viridiplantae; phylum Streptophyta; class Pinopsida; order Pinales; family Pinaceae; genus Larix; species Larix kaempferi. The sequence continues at coordinate 153,380 of BSBM01001545.1, forward strand.
TAATATAGTATAATAAAAATACACTTCCTAAAAACATAAAAATCTATCTTAATTTTATTATTAAACATAGCCATACAAAAATATTGATCAATATTACATAGTGCATAAGAGTTTTTGTATTGAAGTAGGTGTAAATCAATGCAAATTTACTAGTAAAAATAACAAACCTTGTAATCTTAGTAAAGATTAGCCCACCTTGTAATCTTACTAAGTGGATTTAGCATCAAAGCTACTTAGTGATGATGATGATGGTTAACTCAGAACCTCTTTAGAAATCCACAATCCAAAATCTTAATTTAAATTGTAATTCTATTTTTATTTTGATTATGTTTCCAAAAATTTGGGTTCACATAGGAAGAAGATAGATGAAGATGAGAAAGAATATGATAATGAAGAGAATGGTCCAACATCAAATCCTTATGCCTAGCTCTCATCATAAGATGATGTCTGCATCTTCTATGAGAGCCTAAGAGGCTGCACCCCTACAATTAATAACATTGGTTGGATTTAGCAACAAAGTTGTTGCTTAGTATTCACCTCCTAAAATAAATGAAATTAATAACATTGACTTCTCTAATTTAAAATTTATAAAAAAAGTGATTAATTTTTTTGATTTTGTAACATGAATATTAAGTATTTTAGAAAAGGTTAACCAACAAATCATAATCCCTATGAAGTATGGTGACCTACTTACTAGTATTGGTAGGTTCAACATTTTATTAATAATAGTTGCTCACTCCTAATCCAAAGAGTAGCAAAGCATTAACTAGGCATGTGTTCTTCTTTGATTTTCCTTACTTTTAAGTTATGTAGGAATTTAATATATCAAAACATTTTTCATCAAACTCTTCTTAAAAAAGACTATTGCTAATCATATTTACATTTTTTAAATTTAAAATTAATAATTTATTAGATTTTTTTTATTAAAATTAATAATTTATTAGATTTTTTTTATTAAAATTAATAATAATATTTTAAATGTTTGATTTGGAAATTGAAATTAATAAAATTGTTTATAAATTTAAAATTAATAATTTGTTTAATGTTTTTTTCACCGTAACAACTTGTTAAATGTTATGTTAAATCAATTTGATTTAAAACTTACATTAATATATATATTTTAAACTTAAAAAAATTAAAAATTTATATTTAAAAAACTAATTATAATTTATTAAAAAAATTATATAATTTAAAATAAAATATTAATGATTTGTAAAAATCACTTTTACATTCAGCAATGAATGAATGTATGGATAATTGTGAAAGAAACTTCTAAAATCTCCGTACAAGCAATGAATGCATGGATGGAGAAACCGAATGAAGAAAGTCTTGAATGAATTTTATTGTATAGCAATCATTTAGGATTCTTATTTAGCTTTTTTCCTAAGCGTCCAACTTTTATATACGATTTTATAGTTATTACAACTTAAGTCTTTTGTCATAGAAAAGTATAACAATATTTATACTGTTCAGACTTCGTAATATTTTTATGTTTATCGTAATAGAATAGAATAACTCAAATAGTTGAGATTTCTGCATACAATCCTAATTGATGTGATAGGGAAATCTTTTATTTTCAGAAAACAAACAATCTAAGAATCCTTCTAAGGCTTTTCAGTTTCCAGCCCTTCAAATTCTATCAGTATCCAAACTCAAAGTACAGTTTTATACAAAGCAAGTTATGACTTGAAAACAGTACAATATAAGACCGAACCCAAGTATATCAAATAAACAACACTATTGTTATATTTATACATATATCTTTGAAACTACAAATATAAATTTAGGGCAATTGCCTAGAATCTCAATCCTAGCTATTCAAGTAATACTAGGATAACATTTTATCAATTTTATAAATTTGAATAAAATTTCCAAGACAGTTTAATAACATAGACGGACCTCATTTTACAGGTTACATATTTAATTTTTGGATTCGAAACCATTATTGTTTTTACAGTTAATTTAGTAACTAGCATCGGTTAGGGTTTCACAACCTGTACAATCATAACGCTTAAAATCCCAAAACCTTTTAGACAGGGTTTCGAACCAAGGCACCTTGCCAATGTATAACTGGTAGTCTTAAAAACATTCACGATTCCATATCTAAATCAAGTCTAATCTAAAAACAAAGAAATTATATCAAACTAGACTTGGTCATTTCAGCTCTTGGCTTTTATATATGCCTTACAAGTTATGTTAAACACAGTAACCACTTTAATCCAACGTTTCAACCATTTCAGTGCTTGGATTTTCTAAAGTATTTCAAAAGAAAAACTTATGGGCTCATCCCTTACTTATACATTATTAAACATTTCATAAATTCATGTAGACTGTCGAGACTAATGCTCTCAGGCATGGTTGATAAATATTTAAAAGACTCAAAGACAAATGGGTCAAGGCCATAAGATATCAAACCCTGTAACTACTTTGCTTCTTAACCAAAACAGACCCCTAAAGGCCGCATATTCATCTAGATATCCACATCACAATAATAAAAACACAGTTTTAACAAATTACTCCCAAGTATGAGCTTGTAATTTCTTTATTTCCAAATCTTTACATATTACGTTAAGAAAACCAACGAAGGAGAACTGGTCGAGGGTTCAACCCTCCCAGACCAAAGTATTGCCTCACAGCTTCAAAAGGCATAAACTATTACATTGAACCAAGAATGAAAACCGAGACTTCGGCAAAATCAACATAGAACAACATCACGTCAAAAGAGACTTAAGAACTATGGAGGCCACGAGGTTACCATCGAGGTTCACAGGTTTTGGAGGCTTCCCACTTTAGCATTTTATTTGCTTAACACTCAGCCGACAAATCACCTGCCAGTTCAACAACAATGTGATTAAATCAGATATTACAATGCTAAAAACACTTAGAAATAAATATTTTCGACCTAATTGTTAAGTTACCTTTTGAAAAAAGATTTCTCGCCGCTGGTCTGAGCAACCTCATAGCTATCGTAAACACGGAAAACATTCAAACGCTAGACAACACAACAAACAGTAGCTCGGCTTCTGAAAACCTGAAAGGCAGGTTACATAGCCTCAGGTCATGGTATCAAAACCAGGGAGGCACCTTAAAAAAAACTTGTTATCAAACCCTAAACACTCGCAGGCCAGTCGGCCTCTCCATCACTCCACCACTGCACAATGAATGCCGGAGTTATGGCCTCGTCGAAGTAAGTTCGATGGAAGCTAGGGTTAACATCACTACCAAGGAAAACCACGTGATGACCGTCCACGGTGGATGCCATTAGGGACTCCACTACCAAAACTTTTAATGCGCTATAACTTTCATAGTTACCATAGTGATAGTAAAAAACATTAGCGGCAAATCGAGACAAATTCCTTTTCCATGTCGTGGTTTTAAAAATTAATGCGTGGAATTAACGGTGCAGGCGACTTCCTCGGAAATAGAGTGCACTACACTTGAACAAAATAATGATCACATGGCCTCGTAACTTGCAATATATAATTTTTTCCTCAAGATTAAGTTAAAAGAAATTTGATATAGTTTTCAAAATTTTAAATAATAAAAAATATATGGGAAAAAAAAAACAACAACAACAACTAATATGGAATTGCAAAAGAAGCTAGAATTAATTGTTTCTCAATCTCTAATTGTTATTGTAATCGAGAAATCAATTGAAATTGTTAATTTCTAACTATATATTTTGAGAATAAAAATAGACTTTTTGACAAAGTATTAAATAAAATTTTAAAAACATATTTAGATTAAACAAATGTGATGAATAAACAAGCAAGCTTAGACACATTTGTATGAACGTCCAACTAGTACAAACACAAGTGAAGAGCAATCTATATACAATGCTAGTGAAAACCTCAAATGATACACTTTTTATACACTACCACTGAAGGGAAAAATGAATGGACATACTTTTGATTATTATAAACACCATAAATTCTTTCTTTAATCTTTAGTTTTTTTATAGAAGAAAGGTCATGACTTCGTTAAGTGATTTGTGTAGTGTTTCTTTAATCTTTAAATTTTTTATAGAAGAAAGGTCATGACTTGGTTAACCTAATTTGTGTAATGTTAATCAGAAGAGGTCATTATCATGATGTAACTGTTCTCATCATGTATCATTTTTAATTCCTTCTTCTTTTGTTATTATTTTTTTTTCAACAGCCTCTTTTGTTATTTTGCCCCTCTATAGGTGTATAAAAATAGTAAGGAGTGTTTTAATAATGCACCATCAATTAGTTTATATTTCAAAAAATATTATATTTTTATTATTAATATACTTCATTTTTTCTTGTTTTTAATTTGAATTTATTTTATTAATATTATAAATTCAATATATTTTATTATTTAAAATCTTATAAAATATAATTGATATTCTATTAAAGTATAGATTTGTGTTTAACAATTTTTAATTAATAAATTTATGAAAATTTAGAACACTCACAAAAATAAAAATAATGGATAATCATTAAATTAAAAGAATTTCAATTTAAAGTTTACTTCATTAATTTTATGAAGAAAGGCTAAATATTTTCTCAAACAAAAAGAATATTACAACGCATGAAATTTGACAATTAAAATAATGTTGGTTATGGGGTAAGTTGATAGTTAAATATGCTTAAAATTGAAGATTATCATTATAAGGAATTTTTTTAATAAAATGTAAACAACTATATTTAAAATTAAAATTATTTTTTAAAGAAATTTTTAATACAAATTGAGTGATAAATAATCGATATTATAATTTGAACCATCTAAACACCATCTAAACAGAATTTTGAGTAAAAATAGTAAAAATAGTTGTATATCTAAATAACTTTAAAAAAATATTTTAATAAACAAAACCGGATTTAAATATTTTGATGTTTTTATTGCCAGGAAATCATTTTCTGAAGGATTTAAAAAACCGGATTATGCAAATTGAATTCTAAACTTTAAAGAAAACCATACTAAGCACTGCAACATTCAAAGTGTTTTTATTGTTAGGAAATCTGCACTCATGCTTGAATGCAATATTAAAAATTATATTACCAGGATCAATTGAATCTTCTCCATATAAGTGAAAGCCTCCCAAAAAAATCCGACGAATAATTGCTTGGCCGCCAAGATAAGGCGAGGAATAATTGCCAAAATAATCTGAGGAATAAAATTCACAAGAAGCTCACTCATCGCGGTATCAAGGCATCCAAAACTACCTTTAGAATGGAATTATCCTAGAATAAATTACTCATAAAACCTTAATCAATTTTATTACAAATGCTTCTAGGAGGTACATAGGAATCAATGGAGTCCTATATCGAAGAGGAATGTTATTAAGATGCCCAAATAAAATAGAGGAAAATACAGTTTTTAAAGAAGCTCATGCCAATATCTGTGGTGGACATTTTAGTACCTTAGCCTTAGATAATAAAATACTAAACGTGGGCCATTATTGGCTAACTATACATGAGGATGTAAAGAACTTCATCAGGAGAGGTGTGAACCATGTAACAGGTACGCCAACCTTCCTGGTTCACGCACCCGCATATGGACTTATTCCATCTAATCGCCATGGCCATTCTCCCTTGGGTCATTTGATATCATCGGTCAAAGAAACCCTCTATCCTCAAAGGGACATAAGTTAATTATCATAGCGATAGATCATTTTACCAAATGGGTCGAAGTAGCCCCATTGAAGAGAGTCAAACGTTCAATGATTGTAAAATTTATCCTCGAGCATATTATTTGCAGATTCGACATACCATATGCCATTATATAAGTCAATGGACCACAATTATGCTCCTCTGAGTTGAAGGAACTACTGGATAGATTAAACATTAAACAAAGATTATAAACTCCCCTATTATCCTCAGGGTTATGTGTAGGCAAAGGCAACAAAAAAGAGATTAGTCAGAATCCTAGCTAGAACTGTAAAGTGTTTTTATTGTCAGGAAATCTGCACTCATGCTTGAATGCAATATTAAAAATTATATTACCTTGTTTAGTATTTTCATTTTTAGCGAAGAAAGTTGTTTAATTTGTAGCTTTATATTAAATTTTATAACCGTAATTATTTTTTTTACACCTACCATCCACGAAGAAAGTTGTATAATACTTGGATGCTAACTAATCCACTCCGACAAAATACTTTTCACTCCCTGTAAACCGCGTCTGTCACTATTACTTGTAAAAACTCTGCCAGCTGGTGGAATTGCCCGATCGCTAAGTTCCTCCAGTCATGAATTATATATGAGATTATGGCGATTGAAGATCAGCTTAAATAACTAAGAGCAGAGGGAGAATTGAGGGGAATAAATAAAGGGATAACCCAAGCTTGGCCTGGACTGTTTAATTTGTAGCTTTATATTAAATTTTATAACCATAATTTTTTTTTTTACACCTACCATCCACGACTTGCATGAGACGTGCATGACACGTACATTTCTCTGCATGAGGTACATGTGGCTTCTCCCCACAAATCTCTCCTCATCTGGGTTAACTTAGCCCATCTTCGGCCTAGGTTTTCATTTTTTCACAAAATTTCCGGAGAGTGAACCAGTTTGGATCTTAGTCCTCCTCGCAGCCATGGCCTCCTCCGCATGCTCAGGTTCTCCCTGCACGCTCTTCAGAGCACCTCGTGCGGTCACCCCCTCATCCCTATCACCTACGTGAGGCAGTCGCAGCAATGGCCTCCTCCTCATGCTCAGGTTCTCCCTACACGCTCTCCAGGGCACCTCGTGCGGTCACCCCCTCATCCCTCTCATCTACGTGAGGCAGTTGCTCTATGAAAATTTTCATCCATTTGTGCCTCAGCCTATGGATGATGAACACTCAACAGGCTCGTCGATTTCTCCCTTGTTGGGCGTAGCACAGTATGGAACATTTCAGAGAGTTGTCCAGTATGGCACACAACATGCTCCAAGTGGTGACTTTGAAAGGTCTAAAGTTCTAGTAGAGACATGCATAATGCCAAAGATCCTTATCATTTTGACAAATTTTGCAGCTTTTAAGCTAGCAGCGGGCCAATGATCTTTTCTGGAATAAGATTCACCCTACTTCTATCATCAGTGCCTATAGAGCGAGTCTTGTGATTAGTTGGGTTCCTATTTACATGATGCAAAATCCTGATCGATTCTTGTGGGTTATGATAGAAATTTGATCTGATGCACGTGCAAGTCTCCTTTTAATGCTAATGCAGGTGTAATTCAGATCATTGCTCAGTATTACCAGCTACTTGAATACCCAACCTCCACTTCTAACGCTCCAACAGTTGTTGATGCAATTGACGAAGGAGAAAGAGTGAAACGTGAATCTGGATGATCTTATCTACTTTATATCTCTGGATTTGGAATCATTTTGGAGGTAAGATGGATACTATGAATGTGATGTATTTAAATTGAGAATGTTGTTATATGATTAATGGCTCTTAGGCAATGAAACTTAGAGATTGTAAAATCAATATTTTGTACAATTACAAATTTCTCTGTAAATTTAAAATTTAATCAAAATATCAAGATTAAATAGAGATTGTAAAATCAATATTTTGTACAATTATAAATTTCTCCATAACTCTAAAATTTAATCTTGATATTTTTTTAATAGATATGTTTATCAAATCAAATGAAATTAATATAAACTATATTATGTTTATACATACTCACTAGAAATTATAACAACTAATGCCTAAATAAATATAACTATTAAAATAAAATAAGTAATCTACTACTATTATATTAAAACATTTAAAAAAATATAATGAATAATTTTATTACTAATTTTAATATTATATAATATATTTTTAAATTTGATATTATAATTTTATTACTACTATTATATTAAAACATTTAAAAATATATAATGAATAATTTTATTACTAATTTTCATATTATATAATATATTTTTAAATTTGATTATTATAATTTTATCTATTGTATACATATGTTATTATTAATTTATATGATATGTATTTTTTTTTTTTGTTAATGAAAAATAAAAGGTGGTTTTTTTATTTGTATAAATATTCAATATAGTTGTAATTAGTTTAATAAAGCAATTTCATTTTTAAATAATTAGTATTGTAATAATTTTTTTATCTAAAAGTTATATATTAAATTAATTATTAAAAATTAATTTTAAAATTTTGAGTATATATATTTTATTTAATGATTGGTTTATATTTTAAAGTAATTAATTTTAAGTGCATTGTTGTGGGAGTTTTTAAAATGAGGGTGTTCACATCTAATATGTTCGGTGTAATTGCACTTGATCACTCCTCTTTCTTATAGATCTTTACCTCTAAGTTATAATAATTTATCTTCCTTGTAGATCTTTAACTTTATTATTTCAAGTTCTCTTTCTTGTAGATAATTATCTTTAATGTTGCATTCTATAGATTTAAATATATCTACTAATTATTCATTTTTAAAACTTAAAAACAAAAACTAATTCTTTTTAATAATATTTAAAAAGTACCAATATATAATTACAATAAGCCATTATTAAAAAATAAAAAACTAATTTTAAAATTTAAAACAACTAAAATTTTATTAATTATTAATTAATTATTAAAAATATTAAAAAATTTAAAAAACTAAAAACTTATTTTTTTAAATCTTAAAAAAACTAGTAAGCAATTATTAATTAATTACTAAAAACCATTAATTATTAATAAAAATTTAAATATTAATTATTAAAATTAAAAAACTTTAAAAGTATAAAAAGATTAAAAACTAAGACTTAGTTTTTGATAAAGTATCATCATCAATTATATAAAATAATTTATATAATGTCATACATCAATTATATAAAATAATTTATATAATGTCATACATCAATTATACAAAAGACAACATAATCTTATTTATACAAAATAAAACATAATCTTATCTATACAAAACATAACATAATTTTATCGCACGGACTAGCTGCTCTAGATTAAGTTAAAAGAAATTTGATATAGTTTTGAAAATTTTAAATAATAAAAAATATATGGGAAAACAACAACAACTAATATGGAATTGTAGAAGAAGCTAGAATTAATTGTTTCTCAATCTCTAATTGTCATTGTAATCGAGAAATCAATTGAAATTGTTAATTTCTAACTATATATTTTGAGAATAAAAATAGACTTTTTGACAAAGTATTAAATAAACTTTTAAAAACATATTTAGATTAAACAAATGTGATGAATAAACAAGCAAGCTTAGACACATTTGTATGAACATTCAACTAGTACAAACACAAGTGAAGAGCAATCTATATACAATGCTAGTGAAAACCTCAAATGATACACTTTTTATACATTACCACTGAAGGGAAAAATGAATGGACATACTTTTGATTATTATAAACACCATAAATTCCTTCTTTAATCTTTAATTTTTTTATAGAAGAAAGGTCATGACTTCGTTAAGTGATTTGTGTAGTGTTTCTTTAATCTTTAAACTTTTTATAGAAGAAAGGTCATGACTTGGTTAACCTAATTTGTGTAATGTTAATCAGAAGAGGTCATTATCATGATGTAACTGTTCTCATCACATTTATGTATCATTTTTAATTCCTTCTTCTTTTGTTATTATTTTTTTTCAACAGCCTCTTTTGTTGTTTTGCCCCTCTGTAGGTGTATAAAAATAGTAAAAAATAGTAAGGAGTGTTTTAATAATGCACCACCAATTAGTTTATATTTCAAAAAATATTATATTTTTATTATTAATATACTTCATTTTTTCTTGTTTTTAATTTGAATTTATTTTATTAATATTATAAATTCAATATATTTTATTATTTAAAATCTTATAAAATATAATTGATATTCTATTAAAGTATAGATTTGTGTTTAACAATTTTTAATTAATAAATTTATGAAAATTTAGAACACTCACAAAAATAAAAATAATGGATAATCATTAAATTAAAAGAATTTCAATTTAAAGTTTACTTCATTAATTTTATGAAGAAAGGCTAAATATTTTCTCAAACAAAAAGACTATTACAACGCATGAAATTTGACAATTAAAATAATGTTGGTTATGGGGTAAGTTGATAGTTAAATATACTTAAAATTGAAGATTATCATTCTAAGGAATTTTTTTAATAAAATGTAAACAACTATATTTAAAATTAAAATTATTTTTTAAAGAAATTTTTAATACAAATTGAGTGATAAATAATCGATATTATAATCTGAACCATCTAAACACCATCTAAACAGAATTTTGAGTAAAAATAGTAAAAATAGTTGTATATCTAAATAACTTTAAAAAAATATTTTGATAAACAAAACAGGATTTAAATATTTTGATGTTTTTATTGCCAGGAAATCATTTTCTGAAGGATTTAAAAAGCCGGATTATGCAAATTGAAGTCTAAACTTTAAAGAAAACCATACTATGCACTGCAACAGTCAAAGTGTTTTTATTGTCAGGAAATCTGCACTCATGCTTGAATGCAATATTAAAAATTATATTACCAAGATCAATTGAATCTTCTCCATATAAGTGAAAGCTTGCCAAAAAAATCTGATTGCTTGGCCGCCAAGATAAGGTGAGGAATAATTGCCAAAATAATCTGAGGATTAAAATTCACAAGAAGCTCACTCATCGCGGTATCAGGGCATCCAAAACTACCTTTAGAATGGAATTATCCTAGAATAAATTACTCATAAAACCTTAATCAATTTTATTACAAATGCTTCTAGGAGGTACATAGTAATCAATGGAGTCCTATATCGAAGAGGAATGTTATTAAGATGCCCAAATAAAATAGAGGAAAACACAGTTTTTAAAGAAGCTCATGCCAATATCTGTGGTGGACATTTTAGTACCTTAGCCTTAGATAATAAAATCCTAAACGTGGGCTATTATTGGCTAACTATACACGAGGATGTTAAGAACTTCATCACGAGAGGTGTGAACCATGTAAGAGGCATGCCAACCTGCCTAGTTCACGCACCCGCATATGGACTTATTCCATCTAATCGCCATGGCCATTCTCCCTTGGGTCATTTGATATCATCGGTCAAAGAAACCCTCTATCCTCAAAGGGACATAAGTTCATTATCATAGCGATAGATCATTTTACCAAATGGGTCGAAGTAGCCCCGTTGAAGAGAGTCAAAGGTTCAATGATTGTAAAATTTATCCTCGAGCATATTATTTGCAGATTCGACATACCATATGCCATTATATAAGTCAATGGACCACAGTTATGCTCCTCTGAGTTGAAGGAACTACTGGACAGATTAAACATTAAATAAAGATTATAAACTCCCCTATTATCCTCAGGGTTATGTGTAGGCAGAGGTAACAGAAAAGAGAATAGTCAGAATCCTAGCCAGAACTTTAAAGTGTTTTTATTGTTAGGAAATCTGCACTCATGCTTGAATGCAATATTAAAAATTATATTACCTTTATTCCCTTGAATGTTGTAAAGGGATATAGAAGCAGAGCTTCAAGTCCGTGCCAAAACTAAAACTAAAAGCAAATTATTCTTATAGTCCATCAAATAAATACAAATGTAGGATGGTTACTTTTACCTTGACGTTTACTCATTTTGGTTCTTAAAATCTGCTCCCTACTCTTATAAGTAATAGGCTACTTTGGTTTTCTTACCTTACCTTATAAGAGAACCAATGTCAATTGTGGTATATGCTAGTTTTGCCCATCAATATATCTTACCCAAAGAAATCAAATTTTTGGAGGTTCAATTTTTTTGAACGTGTTAAATTTAAGTTAAAAAAATTCGTAGACATGATTTATCATTAGCACAGTTTTGGTAAACTACAAGTTAAATGAAGTATATGCTCATTATACATACCTCATTAGTAGTTATCACATGTAAATTAGAATCTCTATTCATAAAATCGATTCGTATCTTGTTCAATTTTCTGTTGCATTCATAATCTTATCTTCAAGCGCTGAAAAGTTAATATTAAGCATATTTTAAAATTGTTATCTGGAATTTAGTTTTAATATTAGAAATAGGTGGTGTGAACTACGCATAATTGTAAATAGAATGCTGAAAGGAATTGTGCACCCATATAATAGATATCGAGCTTCAACATAGCACATCGACTTCAATAGAGACCAAGCTTCAAAAACTGATCTTTTCTAGTGGAAATAACAGAGCGATGGAGTTTCAAAGGCACAATCTAGTGAACGGGCTTGAATATAACATATCCATGGATTTCTTTAGACACTGACCTTCAAGGACAAATCTTTTCTAGTGGAAGTAACAGAGCGATCGAGTTTCAAAGGCACAATATAGTGAATGAGCTTGAGTATAACATATCCATGATTTTTTTATAGAGATGATTCAAATTTTATTTGCTTAGGAATAAGTCTGCTTCAGATGCTATGTGTTAATAGTGAAACAGTCTGTCGAGCTGAATTAGTTTTCATTTAAAGTTGTTGGCCTCTCAATAATTTATTTTCTATTTGGTCTTTATTTATAGAGTAACCATTAGCAAAATCATTTATTTTTTAACTTGTACATGTTCACTTACTTATTATATAAATAATTGTTATAAGAATTATAATCCACTTATCATCTTATGATCTCATGGGTTAAAGAAGCAGACGAATTGGGAGCAAGAAATACTCGTGTTATCACTTCTTTCACTGTCTACTTTGCTCAATCTCTGATTTTCAGAGAACTGTACTCAGTGATAAATGGAAATAATTATTTTTTACTTGTGCAATTGTTAAATAAGTTGCTCTCAAGTTGTATGTTGTATATATGTTTTATATGTTCTACAAGTTATATTTACAGGTATCAGTTTTAAGCGATTTGTTATCTTAAAACTATAATGCCAGTGTCTTTCAAATTATAAGTTGTATGTTGTATATATGTTTTATATGTTCTACAATCAGTTATATTGACAGGTATCAGTTTTAAGCGATTTGTTATCTTAAAACTATAATGCCAGTGTCTTTCAAATTATTAAATTATATATATATATATTCGGCAGAGTTTAAATTTTATTATGTGATATGTTAAGTAATCGAATCATTTTTTTATTCCGAATAATAGAATTTGTTTAAAAGAAATTTAAAAAGAATAGTAAAGAATAATAATATGAAAACACTAAACGCCACCGGAGATAATCCTCTTGTCAATTGTCAAATACCATCGACCACCACCGTTCTAGGAGACTGAGACTACGCATGCATTTATTATTCTAACAAGTGGTCGTTGCATGCCGTGGAGGTGCCTTTTTTCTGGCCAAATGACTCAGCCTTAAACATCCAGTGTTTAATGCATAGCAAGTGGCATTCCATTGACGTAATATTACAAAAAGAAAGAATAAAATAAGTGTGCAAGTGTCTAATGCATGCACCATATGCCTGAGTCCATATACGAGCAAGTGGCATTACGTTGAGTCCATATACCAGCAAGTGGCATTATGTTAAGGTACTAACTATTACCAACTTTCATGTTTCATTTTCTTCTTCTGTTCGGCTAGCTCATGTCTTCATTTTCTTCTTACCAGTTGGTCGGTACTCGGTTGTTTTCACCTACATGCTAAGAAGAGAGAAAGAAGGTGAAGCACTCTACATAGGCCGAAGTATATGTGCAGGTGAATAGTTAGAAGGTCCAAAGAAAGGCAACGTCGAATCTTTCATTGACAATCTCCCCGAATTTCCAGATAACATATGCTATGACGGAAATAGTACCTTCTGGATCGCACTTGCTACAGTAATAATCTGTCACTGTAAAACCTCCAGATTTACATTACATTAAATAACCATTTGTTGCAATACAAAATATTTACAGCTGGTTCTCTGGTTTTGTACAAAGCCGAAGCTTATCCTGGACGATTGCAACGAAATTCCCATCTGTGAGGCACATATTGGCCCTCATAGAGAGAGTGGCGCCAAATGCGGTAAGCAATGCTATAATAAATGAACCAAGTGTTGTGGCAGTGAATGAGATGGGAAATCCAATTGCACTGTATTCCGATACAAATTTGCAGAGTCAAATTAAATCCTGTATATCATGCACAGGGGTTCTGGCTAAAATTTACCCTCTGGTTCCAGCTTTTAAGGTAAGGGAAATAGATCCCACTCACTAACTAAAATATGTGCATTCCTAGCATCCAAAATATGACCACCCCTGCATGATAATAAATAATAGACAATAAAAACCACATAGCATGGACAACCAATGGCGAAAGTTAGAATAACCTTAGGATGAGTTCCATGCAATCAGACGTAAATGCCTTGAAATGGCCTATTTCATTAGGTCTCTTGCTCGATATTCCTATCCCTGGAGATTATGAAAAGAAGTTTCCACCGGTTGCTCGCTTCATCTTTTCCCCCAAGTTCACAACAGATGAAAGAGAAGGGTGCTATATTATTACCCCCTCCTATTGGATGCGGCTTCACACTCAGATAGACAATAAAAAGCACCAATAGATTTATGTTATTGACATTGATTTAAAAAAAAATTGAGTCCACAACTAAATCTGATAATAAAATTAGGAGCTAAGGATCGGTTTTCCATTTAATTTTATCATCAATATTGTTGGCTGTCTTTAAATTTTCGTTTAAACGATATCTTGTTTTCATTGAGATTACGGTAATGGATGAACTTGCATACACGCCAATGCTATTTTATTCATCTTGTCAATGCGGTGAAATAGAAGTCGGTCTTTTTTTTCTTCTATTTTATTTGCTTTTAAGATAATAAGAACGATCTTATTTCCTTTTACATTATTCGAACTTTAAACTATTCTTTAAGACTTTGGATGACGAGATTTAAAGTCTTGTGATGTCCATCCTTAAGGTTTATCGAGATGCTCTACACTCTGAGAAAAAGAGCTTCCAAAGCGACTGCGTGTGAAATAATGGTGAAATCAAGCACTTCTTTCCATTGCATTAGTTCACATTAGTAATTGCTTAGAGGTTAATTCTTTATTTTGCTCAAGAGAATAAAACGTTAAATTGATCTAAGATTATTTTAAAGAACAGAAAATAGGAGAAGCTTGCGATCATATTCCTGGTTTTACTGTTGATTTACTTTGGACATCTAATTCTTTGTGTATTTTGATTATTTTGTTCCAAAGCATCAAAGATCACAAAGCTCGGATCTCAAACAGACAAGACATCAGAGAAGTACGTTAAATAGCCCTTCTTTACTAGGAATCTAACCCTTACAAAAGAATTACTAATAAAACTATTGCTTCAACAAACCAAACGAGAAAAGGAAAGTAACAGCGAAAAGATTGCCATCAAAGAAAGAAGGTAAAGATGCTGGAAAGAAAAGAGCCAAGAAGTCCAAGACCACGGACATGCCGAAACGCGCTGCCACATCTTTCATACTCTTCATGTATGGAATCGAATGGCCTTATGTTTTTGGAAGCTTCTCTTAGCCGTTATTTTGTTGAAAGTTAGTGAGTAAGAATAAAATATTAAATAACACATATAACTCAATTCATGTGCAGGTCGAGCTTCAAAGATGAATTGAAGAAGCAAAATCCCAATATCAAGACTGCCGTCACGGTGACTACTTTTGATTTCAATTCTGTTCAATTTTAAGATTTTCTGATTAAGGCCTAGAGCCTGTAAATTTCCATGAATTTGTTAACACAAATTGCTCTTTACTTTGCTGCATTAAGCTGTCCAAGTCTGCTGGAACAAAGTGGAAATCAATGTCTGAGGAAGTAAGATCCTTCCAACTACAGAGCAGCTTTGCTAATCAATATTTCCATATCTTTATAAGCATTAATAAATTTAGTTTTGTGCTCATGTGTCACAAATATGGGGCTTCGGTTAGGAGAAACTTCCCTACATCAAGCTAGCTGCAGAAGAAAAAGTAGCCTACCAGACAAAGCTCGAGTCATACAAGAGCAAGCAGTCTACCGAGGTCTGTAATGATTTAATTAAATAGAATACTTTGAACAATGACATCCTTCTTAATCCTCAAATGATCTAATCTCAAGTCCTCAAAATTACAAAGTAAATTATAGTACCTGTGCTGTGTATGAATTATTTGCGATGATTGAAATGTATATTAACCTCTGTTTTCGTTCTGCTTCGTGATAGGATAAAGAAAAACATGCTGCTTGTAGTGGAAGTGATTCATCGGTTCTTCAGTCGACTGACCTGAACATACTGGTAAATGCAGCTTAATCCATTTGTAGAAGCATACTAATTAGTAATAATGAATTTGCTTCTTATTTCCCATGATACAATCTAAACAAATTTTGTTGCAGGAAGTTGTGGGAGATAACTTGATTTCAGCATCATCTCTACTCTGAACATCATTTAAGTCCAAAATTCTGGGCAATCAATGGTAATTACATGAAATTGCGGTACAATATTCAACTGTAATATTTGTTCTGCGAAGTGAAATCCAATGTACATAGCCAACGTTAAGCGCTTTGAGTCAAAAGGGTTTGGGAAGAACACGCCTATGATGAATATATTAGTTGCATGATAATGAGTCGCTTCTCTGCCATGTGTTATAGGTGTAAATATATTAGTTACAGGTGTTGACAGAGCTGTCAACTCGCAACCACATGCAGATGAGTTCAATTCATATCACTCATGCGATTTTCTATGACATTAATTATCAGATGTTTGATATAACATTTCATTTATGGTTATTTAATGGTTGTTTCTACGTGTCAAGTTTAGATTTTTATTTTATTTTATTTATTTTATTTTATTTATTTTATTTTATTTATTTTTATAATTTGTTATTTATTTTGCACACCACGGGAAATTAGTCAATTCTATGTAGGGCACCAATAGGAAAAATCGATAATGTAATTTGGAAAATTTTAAAAAATATTTTAATTTTAAAAAAAATTATTTTAATATCCAAATTTTATAAAACTTTAGGCTAGATTAAGTTAAAAATATAGAGCAATTGAAAGTCAACGGAGTCAGGCGACCAAGCGATCGCTATATTCCCTGCAGAGTAGGGACTAATAATGATCATCACCTTGTATCATGCAAATATATAATTTTTTAAATTTTGATTTTTGATTTTATTTTCAATTTAACATAAGTCACATCTAGGCAGAACAAAATTGTCAAATCAAATTTTAAAACCAATAAAAAAATAAAAAATATGTAATAAACCAATTAAAAATATAAATTATGTAATATTAAAAATTTAAATTATAATTAAAATTCATAGAATATAGAGTAACTATATAAAAATTTAAATTAAAAATTAAATGCAAACTCATTGCTATAATCAGTGCCTTGGCAGGGATTAATAAAATTCATAACTTTCATAAAATATTAAATATATTAACATTAAAATCTCCTTGTCATGTGATGTGGCGTTTGGTGTTGATACCATGCGTACTTCTTAAGAAATTCAAATTCAATTTGTTGCTTGTCCTTATCTTATTACCTAAAATGTTTGTATCTACGATGATACAATCTTTTACTCTCACATGGTTATATTTCTTAAAATATTGTGTAGGATACCATTCAATTCCTAAGGGTTAGCTTAAACTTTTAGGAGTTGGTTTAATCGTTAAGGCATGCTATTTTATTTAATTAGGTTAGATAAGTATTTATTTGAAAGGCTATTATGGTTTGTAGTTGAGTCATTTTTCATTTAAATATTTATATTTTTAAAATATATTTTAATCATAATTATAAATTATTAAATTTTCATTTTTATCATTTTTTTTGGTTAAATTTTCATTTTTATCATTTTTTTGGTTATTATTTAAAAATAAAATAATTTGAATATTAAACCATTACAATATAGGTATAGATATCATATTAATTATAAATTATATTAATATAAATTATAAACTTTTAGTTTTAAAACAATTTAAATGTTAATTTATTTTAAATTTTGCAATTATCTATTAAATTGTATTTATAAATTTGGATTTCTATTAATTAAATTTCTATTATTTTTTTTTATTTTTTAATGATCATCTTTAAAGAAGCACTATTTTCTTTTACATAAGCACTACTATTTATGTTATTTGATTTATTTTTATATTTTATTTTTAAAGGTATAAAGTAGTAGGTGTCACTTCTCTCCTATTTTTAGTTTAATTTTCATCATTATTTCAACCTTTTAACTTTGGATTATAAATAACTAATACATTACAACATTTCTAAAAACAGGTATAAGCACCTTTAGTACTAATTTTACTTGTTTATTTTTAAATTTAATTAAAATAATATAAATTTTACCATGAATATGATAAAATAAATAATGATGGCATCTTTCAATCATTCATGAAATTTATTTGAAAAATACTAATCATCTCTACCCATAAATATACCTTTATTTATTTAAGTTTTCCTATATTTGTTGTGTTTGTGATGATAAATCAAGTGGGTTCTTCTTGTACCAAACATGGTTCAATAAATACTCTTCAATCATGGCATTAAGACTTTTTTTTACTATGATAAGAGAAACCCAAGGTAATAGTTTTATTTATCTAATTAAATATATAAAAGGTTAAATATAACAAATGGTTGTTTACCAATTCAATGAACATGGTTAAGTGTTTTGAGCAATAGGTTTTGGGGTAAATCCTATAATGTATCCAATTTCTTAGTTATTATTTTGAGAAATGAAGTATGAAAATTTTCCTTTTAACATCTTCCGAACAAACCAATAAATTAGTTTTAATGATCATTGAATCTTTATGTAGAAGGCACATTCCCATTAAATGCATAGTATTACGTGTAGGCATGATATAAATTGACTCTCCGAACCTTTCATTATGTAATAATTCAAGATTAATGGCTAAGTGATATTAGCAAGTTTCTTGATTCACTATTTATTTTCCTCTTTATTAAACATAGTCAACCATTATAAAGTTTGTTCACTACTTAAGCTTAATTAATTAGTCATACAAGTGAACTCAATCCCCGATGGTAAAATCCTTTACATTCCTTTCGTAGATACATTCCTTAAATAAAACAATTAGCATCATACTCTTAGTTACTATTAACACTCTCTTGTAAAAGAGCAATAAAATCAACAATTAACATATATGTAATACTCATAGTTATTTGGAGAATAATTACCAATTCTTGACAATTGTGAAATAATATTCATATATAAATAGTGAAGTACTTTCATTGTTCAATTAACATATGTTTCCATCATAATTCCACTTGATAAGATTTATTAGCATTCTTTAATAAAAAATCATATAGTTTTCTTTCTCCATTTTCATTTTTGTTAAATACTAATGAGAATAACATTTACTTTACTAATATGTTATTTGCTTCATGATTAATATTTCCCATCATGATACAAATTTAACACTAAAATCACATATTAAGAAATGGCACGATTTTCCAATTACAACAAGTAGTTCTTATTTATGTGAACTACACCACAATCTCTATACATTCCTTTTGAACTAATAATCAACTATTTATAAATGAAACTTACAAAGAAAATAGATAATTTATTCTTTTTTTGAAATGATCAATTTTAGATATATGAAAGGAATATGAAAAATTTAATGGGTACTTATCTAAATAAGTAGAATTGTGGAACTAAAGGAGACTGAAGGCTTGAATGCAACATTCCACCCAACCTTTTGGCTCTCTGTCCATCATATAGTCTTTCCACCGAGAGGCCACCTCCGAGCTAGGCAATGTATCCACTAAGACAAAAAGGTTCCACCAAGAGGCCACCTCCGAGCTAGGCAATGTATCCACTAAGACAAAAAAGCACTAGAAATCTTTCTCCATAATTTCTCAAAATGACTTGAAAGCTAAGTCCACAATCCCTTGACAAACAAAGGGATTTTATTAAAGCAACCGAGCTTATTATTTTTTAACATTATTAATGATTCGATTTCCATTTCGAGTATTACATAGATTACACTCAACTATACAATTACTAACTTTGGCTCCACAATTATTTGAGTGCTATGTCATAGATAATAATTTTAAACCTGGCTTTAAAGACAATAAGCTAGACCTTTCAAACAACTAGAATGGAGTTCCACTTTCCTCATAAAGTAATGCTCTTCAACCAACAAGTTATCATTGATGAATAACATGAAGATAACGTTATGCTTCTTATAGAACAATTCAGTTATGATAAAATAGCTATGTGAAAAGGATCGACTCTGCACCAGACTATTTTATCCTAAATAACGATTTATTTTATGGACAATAAGCTAGATTGGAATGTGTTCTCCCTTTGGTGACAATAATCTAGACTGGAATGTATTCTCCCTTTGGTAAAGGGAACATCAAGGATTAGCTCTAAGCGCATCTCCTTTGAACATCTATCAAACACTATAAATACAACCGAATGAAGGAAGTCGGTTCTCCGTCTTGGAGACATCTCCACCACTCATCAACGATCTGACAACATATAGTTAAAAGGTGAAAGAGGGGAGTCGGCTCTTTAACCAAACAATAGAACCATGAAAAATGGGGTCGACTCACAAAAGAAATATAGGTATAAGGGTCGGCCTTATCTCATAGAGAGGCTATCTTTCCTTCAAGCAAAGAATATGATAATAAAAACAATCTACTACAATTATTTGGTCAATCCTCTCTTTCATGCAGTGGTAAGCAAATAGTTGAATAACATATATATAATAATTGAAATAACAAAAATAACAATATCGGTTTGTAATAACAAAAATAATTGTTATTACAAAAATAACAAAAATAATCCCCTTTTGTAATAACAAAAATAATAATATCGGTTTGTTAATTACAAAATTATATAAATGAATACTTATATGTTCATAAACAACGTCACTTAGCTTTATTTACTTTCATTTAATTGTAGTTAGTTTTATTCTAATCACTAGATCATAGAAGCCGATTAATAGCTTACGACTGATAATTACCGTTTTTTAGAAAGACACCTAAAACACTAGGCCATTAAGTGAACATAAACTGTTCACTTTTCCTCAAGTGCCCAAGGTTCCTCAAGTGCCCAAGGCACTAAGATGACTCACGTCATCATTACCTGGTTGTCATGGCTTCTTAGCCATTCACCCTCTCTCCCTATTGGTTCATGCCCCCATAGTTTAGTTGCATCAATCCTTTGGTCTCCTAAGTATACACATCAAATTACAACTTAAGAAATCAAAATAATACTTACAATGCTTCATTGGCAAGGCCTTGGGCTTGAGCTCCTCGCCAGGAACTTGTACATTGCACACATACATTTGTATGTTCTGTTACAGAAGAGTCGAGGTAGCAGAGGGGATATTGCAGATCCCCTAGGTTTGTTTCCCTATCTTGCAGGCCTCCCTTGATGTCCCTATCGAATCAAGTACTATAATCAACACTAACGGATTTACATTGGATACCATCCACAAAATTTGGGGAAGATCCCAAGGGTTTTCATGTGAGGTTTTCCTTGGGGGGGGGGGGGCAGGGACAAATGGTTGTTTGCCAACTATTAACATTTGAAAATGCATGGTTCATTTTCTATGCTTTAGAGTAGTAATTGTTTTTTTTTCTAATCTTAGGATGACTCCTAAGATTACCAATCAGCGCATAAAGATGTGGACCCTTTGGAGATCAGTGGTAGCTGTAAATTATAAGTAGAATATTGGGGGACACTTTTGGTGTGATATTAGCCAAGGAAAATTTTAGGGGCAAAATTTAGCTCGTGGACTAATTTTTGACCCTTCCCCCCCCAAAAAAAAATCATCAATTTCCATTTTTTTCCAAAATGATTCAACCAAATTCCACATGATAATTTAATATTTTTCTCTAAACATCGCCAAAATTGTCCAAAGCCTATAAAAAATCCTTAGAAAATTTGAATATTTTTACAAAAGTATCACCAAAAGTTTTATGGTTGGAAATTTAAGAATTAGTAAGATTCGCAAGGTTTCTACACTTTAAAAAATGACGAATCCTTAAAATTTCCGTGAACTTAGCTTGAGTGTACTTACATTCACCTCTCTTAGCTATATCAAGACCACAAAAGCTATACCTTGGGGTTGTTAAGGGATTTATAATTGAGGAGTTAAGACACTTGGCACCCTTTCAAGGCTTTGTATTTTAAAGGATGAGCGAAAGAATGTCTTATACAAAGAATGAACCCCAAGGTGAAAGATGAGATTGAGAATTGGCACAAGACCCTGTTCATGTGACAAATTTGTACCCTTTCACATATTTAGAGGCATATATAACCCTTTAGAGAAGTGCTTGGATATATATAGAAGGTTATCATGGAGCACATCACACATTATACTAGGCATTGACTACATATTTGGAGGAGCATTTAGCTATAGAAGGCTATAATGGTGCATATCACATATTATCCAAGGCATTGTCTACATATTTGGAGGAGCATTAGTCTTGAGGGAAGCTCAATAGTCCTTTTACACCTCAAAACAAGGAGAAATGGAGGAGCATTTTTCATGGGGAAACTACCAATTGACTTATTGACCATCTCAAGAGTTCAAACAAAGACATTTGTATAGATCTAGAGGAATGCTCCATCTTTGAAGAAAATTGGAGGTATCTCATAACATATTTTATTGTAAAAGAAGGTTAATTTCACACATATAGAGAAGTGCTCCATATTTTAGGATAATTTATGACATTGTTTAAGGAGAAGAAGGTCTAAAGGGCATTCATTAAGGGAATGGAACCTAGAAGAAGGAAAATGTGGACCCATATCACTATTTTTCTCACTTGAAAAAGGTTGTTATCAGCCTAGTCCCTTCCTTTTAGATCATTTTAAAAAATGAATATGTGCATTTTTCTCTTGAAGATCTATAAAGCTTGCACTCATGTACATATATGTGTTGAAATAAATCCCCTCTAATTGTTCTCCTATGTGCAGAGTACTCCTTTGTGGAGTGGATCCCTATGTGGGATGTTCTCATGTGTGGAGAGTACTCCTTTGTGTAGTGGATCCTTGTGTGGGATGATAACTGTGTGGGATGTTCTCCTATGTGGAGAGTGCTCCTATGTGGAGTATGGGCCCAAAGTGGTGGACTAGTTGCAGTCATCACCGTCTTCCAGTTGTAATGATTGGTAAATTGGAAGAAGTGTCTTACTGGGGAGCATAGCCTCCCTTCGATTTGAGATCGATAAAGTGATTGGAAGAAGTGTCTTCCTAGGTAATGTTGCCTCCCTTCAATTTTAGATTGATAAAGTACACGAGGAAGTAACCGATTTAGTCTAGGATGACCAAGCTAATCAGGAGAATCAAATATTCTCATTGGAAAGATGATGTGGTTCTAGTGGGGAACAAGGTTCTGGTGGGAACAGTTGTTTTAGTCAGAAGGACTTGATCAAAATAGACCTTTCTTATGATGACAGTATGTATGAGACAAGCCGTGACAATCAGATGATATCCGTATGTGTTCCAGCGTGATGATACCTCCCTAGCTAAGAGGGAGTGTTGATGTTTTTAGCTTAGTGAGATATCCTCACTAGCTAAGTCGGCCCAAAAATAAATCAAATAAATAATTTTATATTGCATAAAGACAAGTCATCCCAGACAAAATAGACAAGTCATCCCTAGTGGAAAAGTCAGCCATAAATAAAGTATAAATAAAGGTGACGCCCTCCTCATTTGACACATCATGCAAGTTTGCTAAAGCAAGGAGAAGTTCGCTCAAGGGTTGTAGAAGAATTCTTTTTTGGGGTTATTTCTTTGATATCATCTTCCTATGAGATCTCTCTTGTCATAGATCACTTTTACATTTTATTTTGTACTCAATCTCTGAATAAGAAAGGTTGGTTGGGTTTTTCCCAAGGTAAACTATTGTGTCTCTTGTGTTTTTGTGCATGGTTATTCTTTCAATGATCCTTATGTGTAGTTAAAGTTGAAAGAGATGAAAATTATACTATTATATTATTAAAAGATAAAATCTAACAAATGAACCCATGAAATAAATCAAAGAAAAACAAAATAGCCAAAAAGATATCAAGGCAAAAACATAAGGCTCGATGGAGCGACATGGCTTAGTGAAAATATAAGATCACTATTGATAGGAGAATGCAAGATCACCTATAGAAGAGTAACGAGAGAATGGTGCACCACTATAATTAAAGGAGGCTACGAAGTTTCTCCATCACCCAAAAGACGTGTAAAAAAAAAGAAAAGGAAAAGGAGGCTACGAAGTTTCTCCATCACCCAAAAGACTTGTAAAAAAAAGAAAAGGAAAAGGGAGTAATAGGTTGTAGAAGAGGGTTCATCTGCAAAAGTGAAAATGCTAAAAATTGAGAAATTCAAGGGGAGGGAAAGAACAATCAGGGCAATGCAATAGAGGGCTTGTAGTGAAAACTACACCATAGATTCCAAGAGACCAAGAGAAAGGAAAAGAGAATCTCACAATAAAGGTGGGAACGACGCGCAATTTTTTTTAAGAAATTATAATGCCAACTAAAGAAGAGGAATGCTGCAAGAAATGTGGCCCTCCTAAGTGAGGTAGGGAAGAGATAGTCCCCCAAATGACAAAGAACAATAGGGAATATTTTCCAAGAGAATTTAACACATACTCAAGATAGGAGTCAGAGAGGCTCAAGCAGATACAAGAGGGCTCATCATTGGAAAGGCCTAGCTAAGAGATGGGGGGAAATGATGAAAAGGGAGGGTTAAGGAACTGGGAAGGGAAAGAGGGGGCGCGGGGGAAGAATAATTCTATTAAGAAAATAAAAAATGGGGAAGAAGGGATCTTTTCTATTGAAATGTGCATTCAAACCATGGATAGTGGGTTCAAGCTAGGAGGAACCATCAAAGATATCAACTAGATTGCGATTGGTGTTGGACCATGGTAGTCACCAAAATGTAACAAATAGTTAGGGATCCAAATTGGTCGCCACACCTCAAATGAATGGAATGATGAAGAGCTAGCTTGAGTCACAAAAGATCCAAGACTAAGCATGGGAAAGGTAAAATATACACCAAGAAGAGAGGATTTTTTAATTTACGTTTCTGGATTTATGCGTGATTCAAAGGATTTGGTTTCATGCTTCATATGTCATTACAAAAGAAAAGAAAATGGTTCATTTATCCAATTACTTTCATGTAAGCCTATTTAGCATGTTTAGTGGAAGGGATCTTTTCTATTGAAATCTGCATTCAAACCATGGATAGTGGGTTCACGCTAGGAGTAACCATCAAAGATATGAACTAGCTTGGGATTGGCGTTGGACCATGGTAGTCACCAGAAATGTAACGAATAGTTAGGGAGCCAAATTGGTCGCCACACCTCAAATGAATGGAATGATTAAGAGCTAGCTTGAGTCACACACGATCCAAGATTAAGCATGGGAACGGTAAAATATACACCAAGAAGAGAGGATTTGTTAATTTAAGTTTATCGATTTATGGGTGATTCAAAGGATTTGGCTTCATGCTTCATATGTCACTACAAAAGAAAATAAAATGGTTCATTTATCCAATTACTTTAATGTAAACCTATTTAGCATGTTTAGGCTAGTGCATGAAATTAGAAATGATATATTTTCCCAAAACAAAATTGGTTCTTCAACCCATTGTCTCTAGTCAGATAAATGGCTATGTTGTTTCCTACAAATTCATTGATTTCCTTTTGCAAAATAAATATAAGTAAACTATGAAAATGAGTAAGGAAGAGGGGGGTTGATTGCAAGTTGGATAGGAATCTAACTAACAAATAATATATGTAGGATGATAACCGCTCCCATATTTTAGGAAACTTGTTTCCGAAGTTCCAACATTCCAGGGAACTTGGGAACTTGCACATAACTTTCCAGATCTAGTGGGAACCATTCCGGATGGTTGGGAACTTACTGGGATCTTTTACCCTCTAAAATCGGGAACTTGGGGAATTTTTCTTGCAAGTTTCCTTCATCACGAGGTTCCATGCATTCATGATCACGAGGTGTGTTGTTAACGAAATTCTTATTTCCTCGCGACCATACATGACTCATAATTTGTTCTCAGGAAAACTAAGTTGCAGTAAAAATCTATCTTGTGCTATCTTATTGAGTTGGTGCACTGATATCTATCTACCGCCCATGCTAGAGTATTCACTAGTCCCTATGTTGAATTAGGGTTATTGCTAATCAATAATAAATGTAAATCTATTTTGATTTTTTATATATTAAATAAAGGAAAGTGAATTATATATTTTACTATTTACTTTATGAATAAAAAAATCTTACTTTCAAACTAAATTCATACATTACATTGTTATAAAATTTATCTTGATTTTTATTTTATTTATTTTATAATAATTTAAATTTGATTATTTATACACCTTTGCAAATATCCTAGCATAGAACTCCTTGTAGACATATAATATTCTAATACATTTAAATCATAGTTGACACAAAACTAAAAACTTACTCTATACATATAGGCACAAATATACAGACTACAACTTCTAAAAGTCCCCACTTTAGAAAGAGTCTAACTTAAATATAACTAATGATGTGGATTGTAATATTGATTTTATTGTCATTTCCATCTGCTAAGAGGTTCTAGTTACAACCATAATAGAAGGGATAATCTAAGTCATCTGGTTTGTGTTAATGTTTCTTTTCTTCTCTATGTTTCTTCTATTCTCATGTTTTTTTTTAATTATTTTACTTTTATATTTTTTTAATGTATATTATTGTCGTTCCCAACCTGTCATTTCCTGCAAATTTGGGGGAAGCTTCTAGGCATATCCAATACTAGTAC
>BSBM01001546.1:0-297500 GCA_027924585.1 Larix kaempferi
TGAAATGACCCACCATGAGAGGGAGAAACACTAGAAGCCCTCCCATTTCCTACGCAGGACGGATTAGAAAAAGGATACAAGTCAGTAACATTACTGGACTCCATCTCATATTCCAGAAAATGTCACAATCTACAGTACAATAGGAAGGCACCCACTCACGGAAAACCTAAAAAAAAACCACCTGAGATAAGACTCCAATATCAAAAACTAAGAGAATCAATCAATGGGATTAAGAAATTTTAAATTCCCACTTATTTTAACCTGGTTGGTACTAGGTTTTCCACCCATTAATTTCACCTACTATGAGCAAGAGAAATTAGGGTTTCTCACGCCACAATAATTTGACAGATTCAACCATCAATAATCCTTATGCACAAATTTTTTTGGTGCTGCTAATTGATTGATCGATCAAAAGTAATTCAGATCCGACTATATATTAAACTTTGGATCTAAAGTAATTTTGATCCAACGATATATTAAACTTTTAACTACATTTAATACTCTACCAATTCATACTTAATATTCTTTATTTGAAAAAAAATGACTTACAACCTTTTGCAGTGGACAAAGTTATTAATCATACAACTCTATTAATGTTGGGTGAATCTATGAAGATGGGTGTCTAGTTCATGAGAATCGGGTGGTCGACAAGCATACCGGAAGCTATTTCTGCCGAATAACAATATTTTTTCGGCTGAATAAAATAATTTATTCGGCCAAATAAATATTTTTATTCAACCGAATAACCTCTAGTTTATTTGGCCGAATAAACATTCACGGTTCACTGTTAGAATTAACGTCAACCTTGAACTACGTGCAAGGAAGTGCCGACAAGGAAAATTGTTCGGCATTTTTGTTTTTGTCTATTCATCCGAATAATTATTCGGCCTAATAATGTTTCAGCTAAATACTTATTCAGCTGAACAATTAGTCGGTTGAACCATTATTCGACCGAACAATTATTCGATTCGGCCGAATAATTATTCGGCTGAATAATGTTTCAGCCGAATAATTGTTCGCCATATAAGGTCAGCTGTGGCCTTGTTTCTTCATTTTTCCATCGAACATCCTGTAAGGCCACCTTGCTGTTGCGACACTACCCCCCATTACTGGGACCCCAACCCCGCCTATTGTTGTGACATCGACACCTCTGTTTCTTCAACGTCGCTAGCCTATTGCTTCAATGTCGCTAGTTGTGACTTTTCCGACCTCCTTCGACATCGTCGAGCCACTACTTTTTTCCACCGTTCCACCCCTGCTTCAATGTCGCTAACTCTGCCGACTCTGCTGAACTGCTACTTGTTTCCACCATGCCACCCCTGCTTCGACGTCGCCGACTCTGCAATCTCTGCGACTCTTTTCGCCACCTTCTTGACTTGGAGCATGGTGTTGGGCATGGTCTTTGACAACATCCATTTTGGAGTTAAATTTTGGTTGTAGCTTGGTTTTCTCAATTTACTTGTTTTTGTTGTTTTTTTTGGTGTTCTAATTAGTGGTATCATTGGCAAGAGATCAGCGTTGCACTCCGCGTTCAGCTTTTCTTCTTTGGGAGGCGTTCGATGTTCAATGTGAGACAACCCTTCCTAGTAAACCTTCTCGATCCTGAGGTGAGTTAGAAAATACATTATAGACATAAATTAAAATTCTTGTAGCACTTATAGAAATTATAGAACATACATTATTCACTTATTACACTACATAGATACTCAAATTCCATGGGTATTTAAACGCGTTTTAGGCACATTCTGAATTGACCTTTCCATGGTTAAAATTCATAGCTGCAACTCCAATACTATATTTTTATTTTTTTTAATGTGTATGATATGAAGTGAAATTTACAGACTGCAAATACAACAGATAGTCATACATGACCCACTAAAATTTCTTTCGTAAAGAAGAGAGATTGTACACTGGAATAAAGAATGTGTATTGATTTTATGTGATTTTGCTTGTATGAGTGTGTAATGCAAATCAATGTTGTAATTAGGTTATATAACATTGTGGAGGATTATGAACGAAAATTAACGTTACTAACCCTGTAAATATCGAAATTTACATTAAATTAAATCTGGAAAATTTGGGAAAATTCTAAATATTTGTCATTAAGAATTTTCTTGAAATTGCTTCTTTTGCTTGTATGAGTGTGTAATGGAAATCAATGTTGTAATTAGAGTATATAATATTGTGGAGGATTAGAGTATACAGTGTGTAAAGAAAATTAATGTTACTATCCATAGTTTAATTCTCCACATCTTCAGGTGTAATGAGGTTGCCCTATGTATCTACACATTCCATCTGAACATTTGCATCTGCCAATGCTTCACTGCTTATCCAAATTTTATCTGTTGATGCTACCTCATTTTATAGCACAAAGGCACACTGCATTGTCCTCTTTACACTCTACATTCTAATAATCTTCCCTTTAGTACTTTTTATAATCCTCTACTCCCGGGTACTCTGTTGGTCTATCCAATGCTCCGTTCAACTTTGCATCCTTCTCATCATCTAACCTTATGGATACTCAACTCCAGAATCTTTCATGAAAGAGTGTTCTATGCTGTATATTATTCCCATCTAACTTTTAACCACTCCTCATTAATTGCACGCTTCTGATAACTCTCTCCACGATCACTCTGTTGTAAAAGTGATAAATTTAGAAATATGCTAGGGATAGTATAGAAACCACCATATCTATTTATTTATTTTTACCTATTTCAAAATATTTTTTCCATCATATAACCCTCAAACAAAAAAAATTATTTTAGAATGCAAATATCAGAAATAGAAGAGGGATTTACTGAGAGTCTAACGTAGTATGTTCAATTTTATAGTAATTAACTATGGGATGAAGTAGCTTAGAAGGATGAAATTGTTGGTACCTGATTCCATTTATACCAGATACATCTCTAGTCAGCAGCAAAATTGGGCCTGAACTGATTCATCTGCTTTATTATTCCCATATCACATGTTTGGCTGAAACAATGCATTTTCTACCTGAAACTTGCAGTTTATTATCAATAATTTTAAAAATTATCCATGGTTTTATCAGAAGCTACAAGACATAGAAGAACCTGAGAGAATTTATTAGCTCTTACACATTGTTATGGATGAAAGATGTATAAATAAAAACTATTAGTGTGAATCCCTAGCTGGTTTTGGGTTAAAATATTTTAAGTCTGAAAATCCCGCTGGTTTTGAGTCATTTTTGGACACTATTTTGACTAAATATTGTTGAATCCTATGAACCTCTCATTTAATATAAAAATATATACTCATTATTGTATAAACAAAATAACAAAATATATGATGAACAACTATATATATCACCAGCAAAGTTTGATTTAAAAAAAATAAAGTTGTTGCAGTAATAGTCTCTATGCGAAGGAGTGAAAGCAGTAACAATATATATGTGAAGGACTGAAAGCAGTAATAGTCTGCATCAAAAACTGTTTAATATAGGATTGGAACTGGTACTATTTATGCTACTCTCTTTTCTTTCTCCAATGTTGTTGTATCTTCTACTGAAATTGATTAAGCTACTCATCACCTTCCTTTACTTATAATGCACCTGCCACTACTCTTTCTACTACACTGACGACTTAAAACATTGGATAACAACTAGTAATCGTGTTGAATTGTATGCTTCAACATAATCTACTGATGCTCGAATCAACCCTCCAGATATGATCCATCCTAACCAACCCTTATATAACAGATAGGATCCCGATTCATCCTTATTGTTTTCACATACCCCCATGCATAATGCCTTATATGGAGGTACGCAGTTATCAGGATAAAGGCAGTGAATGTTTTTCAAAAGAAACAAACCGGTTTAAGTGCTTTGCGGTTAAGTAAAGGTTTGAGTACTTGCCCGAGCTTGAAATAACTAGCTGGTCATAACTAGTAGGTTGCATTCCTGCTCTCGTAGTGAAGTTACCAGCTTCCTCTAGGATACACTAACTACGGTGTCTCCTTCTTATCTAATCTGTTGGGTTTAGATTCTTTGTATGATCCTACTGGTGAATGATTAATGTTAAGTAATGTAATCCAATGTGGAAGTTATGTAATGTCATCATAGTGTCTTCTCCCCTTGCCATCATAGTTTATTTTTTGTATTGATGTTGGACTGAATATTAAAGAAGCACCCCGTAGCTAATACAAGTTCTTAATGAATACAAACTAATATTAATTGTGATCTGCTCCTTCTGTCATTAATGCTATGACTTGCTCTTCTCTGCTCTGAATCAAGGAATGGTGGTAAATAAGTATGATTCATCACAAGTAAATAAGAATAGTAGTAATTAGTGTTGTCCGGATTTTACGAATGAGGTCAACTACAGAAAATCAACCCATACAAGTTTGTTACGCACCTTCCAGTGTGTTTGGGTTAGTTGATTTTCACAGGTTTTGGTCTTGCTACCACCTAGGTTTTACTCTCTTAAGGAGAGTTCTAATACTTTAACCTAGAAAAATATAATCTAAATCACTTAATACTACTAAATTCTAATTAATACAACTAAAACTATTAAAACTAACATAAATATTAATCTATAAATTAAACTAAGCTATTGGTGAAAATATATCTATTTAACAACTAAATTCTATTTAGCAGCTGCTAAATGAAATTTAATCTAATTATACCTAACTAGCATTTTTTGTTCTCTTAAGGAGAGTCTTTTGATTTTCTGAAATATTTCTTAGGAATTATAAAAGATACTCAGCTAACAGCTCTTTTAACTAAAACGGAAAATCTTTTTTAATTTATTTAAACTATCCCAACCAGAAGCTAATTATAAATTATGTTAACTGTTATTGACTATTAAACAATAGTAATTTTTATAAATATAACTATGAGAGTTAAAAAACTAATCACAGTTATTATTACAATTACTATCTATTGTAAAATAGTTTATGATTAAAGAGATACTAATAAAAAACTATTAGTATCTTAAAATCATAAAAATAAAAATTAACATATAACACTTTAATATTAGAACTTAAAGATATTCAACTAATCGATAGAATACTTGCAAAAACACAAGTAAATCAACCAATTAATTCATTTAAGCATAACATTACTTAATCAAATTATTAAGATAACATAATAAAATGATTAAAAATATTATTAAGATTGAACATGAAAATGTAGTTTTGATTTGAGTCATTTCATATGATTCACACAATTATCCTAAAATACAACTGCGAATGAGTCAAGCAAAGAAAAGAAAACCAAAAGCTAAATATTTACAAAATTTTAATAGGGGCCACTTGATTTGTGCAAAGATCAAGGGGAGTTGTTGGGGTGCCAACAAATGGCGACATGCCGGGTGAACCAATTATCTCTGCAGAATAAATATGAATCTTAAGAGATGTAAGGGTAATAAAAATAAAAACCTCTTCAAATGTCAACTTTCCAACCACATAACTTGATCTCGCCATTGGTTTATATAGGTAAAAATTGAACTCACAACTTTCAAAATCAATCAAACTACCCCAACCGTTATCCAAAAGATTATAAAGATAAATGAATATTCTACAAATGCAGGAAGAAATTTTTTGAAGGAATCGGTTTCTCTTCACAGAAACAAGTTATAGAACACATAGTATATAGACCTATGACCTCAATACCATAGGATAAACCTTTCAACCTCACTTAGATGCTTGTATCCCATCCTCTAGATATGGATCATTAAAAGTAAAATTTCATTTTTTCTCAGATTTAAAAATAAATAAAGACATTAACTAAGGACCATTGTCCTAGTGTGGTAATCAGATGACGACAATGTCATTCACACGTACTATTAGAAATTGAGCAGGATGGCTCGTGACGAGACCCACTCTCTCTTGATTTTTGAAACCAAGAGCCACTACCCCATCTTGTTGATCGAATATTGGAAATGTCAATCCAATAGGACCGATGATCATGAGCAGATCCACTCATAACGAGACCTTATGTTCCTTAGTTAACCCCTTAGGTTTTATTAATGTGATGTAAAATGAATACTACTAGGGTTATTTAAAACTCAACAGAGATTACTTAGTGAATGGGGAAGCAGATCCAAACGACCCACTAAAGAGCAAATGATGGCGTAAAATGTCTAAGAATAACTTACGATTCTTGACCTACTTCAATCTAGGGAAAAGGATTTCTTTGAAAGTAAACTCATCTACATTATAGCATCATTTTAAAAGATGAAGATTCTAGATAATAGTCGGGTAACTCAATCAATCCATCAGTATGGTCCACAATAGATTATTCAAGGCCAAGGCTAATCTTGTCATGGTCAAAATTTTGACAAAAGAAGAGAGCCTTTGTAAGGATATCCCTTTTAAACTTCTCAGTTTATAAACAGAGAAGCATGTAAAAACCAGGTAATGTACCAACATAGTGTTATTTATTTACAACCCCAAACTTCAAGAAAGCTAACAAAAGCAAAAATGAAATTCGAAAACCTCACACATATCAAAACTATTATTGAAAACCAAGCTATCTTGAAATCAATAAAAATCACTAATTTAACCAAAACACCTAAAACCTTATATACAATATGGGACCTGATCAAATCCAAATTTCAACCCAAAGGTATGCATTACAATCCAAAAGAAAAGAAGAATTAAGTATTCACAAAGATAACCAATGATATGCAAAAAATTTAATATTTACCGAAAATTTAGTTGATTATCGAAGAAGGTAAATAAAATCAAAATTCAAAACTCAAGATATGATTATGTTCTATGAGATTAGCTATACAAAATAATGTAAAAATCATGAAATGATGATATGCATACAGAAGGACGACCAATCTCCCAATTTTAAAATTGACCACGATATAGTAATATAAAGGATTGAATTCTTAATAATTTCTTTTCTTTCGTAAGCTAGTTGTGAAACCTTCTATTAACCAATCAAAAAAGAAGATATTGATACAAATGCAAGCCTATGGCCTTTCCTTCAAAACCTACTGCTCACATAAAACAAATTTTCTGAGCCAAAATGAAAGATACTACTATGAATGGAACATCCCTGACTTAATATATCAAGTGGGTCCATGAGATGCCTCGCGAGGGTCCTTTTTCTTTCTTCGAACATAAATCCACCCGGCCAAGTTGTCTAGTTCTGATTAGATAGGGATTATAGTTAATTGCTGTGTCGAGGGGTCTTCTCCGTTCTTCTGAAAGTTTAGATTTGCTTCCTTGTCGCTGTTTGAGTGATCAAATTTATGAGGTCGCTTTTGACCTCCCATTCCCAAAGCATAAATGATTGATCTATCATTGAGATCTTCACCCTCGGATGTTGTGTTGGGGGTTTATGTCGTCATGTCAAAATCCAAAGTAGAGTGCGGTTGAGTCGAAGCAGGAGGGAAGGGGGTGCTTTTTGGGTAGCCAATCGTCTACACAGTCGGCGTCTTCTTGATTTTTTCTCCTTCATGCTAGTATTGTGGTCGTCTGTGAAAGGAAGAGACCGGGATGGATGGGAAAGCTTCTTGGAGATGCCTTAGTTGTTGACAAGAAGGAAATCTGAACATTGTATTTTCATAGTCTACGACTTGCAGATGTGGTTTGTCTCCTCCCCAGTCTATAAATATTTTGTCCGTCAAGCCTTTATGAAGATCTAGCTCCACACAAATCCGGGAAAAGGACCTTAGACATTTTGAGATTCGATCTGTATCTATCTTGAGAAATATTCCTAATTCATTCCCAACCATGGTTAGGGAGTTCGATGACCAGAGATGTAGAGGGAGATTCAGTAATCTTACCCAGACGAGTGTGGCCATAGAAGTGGGTGACAAAGGATGAAACCTTGGGAACCGACGTTCCATAGATAGCCCTGATCCTCCCCAAAACCATGGCCTATGTGCTATTACCCTATTGCAGTCCTCTATTGTCTCGAACTTTGCTATAAAATACCCTTTAGAACAAAAGAAGATTTTTGGCTTCAATTACTAGGACTGTTGTGTAACAAATACAAAATAAAATATTAATTAAAATGTATTATTTACTAAGTGAAAGGGTGTAACCCTTCAATTTACACACTCAATCCTATAAAGGCGAGCATCATTGTAAATATTATCATCTCTTTAATAATAATTATCTATTCTTTCAAAGATGGATTTCACGTCATGAAGTTCATCTAGCATATCGTCGATGAAGGTAATTTTTGGAGAGAATTCTGCAAGCAAATTGGAATGTCACTTAACATGAGTTCATCTTATCATCCCCAGACAGATGGCCAGACAGAATTCATCAATAAATGCTTAGAAACCTACCTCCGTTGTTTTGTTACTGATAAACA
Source organism: Larix kaempferi (assembly GCA_027924585.1). Lineage (NCBI taxonomy): Eukaryota > Viridiplantae > Streptophyta > Pinopsida > Pinales > Pinaceae > Larix > Larix kaempferi. The sequence goes on from BSBM01001546.1 coordinate 8,294, forward strand.
AAATAAATGATTTCAATGGCTACATCTTGCGGAATGGTGGTATAATTCTACTTATCATACATCAACAAAAATGACACCATTTCAAGCTCTCTATGGATATGGATGCCCAAAATGGAAGGACCTCATTACCAATCAAGCAAGGGTTGCCTCAGTAAATGACCATTTAGAAGAAAACCAAAAGATTGTGCAAATACTTAAAGAGAATTTGAACACCGCTAGGAATAGAATGAAGCATCAAGCAGATCGACATTGAACAGAACAAGAATTTGAAGTTGGAGATTGGGTATTTGTATGATTACAACCCTACAACCAACTGTCACTTGTACAAGGTGGAAATAATAAATTGGATCCACGATTTTATGGCCCATATCAAATCAGTAAGAACATTGGCCACGTGGCATATGCATTGGAGTTGCCAATAACAAGATGAGTCCATAATGTCTTCCATGTTTCATGCTTAAAAAGGGTGATAGGTCAACACAAACAGGCACAAACACTACTTCCCATGTTAGATGACGAAGGAAGAATCATTTTCGAGCCAGAATATATCATTGATACCAGAGAAAGGAGATTAAGAACGTGAGTAATTAAAGAGTACCTTATAAAATGGAAAATCCTCCCTCATGAAGATGCAACATGGGAATCCGAACAATTTCGACAACTACATCTTTCACTAACATCGCATTGAGGACAAAGCTCCTTTAAAGGGAGTGGCAATGTAACAAATACAAAATAAAATATTAATTAAAATGTATTAGTTACTTAGTGAAAGGGTGTAACCCTTCACTTTACTTGCTCAAGCCTATAAAGGAGAGCATCATTGTAAATCTTATCATCTCTTCAATAATAATTATCTATTCTTTCAATTATTGATTTCGCGTCCTGATTTTTTGCTCCATGTTGTATCCAGTCTTGCATACTTTCAGTAGAGGGCCGAGAGCCATCAAATCTACAGAGGATGGTTGTACATCAGAGACTGTGGCTCTGGCCTCTATGCTCTCCAGCTTTGCTGTCGGTGTATTCTCCAAGTGTTCTATAATGTAGGCTGAGCCTGACAACACCTTCTGGCCTGATCTCACTTCTCCAGCTCCAGAGCCATTCACAGCTGCTTTAAAGGTTGGGTATTTAGGAATATGTTTTGAAGAAGAGTCTTTGTCCCCTCCCCCGAGCCCAACTACCAAGGATATGGTCGAATCTCGTCCGATTCCATAATCTCTTAGCTGGGGGTCTGCCTCGCTCTTCCTATCTGCAGCACTGCCTGCCCAGTCTGAATCAACATAACCCTGTAGGTTGAACTTTTGATTCGTATCATACTTGAGCCCATAATCAATTGTACCCTTCAGGTACCTCAGAATATGATTTACAACAACCAGGTGAACACCTCTAGGATCCGTGAGGAACTGGTTCAATGTGTTCACCGCAAAGCAAATATCTGGTCTCGTATTTGTCAGGTACATCAAGGACCCAATCATTTGACGATACATTGTGACATCAACCGGATCAGATGAAGCATCACACAGAAGCTACAGGTTCGATGCCATAGGTGTGGCCATGGCCTTGCAGTCCATCATCCCGAACCTCTTCAGGATCTCTACTGCATGCTTCCCTTGTCCAAGGAAGATTCCATCTGCACTCTGCCACACCTCTATGCCTAGAAAATAGTGCATCATACCCAAGTCCTTCATCTCAAACTCGGAAGCAAACTTCCTCTTGGTATTAGAAATCAACCCATCTTCACCTGTTACAAACAGATCATCCACATACAAAAGTAGTATCACAGGATTTCCTTCCTCAACCTTGTAGTAAAGGTTGGAATCTACTTTACTCTTGGTAAAGCCCAAACTGGATAGAAAGTTGTCTATCCTACCATACCAAGTCCTAGGAGCTTGATTCAAGCCATACAAGGCTTTCTTCAGTCTGCACACATATGACTCCCTGTCATGTGTCTCAAAACCAAGTGGATGCTCCACATACACTTCCTCTTCGACTACACCATTCAAGAAAGATGTCTTGACATCCATCTGGTGTATCTTCCATTTCATCATTGCAGCCAAAGCAAGTACTGATCTGATGGAAGTGTACCTGGCTATAGTTGCAAAAGTCTCTTCATAGTCACACCCTCTTTCTGGGAAAAGCCATGTGCTACAAAACTTGCTTTGTATTTCTCCATGCTACCATCTGCAGCATGCTTGATCTTATAGATCCACTTGGAAGTCACAACAAACTTCCCTTCACGTCTTGGGACCACATCCCAAACATGATCGATTGGTACTTCTCGACCATGGCATCCTTTTACTGTATCCCATGTCATGGGAACTTTAGATTCTTCAATATCTTCAATAGATAGTTTGAACTTCGTTGCTAGAACAAATGTTGTAGTCCTTCTTTTGTAGGTGATGGTATATGATCTTTCCTACAGAACAAGTTAAATTGCATGATTAGAAACATTTCATAGTTTCTCAGAAAAAATTCTTACACATAAAGAAATATGTCATACAATAATGCAATTAATTTAGCCAATGCTTAAATACAACATTTATCCATATCCTGTAACTTTCTAGATGCCTTCCAATCTCTACCAGAACATTGTTAAGAGTGTGCACAACTCCCACCATGTCAGCAAAGAGGTTTCATTCTAGATAAGTAGCAATGGAATGTTGTACAGTGCCATAGGCCACTTACCCATCACATGCATATTAGTAGTATACTGTTCATTAATGCAATTATTCTAATATGCATAATACACACCCTAAGTCTAGGAACATAAGCATATATATCATTTGAGCAATATTATTTAAACAAACAAGTATGCAAGAAATGACAATTCAAATACTTATCTTTGTTTGGTTGTAGGGTGGAATCCCTCTCAATATTTGCTTCCTTGCAGGAACTACTGGAGTGTGCTCCCTCTTGATCTTTGCTTCCTGGATTACCTATCTTTGAACTTATATCCATTGTTGATCACTATGCATACTTAATAGTATCATCATTGTGTTATCCTCGATATCTCATACATAATCATACATGCATTAGTATAATCTCAATACTATCAAAACACAATAATCTTAAACATGTATAGTCATGATCATTTCAAACACAGATAATAAGCAGTAGCATTCAATGTTTTAGGGAAGACTTCTCTTACTCATGCATATTCATATTTGACCATAGAACTCTTCTGGTTAGTCATATCATCAATCAAGGTAAGAGACATAATATGCATAAACCCTAGATTAATTAAATTTATAGCTTCATAAATAATCATTATCAATCATGCCATGTATATTTATATAAGAGATCCTAACACAAGGTAGGATTCTAACTTGATATAGGAAAAACATACCTGGATTAGCATGCTAGCTAGTTATGTATAACATACCTGCATAATGTCTTCTTGTTCTCTTCAATGACTTGTGCTAGTAACCTGCATATCTCATAGGTTAATCATTATAGAACCAAGTTATACATACCTCGTAAGTAGATCTTCTATGTGATCCATGACAATGGATGAATCTTTGTCTTCATGTCACCATGGTCATATGTTCTTGAGCTAGAACATGATTTGTATTTCTTGATGTACCTTTCATGTTAGGAGACAACATCAACCTCATACAACACCACAATGCATTAGTACAATCATAAGTGTCAAAACCCTAATCAATGAATATCTGCATTCATAATTTTATTAAGGTGATACGACAAGGCTAAAGTTAATCAAGATTGTACTAACCTTAATGAAGACAAGCATACCATAAATTTAATCATGAATAGATCTCGAAACATACTTGGATAAGTCATACCTGTCGAGTTTGCTTGTAATCTTCTTATGTAAGGCCTTAGCCTCATCTCCCTCTGAAACAAGAACTTCTTCACTTATGTAGGTGACCAATCCATTCTCTTCTAGGATTAACCCAATCCACTTGAATTGCAGAAACTGGATCTAGAGGTGGACTAGGGTTTGTCAGGAAAACCCTAAAAATTCAAACTTTGAATTTCAAACTTCTGAAAGGATAGAAAGATGTGACTTGATGAGCTGATCAACCTGGTATACTCAGAATTTGAAAACTGCAAAGTTTCACCCCTCAAATTTGCTTTTCAATCTTCCGGATTCATTAGGGAGGACCCTGAATTAGGGTTTGAGTTTACCGGTGCTTCACCCAACCAAATAGTTTGATCCAAATATCTAAACTTTGGTTTTTCCAAGGATCTTCCAACTATGGTCACATATTTCAAAAATTCCCATTTTTGCCGAAGCCCTAATTTTTCATCTTTCCGATCAAAGTCTCGAACAAGGGTTTGATCAAGCCTGGTCTTCTGCCCAACCAAAAAATTCGATCTTGGTCTCTAAATTTTGATTTTGATGAGGAGAATCCAGCCGTGGTATCTGATACAAAAAATTCCAACATTCTCCGAAACCCTAACTTCCCGGAGCCACGAATGAAGGTGCTCAAAATCCAATTCTGTTTTGACAGAAATATGCACCTGATTGTTTATAGTGTAACTCTGAAATTTCAGATCTCTAGGGTCTGAAAATTCTTCCTGTGGTATCCCGATCTGTTATCTTTCAAACCCCATAGGTATGACCTCAAATGGATTCTTAGAGAGAGAGTTATGCCAAGTGTCACTACGTGACTTGTTTATGGGATAAAACAAGAGAGCGAACTTGTATGATGTGCCACATGTCACTGGTTCCGTTTCGGCCTTTGAAAAACTTACCTGAGAAATTAAAGTCCGTGCCCTACCTATGACTTTTTATGAAATTTCATTTGGAGCTTCCTAGCCCAAGTTATGACCTTTTTTCCTAGGTCACATGTTTATGACTTAGATCTGGAAGAGGCAGAAACACTATGTTGTATAGATCATAAATCACAAAGTAAAACGAATTAGAGGGTGTCCTTTTGACACAAAGTACATGGGGATCTTATATTCAACCTGTAATATTTTCAGATCCTAAAACCTTGCCTAAATGTATTTATAGCGAAAGTTCTACGATGACTGATTTTTTCTATATCAAGCCCTAGCTTCGCAAGAGCAACAAGTGTCATAAATGCCATACCATGCCTTCTTTCAGGCTAGCTCTGATACCATGTTAGTTTTTCAAAATTTTCAATTTGATCTAGGATCTTAACTGAGAGAATAACATGTACAACATATCTATAACATATCAATCATGGACACAATAATGCAAGCACATAAGAGACACAGAGTTTCATCGGGGAAAACCAAGAAGGTGAAAAACCCCGCAACTTCATCAGAGATAGATAGAGAAATGATACAACCCAAGCATAAGATATAGTCTTATCCTAGCAGCAGCTTCTCCTCCTCCAATGAGAGTATGAGTGAGAAAGTGAATGATCAAATAGAGTGCCTCCCGCACTCTATTTATACTTGACTTGACTTCCCTAATAACCTTTACTAGGTTGGCCTTAACTTAAGCACATTAAATAATGCTGACAGGGCTGACCCCCAATAGGGTGGTCTAATAATCCATCAAGTATAAGTTACGACACTTACAATATAAATGACGACACTTCCGTATAGAGGAATAATAACATCTCTATAGGAATACAATATACATATATGAAATACATTCCGAAGTTACAAATACATCAACACTTTTCCAGATCAACAGTTTCTTGAAACCACCACTGTTGCTAATACCACAACTTCAGCACTCCTACTCTCATCCATTCATGCTCTTTCAGCTTTATCCCTTGGGGTAACACCACCATCCACCATATCCCAGCTATTTCATACACTAACCACCCTCACTGCTCCACTTCCTACCCTGTCAGTCCCACTTCACATTCCACCATCAATAGTGGCAGATATCTAGTGTTCAACTGTCCCTCTGCCATCACCATCATTTCCTTCATCACCACCAGCCAATGATGTCCAAGTCCCAGTTGTTCCTTCCTCACCATCAGCTGCTGATACATCCATTCCACATTCTGAAGTTTTTACTTCAATTCCTGCTCCAACCTCTGTACCATCAGTCCCGAAAGGTATCACTTCTTCACCAACCACTTCTCAAATCACTATGCCAATTCCTAGCTCCACTGTCACCCATACTACTCCATTGGTTTCAACACCAAATGTGACCACATCATTTACTGAGTTGGTAGCTGATTTTGAAGAGGACATTGTAGTCCCCCTTGGAGATTACTTTTATAGTAAAGCAACAAAAGTAGTGGTGAAGAAAGGTAAAAAGAGAGCCAGAGATCAAGGTGTCTTGCAGGCACCTGTTCCTAATAAAATCATTTGGGCTAAGCAATTAGATGACATACAACAAGAAGCACTGGAGACTGTTGTTGCCATGGGTGCTTTTGCAGGGGAAAACTTTGATTCAGTGACAACACTGAACAAAGAAATTGATCTGAAGAAGGAGGAGGTCAACAGAATTGAAGAGAAACTGGCTAAATCCAATGAGGACCATGAAGTTGATATTCTTGAACTCAGAAGTGCATTTGGAGATAAGGTTGAAGACCTTCAAGCACATAATGCTTCTCTGTAGATCCAATTGCAGGATGCTGAAGCCTTGAACACTACCCCTGAAGAAAATGTAGTTGTCTTGGACAAGAAGCTGGAGGATGCAACTGCAACTGCAACCTATTCTTCATTTTCTAAGTTCTCTCAGCAGGATTTTAAAGACTTGGCTATTTAGGTCAATGACGAATATCACAAGCTTCTTGCTGAACTATTTAGTACTCTGAATGAAATTTAGGAGACTAAGATTGCCTTTGGAAAGATGTCTGTCATTCTTAATGGGAAGATGGATAAAAGAAAAGAAGCCTCTAAGGCCTATGATGATATTGTTGAATGGAAGACATACATTAAAGATAAACCAGAGGACATACCTGTTCTATGCAGTTTCAAAGTCAGCAAAATTAGAACTGTTTTGCATGCTTAGAGTGATTTCATTGATATGGTTGAAGAAACCATCCAAAAGGAACAGGCTATTTATGGGAGGAGATGGTATGCTGTGGATAGTATTATGGAAAAATTGCAATTCCCTACCATGGAACTCATTGAAGATGCTTGTCCACAGAAATTAATGATCGAACAGGTTGAAAGCCGATGCGAGGAGGTAAAAGAAAATATCCAGGAGCTCGAGCATATCCAAATTGCACATGTGGATCAGTTCATTAGGCAACCTGTCGCTATGGAAGGGAAGATCCACATTTTCATATGGATCTGGCATAAGCTGGCAATGAATAAAATGGAAGGTTTCACGTGTGATGCCCAGCTGGGGCTCGACTCAGAAAACTATCCAGATTTAGATGAATTGTTAGAGATAAGTGCCAAGTGGCACGATTTTCTTGGTCATTCTTAGTTCAATCCAATTTTGTAATCCCTTTTTATGGGGAATTTACCCTTTGTAACAATATTGTAATTACTATTTAAAGGGGTAGATATCTTGTAGGGAGGGATGATGTATTTTGGGGGAGATAATTGCTAGAGAAGTACTGGAGAAACTTGTGATCATGTAATTTTTTGCAGACCAATGAACCAAAGTTAGTTTCTTTTGGTATCCTCTTTGTTTATGTTATCAAATTTATTTGATAATGTTTGATTTCTTCACCTTAATTATCAATCAATATTGTTGATTTTGCAGCCAATCATTAATGCATTGATCTTTGAGTTGGATTTCTCTTAATTCATGGTTAATGTGTAGTTATGTTTTAATTGAATTTATTTCATTAAAATCCTTATATATTTCTGCAAATGATTCACATAAACTATTAAATCAATCATTCATGTTAATTTTGAAATTAACATAATATTTACAGGGTAACCTTGGATATGCTTGATCTTTAAACTATTATTATTAATTTTCATTGCTTGATTATATTTTTAAGTAGTAAGTTAATGATCTAGTTTTACATTTCTGTTAAATTGGTGAAATGACTTATTAGAATTCAAACCAAGTTACCTTGCACACAGTCAATACACTCCTTTTAGAATAGATCTGACTCAGTTTAAATTTCCTTTAAGTTAGTTTGTTCTAGGTTTAGATCCACTGTTACAGTTAGGACACTTTGATCTTCCCTCATAGGAAGACTGATCCTTCTTGTATCAAACCCCATAAGTGCCAGCAGTGGCCTTTGTATCCGTGGGAGTTAACTACACCAAACAGGATGGGGATAGAATTGCTCTTGCATAAAGTATTTTGAAGCCTTTCACTCTGGGTTTCCACCCTCTGTTGTTAGCCTTAGAACCCATTCCAACACCTACACATCCGGGGATTAAACAAATGGTGCTAGAAGGAGGGCGTGAACCGACACATTGCCCATAATCAAAGCTAACTTTTATTTATTATGTTTTCATGGCTCTTTCCCAAATCCCTCCATGGGAGTCTGATACTGCGTTGAGCCTACAAGAGCCTTTACATGAACTCCCTAAAAAGGCAGTTAAGATCTTGTCGAAGTTTGATGGCGAAGGTAATGTCTCTGTCACCGAGCATATTAGAAGGTATGAATCTATTTTGCGTTTATTTGATGTCATACATGAAGATGTTGCTTGCAAATTATTCCCATTTACCTTCGAAGGTAAGGCCGCTCTTTGGTTTTATTTTTTACCCTTGAATTCAATTTCTAGTTGGTTAGAATTTAAGAATGTTTTTACAGATTCTTTCAAAGATTATGATATAACTAAAATTCATCAAAATCTAAGTCAAATGCAAGTGCATGATGGAGATTCAATTGGAGATTTTAATACACATTTTCGACAAGTGTATTATAGCTTACATGAAGAACATAGGCCTTCAGCACAACTTACTTTTTTCTAGTTTGTTAGATCTCTTCTCAAGACTATGGCTTTGTTCCTATTACATGAAGGGATAACAGATTTCAGTGAAGCATGTAAAGAGGCTCAAAATATTGAGAAAGACTTGAAGAGGTATCCTTTAGATCTTTTTCATCCTTCTGTCTCATATGATGTTCAATTTGTTGAAGAAGAATCAAAGGTTTCACAAATGGTTTGATTAAGTAAAAAAATTAATGATTTCTACAAAAACGTTATGTCCATTAGAGAGGAAACAAATATTCAAAATACTTTACATGATTTGGAACAAATAGTTTTTGCATCTAAAATTCCGTCTTCCTTAGAAACAAAAGGAAAATCAATTGCAAATTACGATCTTGTGTCTTCTCTTTCAAATGGATGTAAGTATGATGAGTGTTTCACATCTTCCCTTCATTGCTTGAAATCTCAATTTGAAACTGTGGAAGAAAATCTTAATTCTGATACCTCCAATCTATGTAATGAACAATTTGTTAAATCAAATTTTGAACATTTCCCTTTTTCTCAATTTGATCACAATGATCCAACCATCAATGAAAATGAAAATTTTGAGGATTATGAAGAGGGTTTTTCATCTATTTTTAATAATTTTAAAAGTCCTTTTTTTAATGAGATTCATTATTCTACATTTAATCAAACGATGGATCTTAGAATAGAAAGATTCGAAGATGCTATTTACACTTCAGATTTTGAAGAACATGTTGATTCTACTCATTTTCTAAAATCTGAAAATTCTTTTTCCTCAACCTTCAATTCTGATTGTTATGAACAAAATGAGAACGATAAGTCTTTAGAGGGTGAATTGGCTGAAATTGAGATTGAATTTCAAAGTATTTGTTCCAAATATACTTTTTCTATAAATCAAATTTTAAATGATAAGTTAGTTCGGTCAAATAATTTGAGATCAAGCAAATATGATGCACTTGATAAGAATGAATATCTAAATAAAAATCAAGAAGACAAAGTTAATCATTCACAAGATTCAAAATTCAATGTTTTCCTTCAATACAATGATATTTTGAGAAAGGAAATATTCTCCACTCTCAATTTTGATGAAGTTATGTTGAATCGTGATTCTAATAATTTCCAACCTACTTTTTATGATCTAATTTGTTTAAGGTTAGAACAATAAATCTTGAACCATTTTCTATGTCATTTTCCTGTCTTTGTAAATAAGAACCTTAGTTTGGTTTTTCCAATTTTTGGATCTCCATTTTTAAGATTTTTATTGCTGATGCATCATTTACTTTTTCTTGCAGGTTTAAAGTTACTAGATTGGCTCCATTGGGAAATTGACTACACTTAGTTTTTGTTACTTTTAGAGTAGTGTAGGAGTAGGTATAGAATGGATTAGTTTTGATAATTTCTTTTATATTTCTTTTGGTTTTCTTCAATAAAGTATTTGCGACGACAAGCTTGGTCCTAGTTTTGTCCGATTGCAAACACTGCAAGGTATCACAGGCACCTACCCAGTAAATGTGTGATTGCTAAAAAGTATTTTGTTTGATTAAATAGGTTCACTTATTGTACATAAAGTGTGGTTTGTATATTTTTTCTTTATTTTCATTTTGATTTTGTATATTGGTTTTATTTTTGAATAATGCCCACACATTTTGGAAAAGGCTATTGATTAGTATGTCTGAGGATAACTTAAGTTTGAAGTTCTAAGGTAAATAGTGTTAGCTTTTATTCCTCTTAGCTGGTAGTTGAAATTTTTTTCCATGAAATTAAAACAATCAGTATTTGCAAATCCTTGATTGATACCTTCCCACCTTAATCAAATATCTTGATGGATGTGTTATTTGGTTAATTGAAGTTGGGGAAGCAATTAGTTTTTCTTGCCTTATGTTTCATTAGTGAATGGCAACATATATTCATAGCCTTGTCATCCTTACCTCTCTGGATTCCATTCTGATCACCTTAAACATAATTCACCTTAATATTTATAGATTGCAAGATGGGGGGTCTTATTACAAGCCAACCCATTATGTTCATAAATGTTTAAGTGGAATGACATCTCCACATCAAGCCACCAAAGTTGGGGTATGAATTTCAGCTATTGCTAGAGGGTGTAAGATCCTATCACAGGACGGTCCATTCATGATTTGCAAAACATCAGTGAGTAACACTGATGTTAAATGGTCACCAAGCCATGGTAGTGTCTTGTAATCTATGCACTATTAAATTTTGTTTTACTTTGTAAGACACTTTGTTGTATGTAAGGATAAGGGGGGTCTTATTACAAGCCATCCCTACCATGATCATGGGTCTAATTTTGGACTGAAATTACCACTTATGGTCACCAAGCCATGGTAATTGCTTTTAGTGTCAAACCTAAAAGACAAGGAGTCTCTTTACCGAGCTATCTTGTTTAGTTCCCAGATCAGGTCTGTGAATGGTGTTGCCAAGATCTGATCACCAAGTCAAGGCAATGGCCTTGTATCAACAAATGTCTTGTTTGTATATTTTCATTATGTTTTGAAAAGAGAACAAAAAAAAAGAAAAAGAAAGGGGAAAAAGAAATGTATATATTGTGAGTAATATGTTTGTAAATAAGTAAATAATTAATAAAATCAAGGTGATTCAAGATTCGGTAACCTATAATGGCTCAAGGTTTGTTCTAAAGCTCATCATAAACTTCCTTCCTATGACTGCATAATGGTAAAGGATTTCTGTTTACTTCTAATACTGCTTTCTCATATGAACATCATCATTAATTGGTTTTGGAAGGGGATATATCAATCATATGACTAACTTTGTTATTTTGATTGTGTTTTATGAGAAAATTTTGTAAATTACAGGTTAAAATATCAAGCTTGCTGACATGTCTTCCTAGCCAGTCGCCATTTGTTGTAGGTACAACAGATCCCATGTTTAAAGAAAACATGGGAGCCCGAAATTTTTGGTACACAAAGGTAATGATTAACTTCCATAGTCATTAAGGGGTTTTCATCATGCTTTCATTGCTTTGCTTTCATTTGATTAAGTTAGTAATTTTTCCTTTGGAAAATTCCCTTGATTTTGTGTGTTTTGTGAGTTACGGAAAGTTTTGATTTTCCCAAAAGTCAAGTCTTTGCGCAACCCGTAATCTACAACCCGCAATGTGGATTGCGGAAGCTCGGTTTTTCAATTTTGAAACTTTCCGTTCCGCAACGCGCAACCTGCAATGTAGATTGCGGATGCATAATCTTTTCTAATAATCATGGTTGTTTTCACCCGCAACCCACAACCCACAATTGCGGATTGTGGGAAGACCTTTAATTTCAGTTTTGCACTTTGTATTTCCGCAACCCGCAATTGCGGATTGCGGATTGCAGAAAGAATTTGAATACTGAGTTCACGTCTTGCGTTTCTGCAATTCGCAATTGCAGATTGTGGGCTGCGGAAAGGTCATTTTGTCATATTGTGTGGTTTTTGTTTCCACAACCCGCAACCCGCAATTGCGGTTTGTGGATTACAGAAAGAATGTATAAAATAGCAAAATAAATGCTCGCAATTCCTTTTCCTCACCTCGCTTAATTACATCTCAGCCGTCGATATGTTTTCATCTTATGGCCTAGATTTTACCCAGTGGAATTGATAAATATGTCCATTTTTTCTATTTTCTTTTATCATTTATATTTTTAGAAATTTACCAGCTGCTTGGATTTTACTGTGAGTTTTTACCAGGGGTCGTTTTCGCCATTTTGTAGTTTGCATAGGTTGGTTTCGTGTTGCTCTCTTATTTCAATTGCTTACAGTTTTTGTTAGTTTGAATTGTTGTTGATTTGTGTTTATTTGTTTATCAGAATTTACTAGTTTTACAAACATGTCTCGCAACACTCGATCAAAAACTACACAAAGAGACTCTTTGAATAAGGACCCAAACTTCGACATCCTTGCCGACACTAGTGACAAGGTTTCAGAAACTTACTAGCTTGATTGGTCCAAGATTTACTCTATTTTTGATAATGATGACCTATCCGATATTCATAACGACTGACTTGCTTATGAAAAAATTAGGGATTCCCAACTCCATGCTATAGCAGCCAGACCTTCCATACTTCCCTATACTGACGCAGTCAAATGGATTATCAACCATGCAAATCCTAAGGACAGGTCTTTTAATGATAGCGTAGGGTCTCAACTAACCACATTCGTCCTGAGGTTTTTATACGAGCATATGCCCTAAAACAAGTTGTTCAACCCCTTAATCCTGCATTCCTAAATTCGGAAGCAACTACGTATAATTTCAATGAAATGCTGAAGTCTTGCATGCACAAATCGACTATTTCATTCCTAGGACTGATAATTCATATCTTGTTTCATGGTTTAAGGAACCTTACTCCCTGCTAGCAGCCATGCTCAATAGGATTTATGGCCTTCCAAATTGCTCAGTGTTTATGTTTAAATGGGCACTTGTGGCCCATCATATCTTAACAACTGGGGAGTCATTTCCCCGGGCTTCAATTTTGTCAGTCGAACTGAAGACGATCATTGAAAAATACTAGAAATCACCAGCTTCAAGGAAGCCACACTTCTTTCACTAGGCTTATGTGGTCAATGTATTTTGCACAGCATTCCAATATCCCAACATGGCATGGAATTGGACTCTATCAGCCCGCCCTGTTCATATTTACTGTTAACCACTCTGGGAAAATAATTATGTGCCCTTGTTATATGATATTTGTGACCACTTCTTTGGAGCTTTCTACTTCCAAATATTCATAGAAGAAGCACCTTCTTTCTCAAATGATGCCAGAAATTTTATTGCTACAATTGGTGATTGGTATGTGGTAGAGTATTTCTCATATGTTAGAGTGTGGGGAAGCAATACTGTTCACCTACTACCCAGAATAGTTCCAGACAGGTTGGTGATTGAGGAAGTTTCTTATCAAATTGTCACTGATGGGGTTTACCTTAAGCTCATTGGTCCCAAAAGGAGGGGATGACCTAAGTTTCCTTTAAATATAGGACCTTTGGTTATCCCAACTTCAACCTGGGCTATAGTCCTGGGAGATAAGATTGTTTTGTTGAAATTGGGGTGTGCTCCCAAAAGGATGCATGACCCTAAAGGATTTAGTGAAGCTCATTTTATGGAGAATCATACCAAGATTCGTTATGTCCATCAAGATCTTCCTAATGACTCTATTTACCAGGGGGTAAATACTTTCTCTAAAGTCCTAGTGAGGGACAAAAGTAGAGATGAACAAAATCTCATAATTCAATACCATCCGGAGCTAAAAACCAAGGTTTTAAGCTATAGAAGAATGGACCTTAAGCTTGATGAGAAAACAAGAAAAGACAGGGAAGAAAAAGAAGCTTAGAAAGCAAATGCTCCACTCATGCTCACTTATCCGGATGGAGACAAAGGCAAGGGCCTTATGGAAGAATCTCCAAAGTTAGACTGCTTTAGAAATAAAATTATTAATGCAAACATCTCAACAATTAAAGCAAAGATTAGCACAGATGACTTTGGTGCTGTATACCCAAGTAGTTGTAGTAGCCAAACACACTACTGATGTTCAAGTGGTTGCTACAGCCAACTTGATTGCTGATGTTCAAGGGATGGTTGTGAGCAAACCAACTAAGAGACAAAAGATTCAAACTCCTACCTCTCAAATTCCTACACTAAACATTGAATACAGTGATGTGGAAGATGAGATACTTCCTTCAGTGACTGTGATAAAAGAAGTAACTGAAAGTTCTCATTCAATGACAGATTTGTTGAATGCCATAAAAATGGATGATCCTTTTCCAGATCAACGGTTTCTTGAAACCACCACTACTACTGATACCAAAACTTCAATTGCTGTGAATATTTAATTAATATTATTATTTATAAATTAATAGATTATTAGGTTACTAGTGAAAGGGAATAACCCTTCACTATGCTTGCTCAAACCCTATAAAAGTTGATCTTATTGTAATTTATCATCATCATCTAATATATTATTCCTATTTATCATTCAATATGAAAGTTGGATTTGGATATTAACAATCCAACCAGATACAGTTGCTGCATTTGGTATCAGAGCGGATTCACTCCTCCGGCACTGAGCTCTGTCTCGGCTCCTCTCTCAGATCAGATTCGCTCCTTTAGCCTGAGCTCGGATTTGGCTCATCCTCCCTTTCTCATCTCCAAGCTGTTGTTTTAGCCGTCCTTCCCCTTCTTTGCCGCCACTCCCTCCTTCCGCTGCTCATCCCACGCTCTCCCATTCGCCCAACCTCCTCCTCCCTCCACTCACTCATCCACACTAGCACCTTCCCCACAGTCCTTCCGCCCTTCCACCTGTGCCCTCCACGTAATTCCCTCCTACTCCATCAACCTTCACCTCCACCACCTGTGCCCTCCACCATTCCGCAACCTTATATCCACCATTCACATGCACACTCCCATCTCCATACCTTTCACTCCTCCCATGAACTAAAATTCTCTACATTCCCTCCATCGCACTACAACCTACATGCTCACGTCCCTCCACTTCCGCACTCGTCACTCCCACCAGCCTCTACACCCGCGCTCTTCACGTCCATGCTCTTCACTCCTCCCTCCGCCTATTGCCATCTCCTCTCCCATCCTGTCCCACATCTCCCTGCACCCTCTCATTTCTCGTTGTTCCATGTAGCCCCCCTACTAGTGCCTCTCCCATCCTCTCCATCTCCACCACACCCCCCTCTACCTCCTCTTCCATGCTCTTATCACTTCCAGCCCGCCCATCTCTACATATCACTCCCACGTTCCTTCTCCTCCAAATCCAATGCCTCCCCCCCAGCCGTCACCCTCCCGCCTCCTTTCAAACCCTCCATCCCTCCCACCTTCTGTACAGCACCGTCCCTCCCACCCATGCCCATGCACAAGTCCGCCTTCCCCTTCCGTAGCCACTCCTCCTTTCCGCCACATCCCCCACTGCTACCATGCTCCATCTCCCCGCCTCCTCCCTTCTGCCACACCATCCGCTGCAACCACTGCTCTCTCTCCCCGCCATCTCCTCTCCATGTTTCCTTTCCCTCCATCCTTATCCACGTATGCCCTACAAAAAAAAAAAAAACCAAAAATTATAATATTATAATATTTCAAAATTTTCAAATATTAATAATAATAATAATTGTTATTTTTAATATTGTTAAAAATAATAATATTATAAAAAAAAATATTATTATTATTAAATATAATAATAACTTCTTATCTAGGCCAAGTCCCTTGTTCAAACATCCATGGCATCTTATAGTGATGAATTCATAGATCTCCTTGAGAAAATCCTTAAGGATATGGATGAAATAAAGAAATCTATTGATGAAACGTTTAAAGAAAATGAAGATGAATGTGAAGATAGGGTAGAAAAAACCACCCAAGCTAATGTAAAAGGTGAAAATACAGTAGACTATTATGTCATTTCCGATGAGAGTAATAGCATCAATAAAGATATTATGCAAGACAAAGATATAACATACCATAGTAATGAAGAAAATGACAACAAAATATTTGACAAGAAAAAAGATGATCCTCACCAAGATTGTGATAAGAGACAAGCCGATGTTACCAACAATAAAAATGATCAAAGCATTTACAATAATATCACAATAAAAAACACACGAAGGACATATGCCAACACAAGGAATTCTATAAAGAACATCAAGGAAAGCAACTATAATATCTATGAGACACAAGATAAGACCGGTGTTCTTATGAGCATTATAAGCACAAAGAGCCCATTCAAAGGAACCGACACAAAATGTGTTGGAAATAAAAACACAAAAATAGTTAAGGTTGTAATGTGTGTTGAGCATGTTCAATTGACGACAAACATAGTTAAAAGAAGCAATCACACAAGTAGAAAAAACGAAAACAAAACTTCACCAAGTTCATACTTAATGCAAATACCAAAACAAAATAATCAAAAGGAGGCAATGGTCGTAATCAAAATCGCATCTCTCAAGTCATTAGTGCGACATAGAGCTAGAATAAAAGACGTCATGAGGAAACTCAGCTTTGAGGACAAAGCTTTCCCAAGGGAAAGGAAATGCTGTGAATATTTAATTAATATTATTATTTATAAATTAATAGATTATTAGGTTACTAGTGAAAGGGCGTAACCCTTCACTATGCTTGCTCAAACCCTATAGAAGGTGATCTTATTGTAATTTATCATCATCATCTAATATATTATTCCTATTTATCATTCAATATGAAAGTCAGATTCGACTATTAACAGTCCAACCGGATACAGTTGCTGCATCAACACTCCTACTCTCATCCATTCATGCTCTTTCAGCTTTATCCCCTGGGGTAACACCACCATCCACCATATCCCAGCTATTTCATACACTAACCACCTTCACTGCTCCACTTCCTACCCTGTCAGTCCCACTTCACATTCCACCATCAATAGTGGCAGAGATCCAGTCTTCAACTATTAGGATATTCCTATACTCCATCCTAGTCCTACTAGCTTTTCAATCATTTTCATTTTCAGTCTTTTAGGGTTTGCATACACTTTTAGGGTTTGCATGCATTCTAGGGTTTGTATGCACTTTGCATGCATCCCATTCATCATTCCAGCACCTAGCCCTCAGTTAGCCATCCTCGGGGAGCTTCTCTCTGATCAATTTTATCCCTCCTAGAGCTTAGTGTTCCCTTCCTCCTTGATTTAAGAAAGCCACTCACCCTCTCTCACCTACCATTCAGTTGTACTTCAGTTAGTTGAGTTATCATTAGTTCTTTCCTTGATTTAAGGCTAGATTGACTCTGAATTGACTGTATCACTCTGAAGACCTCCAGTGAGACTGAACTGCCCATTCTGACTCCAGTTAGCTCCTCATGCGCCCTACACTGAGCCTCCTTCATTCAGTTAGTATCAGTTACACTCAGTTACACCTACCACACTCAGTTAGCCTCAGTTTGACCGATGGTTGACAGTTACTTGTGCATTGATGACTCCTCCGATGATGAGATAGACTTCTAGTTGTGCTTTGATGACACTCCAGTGATCTTTTGATCACTCCATGAAGGCTAATTCGAATTGCCACCTTGGCATTCGAATTCCTCATGCATTGTATTATTTATTTGTCCATTTATGATTAATGAATTAGTGTGTGTGAATTATTTTTGCTTCTAGCTGAGTTCTACTATATTATTATTCTGTTGCTCATTATACTGCATTGACCACTCTTCTTCTATTTTCTTGCTTAGTCAATTACTTTCTTGTGAGGTATACATCATCTCTTAGATTTGTTGTGAGGATTTTCACATGGTATCAGAGCATATTGAGAGTATTGTTTATCTCCATTCCTGAGAGTTTTTTACAGGTTATTATCAAGATTTCGAGAGCAGCAGTTGCAGTAGTAGCAGTTGTAGATATTCTCTATTGTCTTTGCAGGTCTTCTACAGCTTCAATGTATTCAGCAGAAATACCTCCTCTTTCTCCACTCAACTACGATGAATGGAAACAAAAAATGATAGCATATTTGAAGATCCATGATCTCTCTGATTGTTATTTTGAAAGAGAGTTCGAATCCTCTGAAGAGAAGATTGACTGGTTGAATAAAGGTGACCAAGCCCTTGGAAGTATGATGTTTGCTTGTCTTTTGACGCATGTTCTTTATAGTAGAGAATATCATCATTAGGACATGCATGAATAGCTTGATACTCCATTCCAATATCTTTCATTATGGCATGTAAATCTCGATATGTGTGAGGTAAAACATTTGACAGTGGTAATGAAAATTCACATATCAATCTACACCAAAAATAGTACTACTTGTTAATGTAAAGAATATTAGTCATATTGCATCCAAATGTCATAGATGATGATCAACTAACATTAAAAACAAGGGAAGAAAAAAATTGTCATTATGTACTGGATGTGACAAAATTAATATATTACATACCTTAGGAGCTATGTCACACATGTGTTTGACATACCATTTACAACCTTTAAGTTCACTAACAACAATATAGAAGAGAGAAGACTTATTTTTTAGCCTTCATGAAGAGGTTCATTTTTCCTCTGATGTACAGGTATATCATAAGCAACATCAAATTGATTTCCATCGTCATCGATTCCAACATTATTACATGTGTTATGGATAAATATATTTGTCCCATGTCATGTCCCCAATTTTGGTTCATCCAGTACCATGGGTGAAAGGGGACAAAATCAACCCCTAAGGGAATTAAATGGTATTAGTTCTATTTGCTTAGAATTAATTTTGGCCTAAGTCTCTCAAGTTGGAAAATTTATTTATTAAAGGTAATTTTGATAAATAAAATTAATGGATAATGAGCAAGTTGGCCAAGAGGGCACCCATGTGGAAAATATTTCCAAATTGGAGTAGGGGTTAATTTTGAGGCAATTATACAATATGAATGAATTAATTATTAATTAATTGCTTAAATGTTGAATTTGGAATTAATTCTGATTTGGATTATTTTTATTAATAAATATTGCTAATAAATATTGGAAAGTGGTGATAATATGGATAGGAGGTCAAATTTGGTCATGTGGACCACTATTGCCTTAGTGGCAAATCTCAGGAAAAGCAAGGAGTCCAAAGGAGGAAAGAAGACAAGGAAAATAAATTAGAAACTGGCAAAAGCAAACAGAAAAGTTGGCAAAAGCAGGAAAAAGCAGAAAAGTGGAAAGTAAATAAAGTGGAAAGAAGAAGAAAAGCTATGAGTAAAGATTTAGCAACATCCAGAAACCTAACTAAGGCACAGTTGCTAATCTGGATGAAGAGAGACAAAAGTTGGCAAGTTTTTCTAAGACAAAACTTGCTAATATTCCAAGAAGGTGCCCACATGACTTGAAGTAGGATGGGAAAGTGGTAACCTACTCTCAGAAGTCACCAAAGCTAAGTAACTTACTTAGTAGGTCATCATAAATTTTATAAAAGAAGCTAACCAACTCCAATGAAGAACTTTTGAGCATTTATGTTTTCTCATGAGAGCTCTGATGCTTCTCTAGTTGAGTGATGTGCCTCAACCATTTCTCTTGGGTGATGTGCCCCAAGACTCTGTAAGATAGCTAAGAGTGTTATGCAGGTCCAGAATATGTTATTGCAGTCAATAACATTCATATCAGTCCAGCCATGAATATCTATAGTCAGCTTGAAGAGGAGGACAATTCTACAGTGGATTAATAGCTAGATTTGAAGGAAAATAACCAGAAGGAGGAGCTAGTTCTCAGGAATTGCACCCAATATCTCCAGGAAGTTCAGTATGCCATGATTTGCAGCATATCATAGATTTATATGTTAAGATATCAAATTCATATATGATCATTACTCCTTACATTCTTCTCCCATTCACAACTAAATCTAGCAGAGCTTTCCCTGAAGGAGAGGGTGGCTCAGTGAATGCACCCCAATCAAGTCCAGAAGTTTAGTGTGTAGCCAATGATAGTCACATGACCTGAAGGTGACCTGATCATAGCTCAGGAGAAGATCCAAAGTAATATTCTCATTCTTCTCTCCATTTCTCTCACTATTGTAATGAAAATCTAGCCTATGAGGCATGTACTTTGGAGGGCAATTTAATAATGAGAAAGAAAGTGTTCTGAACCCATATTTTGTGTTATATGTGTTGAATATCCTTTATCAAAGCATTATCTAATAGAATAACATATTATTTGAATTTTTGGAGCAGCTAGATGAATTACAATGCAAGACTAGCGAGTTGGGTGCTTATTCTAGACTAGCTTTACCATTTTCTCTGCCATTTTCAATCTAAGAAATATTTTTGCATTTTGTCAGTTGGAGGAGGTTGATAACTCAGTATAATATCCATATAAGTCCCTGTAATAAGAATTTGGATTTTTTACCCTCGTTTTGGAAATCTTGTAATTTGACTAGCTCAGCAGTCCACCATGTGCAGTTAATCCCAAATTACTCCAAACTCTTCCAAGTTCATCCAGTATCTATTCTAGCATAATTTGTGAGTTACATGAATGAATATCTGTCATAAACATTATTAATCCTCACCCAGTCTTGTTGGCATATGCTAGAAGCCCAATAAACCTCGAAGTAGGCAATAGATTTGTTCTATTGCTGAAAAGTGAATGGCTCTAGTACTTTGTGCCAAGGAATTCTACCAAGACCATATTTTTCTACTACTGCACACCCTCACCTATCATTTCCAAAACCTAATCTCTCTGCTATCATCTCCATTCAGATTTTCCATCCCCATCACTTACATCCTGCACAGTTTGAGAGTTTGCCTTAAAAATTGCTAGAAAATTTCCATTAAAACTCTGAAGTGGAAGTTAATATTTTGGTCAGATTTTGACTAGGATATTACAGTGGTATCAGAGCTCTTTCCTTGGATCAGCCTGTGGAAATTAAATCTCAGTGGAAAGAAGACTCTTAAGTTAATGAATTTGCAGTCATGTCAATATTTAGCGAAGAAGACTTTTACTTAGATGATGTTTTTTATGAGCAATATGATGATGAATGTGTTGAACCATATGAAGAGGAGTCGACCCCTATTGGAAATTTCTATGTGCAGAAAGTTGAGTATGATTCCCTTGTTGAACATATGTTTGAAGAGAGCGTAGGAACAGGCCTACCTACGGCTAACTGGGATTATGAATTAATACTCAAAGGAGGGAACCCTAAGAAATCCTATGAGTACATCATGGAGTACTCTGCCTTGAAGAAGGAGGTTGAAAAGTCCCTGACCTTTAGAGAGTATTGTGATTTAAAGATTCAGAGTTTATTCAAAGACCCCTACAATAGTGATAGAAGAAGAAGGATTGCACATATGGTTGATGGTGTGTGCAAGGAAGTCGAGCCAATATTTTTACCCTTAGGAGGTAAGAAGGATAGGAGGGATAAAGATGTGTCCTCACAACCCGAAAAAAACAAGGGAGGAAACCAAGAGCCACCTAGTTCTTCGAGTGGAGAAGAAGTAGAAAAAAATAAAAATGAAGTTGCAGCCATACATATGGATCCATCCCAATCTTAGGAAAAAGGAATCAAGAAGGAAGTTTCATCAAGGCCATTGGCAGGGCCAAGCATTGCAAGACTATTTGGTTTTCCTTCAAGAATGAAGTCCACACACATTGTGATCTGAGTACCACACAATGTGGAGAGACATCAAGTTTCTTGGAAACAAATGACCAAGAAGACCTTGCTGCTGCCCCATTACTCCAAGAAGTGAATGAAGAAGGTCAATGCACAACTGAAAGTCCAACAGTCAATCATTCGATTGTTGGAAATGTGGAAGGTTAAATCACTCCCAAGCTCTTCATGGGTGATTTCAAGATCAGGGCAGAAGAGATGGTGAAGAGTGATGATGGTAGGAAATATTTTGTATCCTATCCGAAAGAAGAACATCAATTAGATCTAAAATCATCATTGGAACTTCACGTTGAGGTGGAAGACAAGCCTGAATCAGCTGGGTGTGAACCTAGGAATTTGGGAAAGAAGCATGCTACCATTAAAACACTACATGAGGAGGAAATTTGGGCACAAAGGTATGGTTGCAATTCTTATTTTTGCATGCCTTTGTTGCAGCCCAATATGGCAGCCACTTCCAGTGAGAATGATGGATTAGAAAATCCTTCTAGTGTCAGAATTCAGAATTGGGAGAAGGATGAATTGCAAGAAGCAGAAGAGGTTCACCAATTGGAACTTCTTTCCTTGGTTGGACCATTGAAAATGAGTGAGAGAAAAATCCAAGAGGCCCTGAAAATTCTCCATGACACTCATTCTTCAGTGTCGATGTTGTGTTGGGAAGCTGCTTTAAGGGAAGATCAATATTTCTTTGTAGCCATGGAGAATATCCAAAAAGCAATGTCCACAATCAAAGGTAATTTCTCACAGTTGCTTTCAGATAAAAATTACATGTGTGAGCTTGTTGAATTGTTGCGGGATGCATCATTGCATGATGAAGAAAACATTTTCAGATATGAAGAAGAGAACTACGAGCTCAAAAGTGAGTTGTTGGCCACCCAAAATTCTTTGAGATACACTCAAAGTGCTCTCTCAGAATCCCAAATGAAGATAGAACAATTCCAGCAAGAGTGGAAAGAATTGACTGAATCCTCAATTTTGCCTAAGAGTCATCCCTTTTGGGTCAATGACATAAAATATTACATGAAGGAACCTCATGAGTGGGTGTGTAACATCCCTCCAAAATTGACCTATTATTATTATTATTATTGTAATTATGCATTTTGTAAATGGCCATGGTGAGGAGCTCAAGGCCAAGGCCCCACCAGTGGACCTCGAGCTAGTATTATTTTCATAAGTGTTGTGTTACACTTGGGAGACTGGTGATAGGGTCATCACTTAAGTTTGGGATAACGGCTATTCACTACATGATAGATTTAAATTGTGATGACTTACCTATCAGCATAAAACTACGCAGTGAAACTATATATCACAACTACTTAAAACATAGACAAAAGTGTCGGAAAAAGTATATTTAATATCCCTAAATAAGATAACACTAAGTTCTCTTTTATATATTTATAAATTTACTTACTCGAAGTAATGTAAAGAGAGTACACTCAGACTTAAGGAGAATGGGTAATTATGTACATCTATTATACATATATATTTATATTTTGTGAAGAGATCAAGATAAATAGTTGTGACATCTATTAAAAGTGGTACTACCTACTTCTATATATAAGTATCAATAACCATTTGTGGCCATTAGATGGAATATTTATATGTATGTTAAAGACATATATATATATATATTATCAACAACTTGTGTGATAATGAATAAATGGGTATAGTCACCCTTGAAATTAAGGTGAAGATGATAACTGTGATATATTTCTCTACCTAGTAACTTGCTTAATCAAATATTTCTTATACTACCCATTTATATACGGGTAAGTATGAAACCTACTATAAAGAAAATAGATTAAAGGTTAAATGAATTAAAATCATTTAAGGGAGAAGAAATCCTTCCAAAAAGAGACTATTAAAGATGGATTGAATTATTTCTTGAATAGATATGAGGGATTGTATAGTGCTTGTTATTATGTATATAGATACATATATAGTAAGAATTATTTAATAAGTTTTATGAATATAGTATGAATTATTTAATGAAGCATGATTACACTTAACGAAGAAGAGGAGTAGAGGTAGGCTATTTTAGTGGAAGAGTTACATCGCACAACCGCTCAGCATTTATAGTTGCCACTCACTCCATTCGAATGCAAGTTGAGGTAGTACGCGTAGCCTTTTGAAAATTTGGCAGAGTTATGGAGAAAGAAATCGTGGGAATATGCACTCTCTATTAAGAGAGTGAGGAGTAAAAATATGGGAGAGTTTCTAGGGAACTGTCACCTTAATGGAGCACCATCTCACCCACATTGCCAGTTAGGGCTCGGCTTTAATCGTTGTTTTTCCCATGATGTTGGTTACAACCAGTTAGATGGCCACTTGTCCATTGGATCTTCCCCTTTATGTAGAAATCCTCCTCGTGAACAGAATCATCCTGGACGCAGAGCTACAGGTGTCACTCCCACAAAAGAGAGGGCAACCCTCTTAAGAAAAGGGGAGTGGAGAAGAGAGCCCCGTCGGAGTAGGGAGCAGTAGTTTTTCTTCCATCTTGAGTTTTACGAAATCCCAACAGAAGGGGGAACACTTATTGCTATTTTGCCTGTCATTTTAATTATAATGAAGATCTCTGAGGAGGCGATCATGAATATACGAGGATCTCCATGGCCCCGATTGGATGAAGGTTGATCTTCTTGACCTCTGCAACTCACGAGAGGCAGAATGATCCCTGTGACCTTGAAGGAGGAGGGATACCTGCGTTGTAGTGTAAGAAGGTTGTTTAGAGCTTCGGGGAGTGTCTTCCTTGTTTTGTTTCAGAACAATGTTTCCTTTCGATGGAGGGATTTCGATGACAGTGGGAATTTACGAGTACACTCAGACGCTCTGTCCTTAGAGTTGATAAGATGGGAAGAAGAGAGGCACAGTAAGGGGACATAGGAGGATTGATCCGCTCATGGCAATAGTAAGAGAAAATGACATCGGGCGAGTGAATCCTGGCGTATGAACTGGATCCTTACAACTGAATGTTAGCAGATCATCTTCTTAAAAATGGTAACCTTCTTCTTATCGATATTATGATTTGCTTAAAATATATCTCTGCTTTACACTGGAAAAATGTAAGGTTATCAGATCTGGTTTAGTTACCTGCTAAAAAGTTATGTTATCTGTCTTAGTTGGGATGATAAAACGTTGAAGTCTTAATCTCTGCTTATTACTTGCGATAAGTTATATTATCAAAACCCCCGCGATGGTAGAAGATCTTTTGATCTCTCCTTTTTTAAATTTATGTGTTGGAGATACACCTCTCGCAAGAGACGGTTTCACAAATGTTGGATATTGTTTGGCTGCGAACTTAGAGAATGTCCATAATTTACACGGTTATTCTTTGTACTGTTTAGATCTCTGTCATATAGGGGTCGGTTACAATTCTTTGTCTTGACTAGTGTTATTCGGACAGACAGTTTGTCTTTTGAACGGTTCTACTTTTCATTTTCTTTTTAGTTTGTTAGCTGGTTGTATTGTGTGCAAACTCTTTTAGTTTTATGCTTTCGGTATACTGTAAGTGCTCGAGATAGAAACGCCTCTATCGAGCCGACCGAATAGTTCACTCTGATCCTTATAGGTCACTATTCCTAGTTTTCAGACCTGTGCATAAATTAAATCATTTTTTTTGTGTATTGAATATTAGTTGCTGTGTAGATACTTTGAGATTGCCATGTTTTGGTTAGATTGCCATGGTTTTAGGTACACCGTGAGGATCGAGAACATTCTGCATTTTATCTATCCACTTATGAAATTATTAATAAAATCATGTTATATACCCCGATCCTTTTTTTTATCACTATTCTCGGCTTTCAACTTTTAGTGGTGCTAAAATAATTACGGATCCTTGCTACCGTTAAGAGATTGATTTCAAACTTCTAATTAATAATTATACTTTACCTTTATTATAATTTTAAGTGTAACATAGATCCTAGAGTATACTTACTTTACATCACCATTAATGTATGTTAACAAGGGAGGAGTAGCTAAAATCTATTATCGAGTTAGGAACATTGTGTAAATGTCAGAGTTAATCCACTTAGTTTTAATATAAATATGTTGATATTCTTATGGTAAAATAAAGGAAAAAGGATTATGCAAACATTATGAATATATTTATAAATGATGACGTTTTATAAAGATCATACAAGAAGTATAAACCTATTTATATATGTTGATATTACATAGATGTAAAAGTTATGAAATATTTACACATTAATATATGTATGTTAATAAAACATGTATATAGTGGTTATATTATATTTATGTATGTTGATAATACATATGTGTAAAAGCTATGAAAGCTTCACATTAATATATTTATGTTAATAAAACATTTGTATAGATGTTATATTATAATTATAGGTGTTGATATTCCATAAAGTTCGTATAAGAATTCTAAATATTTGTTTATATATATTCTTATGGTAAGATGTCTTTTAATATAAATAATCAAAGGTATATATTTATATTTTTAATGAAAGATTAAAATATAGAGAGACGCCCTTTGATTAAACATTGGAGATAATGTATGCATACAAGTATGGGGAGATGTTTTTTTAGTTAAAACACTAAATTCATATATGTTCTATCTTAATAAAATATTGAATATTATATATGATTTCTTTTAGTAGGGCTCTTGGTTGACACATACGATTATTTGTATACGACCTTTGAGAGTTGTCAAGTTGGTTAGAAGTGAATATTTCCATGTACACTCTTTTATATTTATCTGATTCATCCATAAAAAGCTCTATGTGGTAGATGCTTGTCAGAAGGAAAATGAATCTTGTTGCAGCAACTAAGTTGCTCTTTGTAATACTATCACTTTTTGCCTAAATAATAAAGAATGCACACACCTTTGTGGACTAGCCCGTGTACGGGTTAACCACGTTATATTTTGTCTCCTATGTTTCCTATGGTGTTTCTCAATGTGTCTTTATGAATGAGTACTTGCCTCTTTCTTAAATTGTTTATGATTACTTTGAAGTATACGATTCAGTTAGAAAGTTAGTTGTTTATATGATGTATAATGCCAATATGTTCCCATTATGATTATGATTAAGTTGTTACCATTTAGGTTGTTGTATTGGTACAATTAACTGATAAAAGATGTACATGCTTCTTGAAAATAAATTAACATCTTGAAGTGCATTTTATTAATTTGACGAATAACTGAATGAATTGATTAAAAGAAATATGGGGCTTAAATATAGTTCTCTACGGTTTATTGGTATAAGGTTTTTAAGGTTGTATCTGGTGCACACGTATGAAGAGTTAGTTGGTTCAAAAGAAGAAAACCATGTGTTGAATTTAGAAGAGTTATGTATTCGAAGAGTTATAATTATTTGTAAAGCAATATTTAAAGAAAGTAAACCCACACTTTTTGGTTCCGCATATATTTTAGTGACATTTTAGGCACTTAGAAAAGTTTTAATTTTTTACAAAATTTTGGGTTCGTGACAGGGTGGACCATGAGGAGAAGTCTATGTGGCATGTGCTTGAAGAATGTGCATAAAAAGTGGGTGAAAAGCAAGTGCATGATTTTTTCCAGAATGAACATGAGAGGATCATTGAAGAAGGTCTTTCTTGCAAGGAAGGTGTAGTTGATTTCACCATTTATGGTTCAACCATCAATAGAGAGGATACATCCACAACTTCAGTAGATGAAATGTTCAGAAGCATGGCTCACCACCTTCATTCCCCACTTCAAATTCAGCCACAAACCTTGCGAATGAAAATTGGGTAAAAGGATTCTATTTTTTTGTGTCACATGATGAGCAGAAAGATCCTAAATTTGAGTCAGATGACATGTTCCTTAACCTGCAACAGTGGAGGCAGCCCATGCATGTGTGTGCAGCCACTTTTGACAAAGAGGCATCAGATCCACACTTACTTTCAACATGTGGGTCATGTGATGGAGTTTGGCACCCTTGGATCAATGGCAGAGAGTTGAGCCATTGGATGAAGAGGGGAACAACTATGGTGTTTCGTAGAAATCATGAGTTCTCTTTATCTGAAGAGGATAGACATATGGCTGATCACATTCCATATGATTCAGTAGATAAAGGTGTTTTTCCATCCATTGGTTGGATGGATAGAGACATCACTGAAAGGGAAAACCTAGAAGGTAAGAATCTTATGTTTTGTTGCAAGAAAATTGTTTTCATCATTGCTAATTTTTATATGATTTGCAAGCAGCAGAAAAGGCATAATTTGCAGCCATCTGATGTCACTCATCCACATATGGATTGGGTGAAAGATTACCTGACAGACATGAAATCTCGTTGCAAAAATGTTTTTGCTTATGGTCAAGGAAAGGCAGCTAAGAAGGAAAGTTGCCAAGATAAATTAATTATTACTTGCAGCAGTTGGCCTATGTGGAGGGAATCCACATGCTTGGAGTTTGGAAAAATGTAGTTGATACTATGGGATCTGGGAATTCCTTGGAGTGATAACTTTCTAGAGGTGATAGAAAATTATGGGTCCTTACGGAGGAAGTAGTGGGATCAGGGAATTCTACTCAGTTATATTAACTGGGTTAAGATTTTTGTTCATGATTTAGTGCAGATAGAGTTTATAGTGGAGTTTAGTCATATTACATTTTACTTAGATTTTTTGAAGGCCCCATGTTTAATGTTCAGATTGTTCAGTGGACGGGCACAAATAAAATCAGAGTGGTGTAGTAGGAGCTTGGTGGAATCCTAACATTGCTTGAGGACAAGCAATCTTGTGAAGGGAGGACTATCATGTCTCGAATTTTGGTTCATCCAATACCATGGGTGAAAGGGGAAAAAATCAACCCCTAAGGGAATTAAATGGTATTAGTTCTATTTGCTTAGAATTAATTTTGGCCTAAGTCTCCCAAGTTGGCAAATTTATTTATTAAAGGTAATTTTGATAAATACCAAGTGGGCCACGAGGGAACCCATGTGGAAGATGTTGCCAAATTGGAGTAGGGGTTAATTTTGAGGCAATTATACCACATGAATTAATTAATTATTAATTAATTTCTTAAATGTTGAATTTGGAATTAATTCTGATTTGGAATATTTTTATTAATAAATATTGCTAATAAATATTGGCAAGTGGTGATAATATGGATAGGAGGTCGAATTTGGTCATGTGGACCACTCTTGCCTTAGTGGCAAATCTCAGGAAAAGCAAGGAGTCCAAAGGAGGAAAGAAGACAGGGCAAACAAATTAGAAACTGGCAAAAGAAAACAGAAAAACTGGCAAAAGCAGAAAAGTGGAAAGTAAATAAAGTGGAAAGAACAAGAAAATCTGTAAGTAAATATTTAGCAACATCCAGAAAGCTAACTAAGGAACAGTTGCTAATCTGGGTGAAGAGAGACAAAAGCTGGCAAGTTTTTCTAAGACAAACCTTGCTAATTATTCCAAGAAGGCGCCCACATGACTTGAAGTAGGATG
Organism: Larix kaempferi; assembly: GCA_027924585.1. NCBI lineage: Eukaryota > Viridiplantae > Streptophyta > Pinopsida > Pinales > Pinaceae > Larix > Larix kaempferi. Next base: position 37,571 of record BSBM01001546.1, read on the forward strand.
GGAAAGTGGTAACCTACTCTCACAAGTCACCAAAGCTAAGTAACTTACACAACAGGTCATCATAAAGTTTATAAAAGAAGATAACCAACTCCAATGAAGAACTTTTGAGCATTTATGTTTTCTCATGAGAGCTTTGATGCTTCTCTAGTTGAGTGATGTGCCTCAACCATTTCTCTTAGGTGATGTGCCCCAAGACTCTGTAAGTTATCTAAGAGTGTTATTCAAGTTCAAAGTATGTTATTGCAGCCAATAACATTCATATCAGTCCGGTCATGAATATCTATAGTCAGCTTGAAGAGGAGGACAATTCTACAGTGGATTAGCAGCTAGATTTGAAGGAAAATAACCAGAAGGAGGAGCTAGTTCTCAGGAATTGCGCGTAGAATCTCCAGGAATTTTAGTATGCCATGATTTGAAGCATATCAGAGAGTTATATGTCCATAGATTAGAGTCATATATGATCCTCACTCTCTTCTTACATTCTTCTCCCATTCACAACTAAATCTAGCGCAGCTTTCCCTGAAGGAGAGGGTGGCTCAGTGAATGCGCCCCAATCAAGTCCAGAAGTTCAGAATGTAGCCAATTATATTCACATGACTTGTAGGTGACCTGGTCATACTCAGGAGTAGATCCACTATAATATCCTCATTCTTCTCTCCATTTCTCTCACTATTGTAATGAAAATCTAGCCTGTGAGGCATGTACTTTGGAAGGCAATCTTATAATGAGAAAGAAAGTGCTATGAACCCATATTTTGTCTTATATGTGTCAAATATCCTTTATCATAACATTATATAATAGAACAGATTATTTGAAGTTTTGGAGCAGTTAGATGAATTACAATGCAAGACTAGCTAGTTGGGTGCTTATTCTAGACTAGTTTTACCATTTTCACTGCCATTTTCAATCTAAGCAATATTTTTGCATTCTTCCAGTTGGAGGAGGTTGATAAATCAGTTTAATATCCATATCAGTCCCTGTAATAATAATTTGGATGGTTTTACCCTCATTTTGGAAAGCCTGTAATTTGACTAGCTCAACAGTCCACCATGTGCAGTTAATCCAAAATTACTCCAAACTCTTCCAAGTTCATCCAGTATCTATTCCAGCATAATTTATGAGTTACATGACTGATATATATCTGTCCTAAACATTATTAATCCTCACCCAGTCTTGTTGGCATATGCTAGAAGCCCAAGAAGCCTCGAAGTAGGAAATAGATTTGTTCTATTGCTGAAAAGTGAATGGCTCTAGTACTTTGTGCCAAGGACTTCTGCTGAAACCATATTATGCTGCTGTTGCACACTCTCACCTATAATTTCCAGAACCTAATCTCTCTCCTATCATCCCCATTCAGAGTTTCCATCCCCGTCACTTACATCCTGCACAGTCTAAGAGTTTGCCTTAAAAATTGCTACAAAATTTCCATTAAAACTCTGAAGTGGAAGTTAATATTTTGGTTAGATCTTGACTAGGATATTACATCCCATCTTATTCAACTGTGTTATTAGCATCATTATCTTCTTCCATAGGATCATTAGCTCGATCCTCAATATTTTCTCCATGCAGTTCTTGATCAACATGCGCTTGTACAAACTGCACCTCTTCCTCTTCGAGCAATGTCCTAGGGTAATTTCTCTTTACAATTACAAACAATAAAGTAAGATTAATGTATATAACAAATATTTAATGATACAAATGTTTACAGATATAATATAGGAAAACAAAGAGAACAGAGACAATGACAAGGACAACTTAGGTGAGAATGAGAAACAAAGACAACAAATCAATGATGAAACTTGTGCAATTTATCAAGATAATTAAGAATACATTAAAAAGACGCGTCGACGTGCATCTTGAAATAATGTTAAAAGAACCAGCTAAAAGACATTGTACTGGGACTAGACATGGGCAACAATGACCTCTGAATGGGGCCAATGTTGAAATTTTATAAACTGTTTATGCTCATAACATTGCCAATTTTAATAAATTTGTTATAAAAAATGTATCAACTAGCATTACTGTTTATGAAAAAAGATAAATAGATATATTGGGACTATAAACACTTTTTAACCAAAAATATATATAAAATTAGATTTAAAATTTAAAATTTAAAAGAGAAGAAGATTATTTTATTAAATAAGAATAAAGTAAATTGTAAATATAACCCCTAACTCTTTAATCCCACAAAATATATAGAAAAAATAATAATAATAAATTATTTTTCTTCTACATTTAAAATATAAACATTTATAAAAACAATCTACAATACAAGGACATATAATGGATAACTTACTAATGGATGATATTCACTCCCTCCTTTAGTGTGTCCATACAATCTACAACGTTTGACAACTGTTGTTATTAGAAGTCTCCTTCGTTTCAAGCCCTTGCATATTTTATAGGGGCAATAACATTTGCATCATTCGAAGCCCTCAATGCAGATCCCACATTGTGTTGGCTTCCTTGAGGAATTTTTTGTGACATGTTTCCTCACCAAACCTTTAGTGGTGATTATCTTCAATAAATTTGTATTATGAACAGTACACAATAGTCGTTATAGCATTAAAAAACTGTCGAAAGTACATAACTCACATGTATGTGACTAGTCATTGTTAATTAGTTGTGTTGATGTTTGTGGACAATTATTGCTATTTAGTTTTTGTATCTATGCACTATTAGTTTTGTGATGTACTAAGACTCCTTTTTGTTGGCAAGTTTTGGATCGAAGTTTTTTATAAGATAGTTTGATAGAAACATAGTATGATATTCTCTTTTGATAGATTTTATTTTTTGTTGAGAGAAGTTAAAAGATTTGGAAAGATATATACTCTTTGATTCAATGAATAAGGAGAGAAATTTTTTTTTTTAATGTTTAAAAAAAATGATTTAAAATAAATTAATATTTATTTTATTTTTATTAAAAATATTAATATTAATTATATTATTCTATTAAATATTTTATTATTAATAATTTATAAAAAAATACATTTATAAAAATAATTTTATTAAAAATATTAGTATTAATTATACTGTTTTATTAAATATATTATATCGATAATTTATGAAAAGAATATTGCAATTTCAATATTATTTTAAACACTCATTAATTTAACATAAATGTGTGCCAAATTCATGGATCGTCCTCGAAAAGCAATCTTATTTTAATGTTACGATTTATAAGTAAGTTAATTCATTACATAAAATCAAAGATTTTGTGTGTATTTGTTGTTTTAATATATTCATTGAAAACTTGTATTATGATCTCCATTTATTTGGTGATATAGATTTGTAAGGAGAACTACTTTTTTTTTTAAAATTTCAATAATGACAAAAGTAAAGTTTTTTTCTTCTTAAAAAAATATATACATGGAATAAGATGTATATATATATATGTTTTAAGATAAATATATTGTTTAAATATTTTTATAAATTTTAAATTATTATAAATAAATTAATAACTAAATTTAAAATATATATTTTGTGAAACTAAATACTTATCTTAAATATAAAATATTTAATAGAAATGTGATTAAAAAGAATTGGTCATGATAGAAAAAACTCAACTCGCTCTCATCAACCAAACCAAGAAGCTTTTTGACATTTTGAGAAGTATTTCACAAATATCATTGTCATATTAAATGCAATTATGATGTGATGAAAATTATTCAAATGGTTACAAGAAATTTCATATGAACCAAACAAGTGATTTCATATTAAACCCAATAGAAATTAAACGAGTGATTTTGAAGAAAAATTATGGGAATCAAACCACTCATATGATAGGGATTAAACTTACTGGGAATCTAACAAGTGATATGAAGAAAATTCATAGAATCAAACAAGTGATATGATAGATATTAAACCTAAGGAGAATAAAAAAGTGATATGAAGAAAATTCATGGGAATCAAACAAGTGATATGATAGGGATTCAACCTAATGGAAACCAAACATGTGATGAAGAAAATTCATGGGAATCAAACAAGTATCTATCATAGATATTAAACCTAAAGAGAATAAAAAAGTGATATGAAGAAAATTCATGGGAATCAAACAAGTGATATGATAGAGATTAAACCTAATGGGAACCAAACATGTGATATGAAGAAACTTCATGGGAATCAAACAAGTGATATGATATAGATTAAACCTAATGGGAACCAAATATGTGATATGATAGATATTAAACCTAAGGAGAATAAAAAAGTGATATGAAGAAAATTCCTGGGAATCAAACAAATGATATGATAGAGAGTAAACCTAAACATGTGATAGCAAGAAAATTCATGGTAATCAAACAAGTGATATGATAGAGATTAAACCTAACGAGAACCAAACATGTGAAACTTCACTTCATGGGAATCAAACAAGTGATATGATAGGGATTAAACCTAATGGAAACCAAACATGTGATGAAGAAACTTCATGGGAATCAAACAAGTGATATGATAGATATTAAACCTAAAGAGAATAAAAAAGTGATATGAAGAAAATTCATGGGAATCAAACAAGTGATATGATAGAGATTAAACCTAATGGGAACCAAACATGTGATATGAAGAAACTTCATGGGAATCAAACAAGTGATATGATAGATATTAAACCTAAGGAGAATAAAAAAGTGATATGAAGAAAATTCATGGGAATCAAACAAGTGATATGAAGAAAATTCATGGGAATCAAACAAATGATATGATAGAGATTAAACCTAAACATGTGATAGGAAGAAAATTCATGGTAATCAAACAAGTGATATGAAGAAAATTCATGGGAATCAAACAAATGATATGATAGAGATTAAACCTAAACATGTGATAGGAAGAAAATTCATGGTAATCAAACAAGTGATATGATAGAGATTAAACCTAATGAGAACCAAACATGTGAAACTTCACTTCATGGGAATCAAACAAGTGATATGATAGGGATTAAACCTAATGGAAACCAAACATGTGATGAAGAAACTTCATGGGAATCACACAAGTGATAGATCATAGATATTAAACCTAAAGAGAATAAAAAAGTGATATGAAGAAAATTCATGGGAATCAAACAAGTGATATGATAGAGATTAAACCTAATGAACCAAACATGTCATATGAAGAAACTTCATGGGAATCAAACAAATGATATGATAGATATTAAACCTAATGGGAACCAAACATGTGATATGAAGAAACTTCATGGGAATCAAACAAGTGATATGATAGATATTAAACCTAAAGAGAATAAAAAAGTGATATGAAGAAAATTTATGGGAATCAAACGAGTGATATGATAGAGATTAAACCTAAACATGATAGGAAGAAAATTCATGGTAATCAAACAAGTGATATGATAGAGATTAAACCTAATGAGAATCAAACATGTGAAACTTCACTTCATGGGAATCAAACAAGTGATGTGATAGGGATTAAACCTAATGGAAACCAAACATGTGATGAAGAAACTTAATGGGAATCAAACAAGTGATATGATAGATATTAAACCTAAAGAGAATAAAAAAGTGATATGAAAAAAATTCATGGGAATCAAACAAATGATATGATAGAAATTACACCTAATGCAAACCAAACATGTGATATGAAGAAACTTCATGGGAATCAAACAAGTGATATGATCGAGATTAAACCTAATGAGAACCAAACATGTGATATGAAGAAGTTTGGGAATCAAACAAGTGATATGATTAGGACTAAACCCAATGGAAATCAAAGAAGTGATTGATCTGATCGAGAGTACGGCTTACTTACCCCGGGCTTGGCTGGAAAACATGTGTGATAAATTCTATGGTAGGCAGAGTGTGCAATATTTATATTGAAAGGACAAAATGAAAGGCAACTGCAGTATCTTGAGTTTCAAGATGGAAGTGGCAGCCCTGCGATCCTTCATTGCGAGAGGCTTCGCCTTAAGCGCAAACGTGATCTACGAACGGTTAAGGCGATGGTTTATCTGGATGATAACCGCCGGCCCGATTCCTAATCACGTTGCCATAATCATGGACGGCAATCGAAGATACGCATCCCGCCGTCAGATGGAGAAGACGAGCGGCCATGAATTTGGATACAGCACTCTCATGTACATCTTGAGGGATTGTTATGAATTGGGCGTCAAGTGCGTCAGCGTGTATGCGTTCAGCATCGAGAATTTCAAGCGCTCTGAGGAAGAGGTCGCGACGCTCATGAATCTGATGCAGGAGAAGCTGGAATCGCTGATAGAGAAAGAAAGTATTGTCACGGAATATGGAGTTCGAGTGCAGATACTCGGAGAGCTGAGTCTTCTTCCTGAGCGCGTCAGGAGAGCGGCAGAGGAAGCCATGGCTATGAGCCAAGGAAATAACAAGGCCATTCTTAATATTTTCGCTCCTTACACTTCAACTCAGGAAATCGTCAAAGCCGTAGAAAACGTTCGCCATGAAGTTGTGACCGGGAAGATTGAAGTTCATGAAAAATACGAAGTCGCTAACAATGGTTTACACGGCCAAAACGACGATGAAGGTGCAGTCTCAGAGGAAATTCATGGTCTTCCATATTCATCAGTTACAGCAGAAGAGATTGAGCGTCATCTGTACACGGCAAATTGTGGAGAGCCCCAACTGTTGATCCGGACATCCGGGGAGATAAGGCTCAGTAACTTTCTGTTGTGGCAGTCTTCTTTTACATTTCTGTACGTGACACCCATTCTGTGGCCCGAATTCTCGTTCCGGCATTTGGTGATGGCCATTCTGGACTATCAGAAAGCGTATCCTCTACTCCAGCAGAAGAAAATGCAGCTGAAAAGGCTGATCTCACGCAAGCATTAAACAGTATCGATGCCGTTATTGCAGTATTGTATTTGCAGGCTTTTAGTGCACAATGTGTTTTCAATCACATACAAATAATTATGCCAAGATTTTCTGCTGTTTGCCTTGAATATTTTAGAATAGGCTATTTGTGTTTTCTGTGAATTGGTTATTTGGTGTTTTGATAGTTGAAATCACCAAAAATCCTCCGGAAACCCTAATTTCCCTATGCTTGGAGTCATCTTCCAGTGTGGAACTTTGCAGCCAGGGTTTTGCAACTCTCCTTTGAGGCAATCCAAAATCTCGAAAAATCTAAAAAATATCTGGTACATTTATTGATTTGTGGAATTTTGATATAGATAGTTTGAAATGGGAACCGTTTGAGCGCCCTTATACTGCTTGTTTCTTGTCTCACATGGCTATAAACCATAGCTTAATCGGTAGAACTGAACGGTTCAGCTAAATTGCCTTTAGGTATTGTCCGATTTAAGTTAAAGATGAACTAAAATGTTTTACAAAAGAACGGGGCATTTAACATATGAAACTAAGCACCAGATAAAGACACATACTTCCTTGGAGGGTGCCTCTGAGTTGGGGTGATGTCCCTTGTTAGGAATTTTATTAAAATGACAATTTTACACTTTTTTTCCCTAGTTCGACCTTTGATTAGTTTTGATCTCTAGGTCTCAAATTTGGCCCAAATGATCCCAAATATTGTGAGAAGGTATATGAATGATATTAGAACATAAATATGTGTTTCAGGGATTCCTTTGGACCTTTAAAATACTTCTACAAATCCTCTTTCAATTCTGATCAATGTAGGTAACTTTACTAGTGATTTTCCTTTGACTAGTATTGGTCTCTAGGTCTCAAATTGACTCCAAATGCCTTCAAATCTTCAAGGAAGGTGTATGAATGATATTATAACTTGAAGATGATGTTTATGGATGACATATGGCCACCAAAAGACCTCTGCAAACTATCTTAAGATTCTGGACCAATTATGCAATTTTACTAGTAATTTGGGGTTCAAATCCCCCTGGGGTAAGTACTGGAAATGGCTTCCCAAATGCCTCCAAACACACTCAAATGTATGAATAGAGGTATGCAATTTATTAAGTATGTTATTAAAGTCTCTTATGCACCATTAATGGATTATTACAACTGTTCTCACCCTCTCCCATTCAACTGCAAAAATCCCCAATTCGACCCTTGGGGAAATGGCACTATTTCACCTCCCAATACAACTAAACTGAGTAAAAATGCTTCAAATGCTCAAGTACAGTACATGAAACTTGTAGAATATATCCATGGCAGTATTTGGGATGTTGTGTGATCATTTATATTGATGATATGTTGATATTTAGGTAATACTTGATGGATTACCTTCACCATGTCACATTTTGGACCTATTACATACTCACAAGTTGCAATTGAAATGGCAGAAATTTCCTTACGGGAAAATTGATGTGAGATATTTGGGTGTTTTCATCTCCCACTCTATTGTTTAAGTAGATCCAAAAAATGTGAGAGATATTTTGTATTGGTTTGTCCCTCGCTGAGTTGCAGACCTTAAGAAATTCTTTGTGGGGGGCTCAATTTCTATTGTAAATTAATTCCTCATTTTTTTAGATCATGTGTATGCCTTACATATCCTCTCCAACCATGGGCAGCTTTCTTAGACATTTGCAACTAATGAAGTTGTGCACACTTAAAGAACCTAGTTTTATCCACTCTAATACTCCATTTTCCAGAAACCCTTGGAAACCTTCTGAAATTGATTAGAATGTATCACAAAATGTTATTGGAGTATTCATCAAGCAAGATGTACATCTATTCTCTTACCCAAAGTATAGTACAATGCATTTGATAAAAAAATGTATTCTCTCATCCAAGCTCTCAAGCAATGGCACATTAATGGACATCTTATATTCAACAACTCCAACTAGTCATGAAATATAAGGAAGTAAACGTTAATAAAATAGACGATATGCTCAACCATGCCTCTTTATTTATGCATATTGTTCTCAATATATAAATTCATTTTTATAAAATCATTCAAATTCCTATTTTGGTCATATCATCTACACCTTGCAGTTTATGATTGAGTTAAATCGAAACCTTTTTTAGGTTTATATTTATGTTGTGGTTGGTTATATAAGATCAATCAATTGTGTGTCCATTATGGAGGACATAACTCTCCTCAATAAGCAGACCCATGCTTTTTCATATGATGGACCCTATGGCATTCATAAAATTCTCCAACATTTACAATTATATTTGTTTTGGCCCACCATGAAAATAAATCCATTTCCTTTATATAAATTTACATTGTTTTCAATACCTCCAGACATACCAGCCTTAAAATCAACCTCTCTTAACACTTTCCCATCCCTATGTGGCATTAGGAATTGATTTCTATCTATTTTGTCAGCAAAATCCCTATGACCATCCACTAACATAATGCAATCTTTATCACTATCTGTCACTTTTCAAAAATGACCCTCTTCATCCCCTATACTAAGGAACTAATAGTGCAACAAGTTGCTAATATTTTATTCACATGGGTATGGGTACATTTTGGTCTCCCCCTCTCCAATATCTCTAATTGGGACTCCAAATTCCTTACTCATTTCTAGAAAATTCTATGGCATTTGTTGGGTTGTCAACTATGATTTTCCACTACCTTTAACCCTCAAATGGACAACCAAATATATATGGTTAATAAAACCCCTTTTCATGTTTTTTTTATGTTTCTCTATAAGCATAAACAATGGGATAATTATCTACAGATTTCCCATCACAACCATACCTGATCAATTCATAACGCTACATGGTTTTCTCATTTGGAAGTATGTTACAAGCTTCAACCTATTACACCCTATTGGATCTTGATTCTTTTGTCAGATGTTGATTATCCTCACCAGCAAAAGAAAGAACAACATGTTGTCTCCATGCATGAAAAATTGGCTCAAATCCATGCACAGATTCAATGTGATCTTATTGACAGTTAGACCAGATATAAGTTCTAGCAAGACCATTATAGTGTTCTAGCATAATTGAAGGTTGAGGAAACATTTTGGATTCATTAACCAAATAGCACTTCAGAGAACAACAACACCATAAGTTACAACCTATTTGTTATGGCCCATACACATTATTTAGTAGGAAGACCCAAATTCCTTCAAGTTGGACCTACCAACTCATGTCAACATACATTCATTCATTAATATGAACCATCTCAAGCCCTATGAACCACCGCAACTTGAAGAGTGAGACCCCGTATCCCATCCCATTTATAATGTTCCTAATTTTTGTACTCCATTAGCTATAGACACACTTATAGACACATTATTGGAAACCATGGCCATTCCCTCCATCATGGTTCCAAGGCTTCTTATTTAGTGAGCCAGCATGGATGTCTTCCAACTCAAGCTAAATAATGGACAAATACATAATTTCATTATTAGTTTTCACATCTATGTGACAAAGAACAAACACTTTCAACTTAACCTATTAGGAATTGATATGTTCCAGGATTGATGAAAGTCGGTTTTGACCATTTCTAGACGCCTTTGAATTTTCAACATTTAATATTATAATATTCGAGTCATTAACACTTAATGAAATAGATGACATTAAATAAAATTCTTTAATATATTGAATTCAATCTACTTTGATTGAAGAACTTTAATTAAATAAAAGAAAAAGAAGAATAACTCATGTGAGGTCACTTTTTCCCATTTAATGAAAGGAACATATTCATTTAATAAATATGTTAAAAACATTGAATAACTATAGTAACCATATTAAGATATAATAACCATATTTTTGTTTGTATTAGGGGAATTAGCAACAGGAATTAGGTTGGTGCTCTCATGACACGGGGTCTAGGGATTCAATCTCGCTACAACTATAACCCCTAGGTGAATCACAGGGGCCTGAACCATGGTGCACAACAATATTGGGGGGATTTGAACACGTGACATTCCATTTACAACCAATTACAACTTCTCATCTTTATCACTTGAGCTGCCCCCCACACGCTAGAAATAGTAACCATATTAAGAGATATCATTCCTTTCAATTTTTTTAATCTAACTCCATCTTCTTTTTATGTATTTTATTTACCTCACATTTCTTTTAGTTGATTTTTAAACAAAAATTTAATATAATTTTTTATATCATTTTAAATTCATTATAAAAAAACAAGCTTCTTTTTAGTTTGCCCTATTTCTCAAATTTCATTATAAACATCCATTTTTCTCTTCAACATTAATGCTAAGTTAACTTAGATGTCAAATATTACAATTGAAATTCTACAAAAATGTACAAAATGTCACATGTTCATGGGTAAAATTGTGCCCAAGATTTATGGGTTTTTAAAGTTGAAGTAGACACCTCTGTCCGTAAATATCCCACGTAGTGATGACAGCTATTTTATATCCCAATTCTACTTCATAAGTCAATAATTAGGTACACATGTGGATGGCCCATCACCATCGAAATTGGGCTTAAAAACAAAACGTTCAAGCCATTTGTCTTTAATGGAGCACAACTTTCATTCTTTTTTTTCCCTTTATGCTAACTATATAATAAATAAATGAGGATATTGACATTTAGATAAAATTTAATATTGATTAGTGGACCTAATGAATGGAAGTAGGAAAAGAGGGCAAAGAAGTGAGAAAGTACCTAAAGCTAAAACTTTAACATCACACTTTTCCACTAAGGTATTCCTTGTGTAAAGTCACTAGTTCCACTATGTAAGTACGAGCCTTAAAAAACTTATATTATATTAAATAATTATCATTATCTTATTTTTAATTTCAATAAATATATATAATTTTATTAATTTTAAAATAAGTAAATATCATCATTAAAAAATTCAATTATTTAAATTTTAATAAAGTAATACAAAATTTTGATATTTTGAAGCATACTATGAAGATTAAAACAAACTTTCATCCTAAAAAACTAATAAGTTAGTCTCAATGGTTGAAGAATCAATAACCACAAAAGTACATTTCCAGGAGTTGTATTCTTACATCTATGAAACATATAATTCAATTCTATTAATGCATAAGTCTCTTACAATGAATTTACATCGATGTTGAATATTTGGAGTGATGGGATGCTCTAGGGTTCTGCAGCTATAATGTCCCTTGTTAGGAATTTTATTAAAATTGCAATTTTTCACTTTTTTTCCCTAGTTCGACCTTTGACTAGTTTTGATCTCTAGGTCCCAAATTTGCCCCAAATGATCCCAAATCTTCTGAGAAGGTATATGAATGATATTAGAACATAAATATGTGTTTCAGGGATGCCTTTAGACCTTTAAAATACTTCTGCAAATCCTCTTTCAATTCTGATCAATCTAGGTAACTTTACTAGTGATTTTCCTTTGACTAGTATTGGTCTCTAGGTCTCAAATTGACTCCAAATGCCTTCAAATATTCAAGGAAGGTGTATGAATGATATTATAACTTGAAGATGATGTTTATGGATGAACTATGGAAACCAAAATACCTCTTAAAACTCTCTTAAGATTCTGGACCAATTATGCAATTTTACTAGTAATTTCGGGTTCAAATCCCCCTGGGGTAAGTACTGAAAATGGCTTCCCAAATGCCTCCAAACCCACTCAAATTTATGAATATAGGTATGTAATGTATTAATTATGTTATTAAAGTCTCATATGCACCATTAATGGATTATTACAACTGTTCTCACCCTCTCCCATTCAACTGCAAAAATCCCCAATTTGACCCTTGGGGAAATGGCACTATTTCACCTCCCAATACAACTAAAATGAGTAAAAATGCTTCAAATGTTCAAGTACAGTACATGAAACTTGTATAAGACATCCATGGCATTATATTGATCACCAATATATCAGAGAATCATCCATTCATTCGAAATCATTAGCATTACATTGATTCACAACAAGGTAGTGGGGAAATGGCACTGTTCTTTTATTAAAATTGAGATTTATACATTTCTACTTGGAATTTCGACCTCGAACTTTTTGGAGATGAAGAAAAGAGTATTTAATTCATATTACAAAAGAAATGGGGCATTATAATCCCCAAATATCACAATATCTCACTAAAAACGCCCTCCCTCAAGGATCAAGAATATGCCATCAAAATGGGAAATGGTTGAAGGAGTGAGTTGCAATAGAAGAAACCATGAGCTACCCTGTAGCTTACACCTACAAATAAAGACTCCATTAAAGCTCCAAATGAAAGGTCTGAATGGCCTTTCCAATTACCAACTTGGATGGGAATCTTGCACCCTCAAAATTGGCTAAGGCAAGAAACTAGTCATCCACTAGCTCTCCCTCTTCACAAATGCAATTGCAAATTCTACAAATGATCAAAAGCTAGTTTCATTCTTTTTTATAGACATTTATAAATTTATAATGTCCTCCATGGGTCGAATTCCTTCCACGAGACTCATGTCAACTCAAGTTGGGAGGAGATTCCAAAGAACGCCACTTGTACACCAATTCCTAGTTTCCCACTTCCACCAAATCACATGTGGAAGCATCTTAGTTTCCCTAACACCGTTGAGCGCCCTCTTGGAGTCTATTTTTAGCCCTGACATTTCATATATGTCATATGGCAAGCCTTCAGGTCTGATTTGTGTCATAGGTGTCATAGCATCTTCATCATTGTTGTCATAGAGCTAGGGAATCTAGCCCAAGTGTCTCATAGCTCCAAATTGCCTCTTCCCTATCCATGGGAGTTACTTTTCCTCTATATTTCGACCTTGGATGATTCATGCCATGAATAGTAACTTTTGGACTCCCCCAAGTATGTTACCATTCACCTTGAATTCGAATTGGTGAGAGAATGATGCCAAGTGTAGTGGGGAAATCTAGCCATATGTGGGTCCCGCTTCCTCCATGTGTCTTCATGATCAAATTCCACTTTGATTTTCTCTTGTATATATTTATTTAGCTCCTTTATTAAATATTTATGCCATTCTAATGTTCAAGCATCATTTATTATCCCCATTATTCCAAATCCCAAAGCTTCGAACCCAAACCTAGGAAATTAGTAATTTTCCTCCTTGGCAATTATTTGACCTTTAGCATCAATTTGACAAACTCTAATGAATAGGGCCAATGTTATTAGACCATCGTGACCCAATGCCAAATTCAGGACATGACAAATCCTCCCTTCCCAATATTGCTTGTCCTCAAGCAATTTTAAACATGGGTGTTGAAGAACCTGCTTTCTGTATAATTCTTTGAAGTTGCCATTGAGTTGCCCAACCTTGAGTCTTTGAATTTCCATGAAGATTTTAGAGAGGAACCACCATGCTTGTTGCTGCACTACTCTGATAAAAATCACTTTATTAAGTGGGAAATCCATCTCTCATATTGCTTGTTTCCCCAAAAAATTTGAAACCAATGGGATAAATATTATTCTAGGGTCCCATTGCTTGTATTGTACCCCCACAATTAAGAGTGCTCTGCAATCCCCACCATTAGATAAGAGGATTCCTGGATCCCATTTTCTTTTATGCATTCTTCCAAACATTATGATTACAAAATATATATCATCAAAGTACATAACAACATAATGAAAATGTACATCAAGGAGGTGCTTCATCAAAGAATCATTAAAGTGCTTATACCTCCAAGTAAGTAGACCACCATTTTCCAGGTGCATACAAGCATCAAGTGAACAATCAAATCTGCTCCAATGACATAGGTGAGTATCCCATGTCCTATAATGCTGCTCCAAAACTATGTAAGATGCATCAAAAAAATCAGCCTTGTATTCTTTCATCCAAGTAGTTAATGAAGTTTCTCCAACATCAATTGAACTAAGCAAGGAGCAAGGAAAATCATGAGTCTTCAAGTGACTCAGCTGAACATCATAAGGGAATCCATAAACATATGTATCATCATAAGGTAAAAACGGATGGTACTGCAAATGTAAATAATGAGGTGCTCTATTCATGTCATTATCAAAAGGAGAGGTAGGAGTTTCATACGCCTCATGTGGCACCATTAGAAAAAAACCTTTCACCCAATTTTCATCCCCAATTGATGTGGCTGAAAATGAAGTAGGGGGTGAGGACTTATGAACCAACCTTATATCCTTACAACTCTTACCCATTGAAGTATTTAATTCATCTTCTCCATGATTAGCTGGTCTGACTATTGTGAGATCATGTACCTCCTCCAAGGCTTTGCAACTCTCTCCATGAGGCAACTCATAATCCCTCTGAACAAGGACAAGTGCTTGTCCTTCTTCTTGTTTGAGTGTAGCATATTCAAGAACCTGCATATGAACATGTACCTCATGTTCCACCATTACAATAGGTTCCTCCATCGTGACATAAATTATTTCATCCATTTCCTTATTTTTCTTGAAAACAGAACCATTGCTCATTATTTTTGCCATGTTGCTTTAAACCCGACTCATCGACAATTCGAACTCTTCCCTTTGTTTCCTCCACTTGTCTTCAAAGGATGGTTTTAGTAATTTTATAAAATCCTCATTCTCCTCTAAGGTTCCTTTTTTATCCATAGTCATAGTTTTCTCAAAATGCACTTTTCTTTCCTTTCTTTTTTTTTTCCTAGTTCCTCCTCTTCAACAATATTACTTCTGATTCCAATGTATAAGATTGGTCCCTAAATTTTTGTCATCATAACTATCAGACCACATCAGGTGCCAAGATCATGCTCTAATACCATTGTAATGTCCCTTGTTAGGAATTTTATTAAAATGACAATTTTCCACTTTTTTTCCTAGTTCGACCTTTGACTAGTTTTGATCCCTAGGTCCCAAATTTGCCCCAAATGATCCCAAATATTCTCAGAAGGTATATGAATGATATTAGAACATAAATATGTGTTTCAAGAATTCCTTTGGACCTTTAAAATACTTCTACAAATCTTATTTCAATTCTAGTCAATGTAGGTAACTTTACTAGTGATTTCCCTTTGACTAGTATTGGTCTCTAGGTCTCAAATTGACTCCAAATTCCTTCAAATATTCAAGGAAGGTGTATGAATGATATTAGGACTTGAATCTGATGTAACACTCTCCATTGGTAACTAAATTGATTTGACTTCAACAGTAAGAAGGTGTGGTAACGTGTTAAGTCTTGGAAAGGTTGCAACAACATCCAACTGTTCTAGTCTACACAACTCCAAATTTCTTGTCAGTATTTTCCATGCATGTAAACCTTTATTTCATGAATAAATTGCATATTCGTTAATGTTTAATTAAGTCTGATATTTTGCATTGAAATTGTTACTGTGGGAAATGATATCGTAAAGGTTTCATTTGGTATCTTTCCCACTTAAACCCTTTAACTTCAAACAAGGGCAAGTGTGCTTAGAAAAATATTTACAAGGTCTGAAATTGATAGTCTTCTACAACATAAGATATTCAAGGTATTTGACTAAACTCTCTACCCAAATCCATAGCCATTCGGAACTTGTGTGAAGGTATAATCCACAAAAGAAAAAAAAATGTTCTCAAACTCAGTGCTAGGGATTAATAAGCTACATGAGAAGTACTTGCAGGTGTTGTTGAAAGATACATCTAAACTGAGTCCCTAGTATTAGCAAAGTTAGATATTCCATCTCGAACGGCTTGTTGTCAATACTCATAAGGGTAGACATAGAAGACATACCATAGGTGCTAAGGCAGTTGAAGAATTTTTTGAGTCCCTATTAGGTGCTCAAATTCAATGCCTTCGAGTTCAAAGCCAAAGTTTGGCATTGTGATCAATTTATCAAATGGTCATGACCACTATTAGAAAGGTCAACAATGGGAAAATATGGAGCAATTTTAGTCAAGGGTTTGAGTAGGTAACAAGTTTGACAAAGAGAAATATGAAATTGATATTCAATAGTAGGTGAAAAAAATGATTTATAGGAATAATTGAAAGGAGATTTAGGTAAATGATGGCCACATACTAAAGACACTGCCACTCCTACTCCTACTCCTGCTTGTCCAATCGAAACCCCCCGCTCCTGCTCCTACTCATGCTTATGCAATGGAAACCCCCTACAACGTCGTTCACCGATTCACAGTTTAGAGTCAGGTCTTGATCCTACACCTGATCCTGCTTGTGAAATGGAAACCCCCTGTGATGTCGTTTAACACCATTCCTGGTTTGCATTTGGGTCAGTTCAGGTGTATTCACGCGACCATTTCAGTATAGTTGGGATTCAGGGGTTTTGATTATAATATGGCATTGCATTTGGGTTTCAATATATATATACATAAATGATTTACAATGTAATTTGTTTATATATATTACATTGTAATATATATAATATATATTACAATGTAATAAAAAATAATACTATTTTTTAATTTTTTAAAATTTAAAATTGTAAATTTTTATTATCATACGGTGAAAATGCGAACCTGGGAAACAATTTTATGACAAATGGAGTGAAAAAACACTAGTGCAGGTGGATGATCATGCGAAAAAAAGTCAACCTCAAACTCTAGGCCGAGAGTTTGTGAGAGTTCAAACTCTCGGCCGAGATTTTAATAAAACTCTAGGCCAAGAGTTTGAACCAATCGCCATGTTGTATTTTAAAAAAAACTCTCAGATGAGAGTTTGAACTAAACTCTCAGCCTAGATTTTGGAAGATATTGTTTCGGCCAACAGTTTATGGTCAACAAACCTATGAAAAAATATGGCATCTTTCTGGAACCTACAACTTCGGCATGCCCGAACCCTTGCAAATTCTAAATATTATTTGTCAGACTTGGTAGCAATGGATTCATCTCCGAATCTAGTTTCCAATGATATAATAATTGTTTCATTTTGATTTGAATTTCTATTTATTAATTTTTTTTTTAAACCTTATCCCTTAAGAATTTTATTACTCTGAAAATCACCCGAAATAAAAATTCAATATCATAACAAATACAACACCAAAAAATTTGAAATTTCATAGAGATCATAATTGACTTGTCTTCTTCAAAAGGGTGCTTTTATGTTTTCCAATAAGAGTCAGATTTGAAAGAAAATGCGAAGACAAAAACATGTGTCGATAATGCACCATTTTCTGAACATATGTTGTTTCCATAAATAATAAAAAATAATTTCCAAGTCTTAAAAAACTCAAAATATAGTCCATGCATAGTGTAGTGTGTGTAGATTATGAGCCTACAATTGTTTTCCATAAAATGAATAGCCATCTATAAAAAAACCGACGTCAAAACAGGTCACTCATTATCCATACCAAAAATTTTCAAGTATATGTTGTTGGTTGACAACAAATGTGTCCCACGATATGTTCATAAAAAAGATTAAAAAAATTACGAGTAGAAAGCTAATTCAATTCTCTAAAACCTTTGCATTTAGTTCACATTGAAATTCATAAGGGAGATATGGGTTTGAAGAGGTCGAAGTTGAAAAACATAAAATTTAGCAGTTTTGTTTGTCAAAAACAAGCCAAAATTGTTTCCCAACTTCATGTTTTCACCCTATAAGAATTATATTGTTTTTAGGGGTTACTAGGACATGGAACATAGGGGTTTGCTTGTTTTGTGTTCACACAAGTTTTTGTCATGAGAAGAAGAACAAATAATGGGCATGAGAATTTCCAATCTGCACTTTTAATGGAGTTAAAATAATTAGGAACCATACCAAAATTTTGACTTCAATGTGTAAGAATGTTGAGGAAGAGAAAAAGGAAATGAACAAATTGAATCATACCTCCATGGTGGTAATCGACATAAGTAAGAGTGTTATTGGTTTTTTTAGAGATAACAAATCAAGAGTTAAAAAACTCCAATTTTACAAAATCTACATTCCATCTTTGTGGAAGGTAGAGGAGCCTTCTTCCAAAAAGGCCGATCCATAGATTTCAAATAATCATATTTAGATCTTCAAGCTTCCATAGGTGCAAGGAATGCATCTTTACCTCTAGTTTAACCAAACATCCCACGTGGATCATCTAAACATTAGACAAGGTTGTGGAGAAATTTGGAGCTCCCAAGACTTCATTTCAAGTAACACATCTACTAAGAAATTAATAAATTATGTATCACCAATTGTATTCCAACATTTGATGTAGACCCTTGTAATTTTGAGAAAGAAACAAGTAAACAAGTTTGGTAGGGTTTCATGGTGAAGAAGGACAACATATTGAGGATTGATGTGTGAGAGATTGTTACTAAACCAAAGGGGTGAAGTGTGTTATTGAATCCATGTTGTACAAGGTCACTTGCATGCAACCGACCGCAACATAGAAAAATTCAAAGCTATACAAGTGGCTAGAGGGTTCTAGAGGGTTGTCGAGGAAAAAGTTGGTTATGAAAAAAAATTACTCATGTTGCCAAGTATACCTCCATCAAATCTTGTCTCTTTAGCATCAATCCTTGGTTGGCATATATATCCAATAAATGTGAAATCAACATTTATTGATAGTCTTATTGAGGAGGCATACATAAATCAACCAAGAGGCTTTGAGGTGCTTGGGCATGAGACATATCTGCAAGCTAAAAAATTCTATGGGTTGAAGTAGGAACCACATGCATGGTACTCTTTTAATTTGCTTATTTTAGTCTAGCATGTAGATGATCTTATACATGCATGAAATTTAGAGACTCATAGAAAAGTGCAAAGCAAATTTGGAAATAGAATTAGATATTAAGAACATGGGCTTCATGCACTACTTCTTGGGTCCAGGCCAAGTGCAACCAAGGTTTTCTTTGGATAGGGTAAGCAATCAAGAAGGTCCTGAGGTTCTTTTCAAGTTGAAGAAGGCCCTTTATGGGTTGAAACAAGCACCCCATCCATGGTAATCTAAGTTGTTTTTTTAGTCTTGTATGTATATTATATTACACTTAATTAGAGAATATATAGAGAAACTGATAGTGTGGTGCAAAGCAAATTTGGCAAGAGAACTTGATATGAAGGACCTATGCTTGATGCACTACTAGTAACTTTTTTAAAATATTAGTATGAATTTTAACAAGAAATATATGGGTACTGAGGGATTATGTTGAAACATAAAATCACAAACTCTCTGCTTTTGTCAATGATTTTGAGATACTCTAGTGAATGGAGTGCAAAACACTTAAATGAGAGCAAAAAACAAAGACAATAAATATCTTATGAAGCTTGTGCAATTTATCAAGTACTTGCTTATAAACGTTACCACCCTTGTACTAGATGCATCAACGTGCATGTGGAAATAATTTTAAGAGAAACACCTAAAAGACATAGTACTACAATGACTAGACATGGGAAACAGTGACCTGTGACTAGGGCCAACGTTGAAATTTTTTCAAACTATTTCTAAATGAATTGAAATTTGGCATGGACTAGCGGTTCACATGCCTCCATGATATGGGAGGGTTTCAAGACTCAAAGATGATGTAAACATCCTGTACTCGGCATCTCTGATCTCATACTACTTTGATTTGAACTTTCTCAGATTGTCATGCCTGGAATTCACATCATACCCATCCACATCATGGTCGTGCTGATCTTTATACTCATCACCTATGTCATTCAAAATGAACATTATGCATGCCAATTAGGCCCATGATATTGGTGGAAATAAGAAAGCGCCATCTGACATTTCATCAATGATTTTGAGCTACTCTAGTGAATGGAATGCAAAAAACTTAGATGAGAGAAAAAAACAAAGACAAGAAATATCTAAAGAAGCTTGTGCAATTTATCAAGTACTTTTTTTATCGATGTTATTGGCCTTGCACTAGATGTGTCAACCTATATGTCAAAATAATTTTAAAAGAAAGGCCTAAAAGATGTAGTACTGCAGCGACTAAACATGGGCAAAAGTAACTGGTGAATGGGGCCAACGTTGAAAAATTTTCAAACTATTTCTGAATGCACTGAAATTTGACATGGAATGAATATGAAAAATACGATGATGGTATAAAATTGAATGAGCTTCTCTTGGATTCAAGAATAATATATTATCTACTGAACAAGGCCAACCACGTGAAAGTGGAAGCTCATATGGACCCCCCTCACTTCAATCTCAATTACTCAATACACAATCTATCTACCATAAAATATTTGAAAAAAACATAATAAAAATCAAACATAGAAACTAAGAAAATAAATATTTAAGGTAAATGAAGGAGAACAAACCAACTGAACACATATTAATACATACCTCGTACATTTCAATATTTTGATATCATTAATATTCTTCTTCATCCAACTCATCATCTGGTTCAGAGTTCATGTTCAAAAGATTCTCCATATTGGCATCATCATCGTCGATGTCATGAATTCCAAACATATCATCATCCGAAATATGCTCTCCTACATTTGGTTCATCTTCTTCAAGTTCTTCATCTAACACATCATCAATAGCATATTCATTCATAACATTGTCTTTAACATCTCCTTGAACTTCCTCGACATCTTCGTCTGATTCATGAACTAACTTCTCCTCTACATCATCTTCTTTTTCAATATCATCTTCTTCCGCTATAGTATACTTTACTAGCCTTCATCTTGGATCATATCTAACAACATATGACCAACCTGATATACTTGGAACCTATGAGTAAAATACTTGTTCGCATTGGCTTGGAAGAACATAGGGATCTTATCCTAGCTCAAGATTACTATTCCTTGTATGAACCATGGTAAAACCGTTAGCATGTTGAATAATAGTTCTCTCAGGATCACATTCATTTATTCTTAGCCTGTACTATTTGATGTCGAACATAACTAATTTGAATGAATTAAAGTCACACTCAAGTATATCATGAAAATACCCATAGTATCGATTTTTAGATTCTTGGGGATGTCTGTCACTCCTAGAGTGGACATTAGTAACCTGAAATACTGCTATTATCTCACTATCATAAGTTTTCCTCTTTTCAACCAACTTTTTGATGCGAAATTTGTGACCATTGCACCAGATATCCTTATAGTGTTTCAACTACAATATCCCAGACACATAAAAAAAACATTGTCAATTCATAAACATATTTATACTTGAAAATTAGTCATATGCATCCAAATAATATTAAAAAAAACTAAGTAGCATGGGTGAAAATGGTTTCTTGTTTAACTTTTAAACCGTGTGCTAAATCAATTTCCCTTTGAGTAAGATTTGTATCTCTTTTAAGTTCAACTTCTTTGACCAATTTAGACACACCTTCCCATGTTAACCTACCATTGTTATAATTTTTACATCGTTCAACCCATACCTTCATCCATTCAAGATTGTTTGCAATGTATAGATGTATTGCATCCCACTCTTGACCAACTATATTAAAATAAAACAAATAGCATACAATTAGTTACCATGGTATACCTTCATATTAATAATGGATTATGTAGGATGAATAAAAATCAAATAAGTATGACATACATAAAAAAATCAAATGTATTATAAATATACAATATCTACTTGCATCTCACTTTCCTCATTCTACCTTTCCCCAATATGTCCTCCCCATAAATTTGTTGATGGAGTTGACATCCCAGATGTGATCCACGTCATTAATACTTGCAGATATTTGAGGACTATATTGAGTGATATAAAAATAATTTGATATACCATATATCCTTCTATTATAGAACCCTCTCGATTTGCTCTTTTTTTGACCAAAGCCTTGAATGATTTCAAGTGCCTCTCAACCATCCACATTGACCTTGTGTGTATAGGTCCACACTTCTCAATATCCTCAACTTGGTGTATGAGGTAGTGTTCTTGTGCATTGAAAAATGATGGAGGTAGATACTTTTTCATTTCACACATTAGATGATGAATTTGTCTCCTCCAATACTTTATATCTTCTTGATCTATTTCTTTAGATGACAACCATCTGCAGAAGATGCAAGAATATCACATGTTTCATCGAAAAAATATATAGTACATTACAAGTAAAACACATGCATGTAGTAAAATTTAGGTTGTACAAAGAATCAATGAACATATTACACTTTGCATATAAATCGCCACTTACCTTGTGTATTTTCTCAGATCATATATAACTTGTTTCACATTGTTGTCAAAGTTTTCTGGGAGAGATAGAGGTAGAACATACTGTATAAAAAAAATGATCAAACATTATTTATTCCCAAATTAGTAGAGAAAAAAAAACACTAACAAGTTCATGTTTCACCAATATACAAATATATACACCAAAATAATTATCTTAATGAAGGTATGCCAATCATGAAGTTTTACCCCAAATAATTCACCTTTCTTTGTTAGGATATTCTTCGTGTTTGAAGAAAATCCAATGGGAAATTTAATTTTCTGTGACAAACCCAATCTGACAAAATTAGTAATATAGTGCATTTGAAAAAAATTTCTCCTCATTAGAGATCTACACTATGTTATTTATTTGGTTTAGGGACCAATAGTCCATGAGCCTCTTAATAAACAATTGGTTAAACATTTGTTACAACCATCCTTGCAATCATTCAACTTTTAAACCTTACTTACCTTATACAAAGGTCTTAGTCAATGATTTACATAATATCGATTCCCTACCATATATATATAACCATAACCCATTTCTTTATCTTAAATGGAATGTTTGTATGGAATGGAAAAACATTTCATCGACACGCTGATTATAGCGATAAATTTCTTCAAAACAACTATGTACATTAATGCTTCTTCTAAAATACTACTTATATGTGAATATCATTATCTTTAACTTCAACATTTTCATATAACCATTCATCAATTTATCACTCAATCATCAATTAAAAACACAACACATAAACAAACAAAAAGGAGACCATATGTACACGTGGTTCACCCCATCTATGGGCTACGTCCACCAAAAGTTATATTTCGTTCTATTACTTCAAATAGAGACATTACAATCTGCCACATAATTATGGCACTAATAACTTTCCACCTTCTCGAAGACCCTCTCTTTTGGAGATCTCTTTCGAAACATTCGACTTTGTATCAATGCCTAATCTCAACAACATCGCCAATTCTTAATAACATAATTTAAGGATTCTACAATGATATGTCAGCAAAGTTAAACCCAACTTTGGTGCATTTATTCTATAGAAACGTATTTGTAGCCAGTATAATAGTGCAATGACCAGGACATATAAAAGACCGGTATATATATATATATATACACCATAAGTAATTCAAACAAGAAAAGGACTTTCAAGTCCTTATTTCATAATTCTGTACAATACTGCTAAATGTCTTCTTGTAAGGATTTAACATAACTACGGTCTATCATTAATTGATTACCCGAACAAATTCATGATGGTAGAAACCCAGCAAAAGTCTCAGTTCCAGCTTTCGATAGGAAAACAGAGGATACAGAGATAATATAACTAACTATGAAGACTACATCCAAGGTAACACCGAATCATAAATAAACCACATTTATAAAAGTCATGACAGGGGTAAACCCTATACTACCACCATGCATTTAGGAAACCCATTCGCAAGCAAGAACTCAATGGAAAAACAAACGAAGAACAAGCCTAACGCTATCTTTTCTAGGGATCAGGCTTTAGGAGGCCTTCCTCTCCCATATACACAACCTGGGTTCTCATTAACCAATCATATAATGCAGGACTATGATTAAATTATTGTCCATCTATGGGATATCAATCCACATACTTAAAGAAGTACCATTTTCAACTAACTTAACCAATACGAAAAACACTTCCGTTCTGGCAATAAAGAATCCTGTATCACACAGATCTACGCCTAAGTTTAAAACAAAAGAGGTTTGCGATTTCAAATTACCAACTGGGAGTTATCTGCGATTTCATCTTGGCAAATCTGGCAACGATAATAAGGTAATTTATCTTATGGAGTCAGCTAGTTTATTAGGACGGAGCCGTCCTTCTCATTCTCAGGTTGATTTTGGGAGTGCCAACAAATTCGTAAGGAGATATTTTAATCATGATTTCAATCAACATAAGACAGCTATTCCTGAGCATGTCCATCCAACAATTTGGTAAGCATATATTTTAACCACGATCTCAAAGGCAAATCCTTCATTCCTCAACAGGCATAAGCAAAGAAGTGTGATATGTTTTACACGAATAGAGGAGGTTTGTGGCCGTGTCCCATTCTGTACCCAATAGATCTATAGTTCAGAAGGAAGATCCTTCAATTAGATCCATCCAAAAAATAAATGTTGTACTCAATGAAAGACACCGAGAAGGATAATACAATCTCAGACAGGTATCGATTTACAAGCAAGGTGCTTAGATCTGCAATGGAGATCCATCATAACAATACTGTTTAAAAATAAACAAAAATCCAGAGTACAAATAATGAAATTCGCATCTAAATGAAATGCAGGTGATCGCCCATATCTATAGATATTAAAGGGTCAGATATAAATGATTTCTCCATGAAAGAAAGAATGCAGGGGTTGATCCTCACTGAGAGTGATCGCCCATATCTATGCAGCAACATAACCAATATATATATATAGAAAATCACAAACGACTGCAGAGATTTAGAAAAACCTGGATATTTACACCATGACCAACGAAGGGAATTGACGCAGAGAATTACAGTCGAATACCTCGCCATGCCTTTGATCAACAAGGAGAAGTGATGCAGAGCATAGAGATCGGATCCTCGTTTATCACGCCAAGCTTAGATGTACACAAAAATCATACTCAAGGAATAATCAAACCAGCAACATTATGGTGAAAATCGTATTCCTGGATTTCAACCAGACCAGGCATAGATCATACCTCCCTTCTTCGTATGAGGATTTAGAGGCCCATGATTGGGAACCATTTTCAATTCAATCATGCCCCTGATAACTATAATTTCAAAAGGTAATTTCCCCAATATCAATCCTACGTGGTTCATACTGAGATCCTCGAATATATTTCACCCAAGAATTGCAATCATACACACCGTAAATATCAAAACATATCTTTGTAAAGCACGCTCGAACGCCATCAATTCTATCATTACTTGTGTAACAAACTCACATACTCAGTCGAAAAATTGCAGCGAAATCCATAAACCGGGCGTTTTTACCAAAGGATGCATATATCACCAATCATAAAATAATCAACCAGAGCTATATGAATCCATAGGCATGTTTCCCTCGAAGGATTCAATAAATATCAACATATTAAAATTATTACTGAACTACGCAATTCCCTGATGGAGTTCTATCCGAGAGTCTACAAAAATCATTGCAGTAACAATAAAAATAAATGAAACTGAGCTGAGCTGATCAATGATCACCCCTGCAGAAAAAAATTCCCCTTTTTCTCTTTATCCAACTACCACCGCCTGTTTATTCTTTCCCTCTCCCTCTCCCTTTGTAGAGTCCGCCACTAAATTTAGGGAGGTTTTCCCGCCAGCTCATGGAGACCAACTCCCATAAGATAGGAAAATAAGTGCCAAATGGGGTCGATACCCACAATATCTCCCCTTCGAGATCTGCTTAACATTTAAATATTAAGGAGTGGATGCCTATCCCAAAGCCACGACTAACAGTTTGTGAGTAGTGGCAGGCTCAAGCTAGGCAATGATAATTCCGTAAGGTATACATATATTTATACGCGAATACTTATTGTATACCATAATTTATAAAGACCTAACTTATGAAGAAGAAGTCCCTTCTTCTATCATTATTTTCCTTCTCATACATAATTACTTGGCATCAGTTTGCCAGACTAAGAACACAAGGGTATCCCTAGGGATTTCCCAAATGGTTCATAGTAATAGTTAACTTACTGCTAACCATTAGATCTTAGGAGTCCACAATGCTCTTTGACCGGTAAGGCATTTTAGTATCTTTTTAAGGTAAGTTCAAAATTTCTAAGTGATCTTCAGTGAAACCCAATGTATGTTCAAGTGCTCGTGGCAATAGAACTACATTAGTCATCGATTTATGGCCTACCTTCTGTAAACTTCTCCCAAAATAGGTTCAGTTTCCCATTGTTTAGTTGTGTCGCCATTGTGTACTCTCCTAAGTACTACAATTTACAACTTAGAAAGAATAAGTAAATAACAAAGCTTACATAGTTTACTAGTGAGGCCTTTTCCTTGAGCTCCTCATCAGAATGACTACAATGCCTTACCAGTCAAAGAGCATTGTGGACTCCTAAGATCTAATGGTTAGCAGTAAGTTAACTATTACTATGAACCATTTGGGAAATCCCTAGGGATACCCTTGTGTTCTTAGTCTGGCAAACTGATGCCAAGTAATTATGTATGAGAAGGAAAATAATGATAGAAGAAGGGACTTCTTCTTCATAAGTTAGGTCTTTATAAATTCTGGTATACAATAAGTATTCGCGTATAAATATATGTATACCTTACGGAATTATCATTGCCTAGCTTGAGCCTGCCACTACTCACAAACTGTTAGTCGTGGCTTTGGGATAGGCATCCACTTCTTAATATTTAAATGTTAAGCAGATCTCGAAGGGGAGATAGTGTGGGTATCGACCCCATTTGGCACTTATTTGCCTATCTTATGGGAGTTGGTCTCCATGAGCTGGCGGGAAAACCTCCCTAAATTTAGTGGCGGACTCTACAAAGGGAGAGGGAGAGGGAAAGAATAAACAGGCGGTGGTAGTTGGATAAAGAGAAAAAGGGGAATTTTTTTCTGCAGGGGTGATCATTGATCAGCTCAGCTCAGTTTCATTTATTTTTATTGTTACTGCAATGATTTTTGTAGACTCTCGGATAGAACTCCATCAGGGAATTGCGTAGTTCAGTAATAATTTTAATATGTTGATATTTATTGAATCCTTCGAGGGAAACATGCCTATGGATTCATATAGCTCTGGTTGATTATTTTATGATTGGTGATATATGCATCCTTTGGTAAAAACGCCCGGTTTATGGATTTCGCTGCAATTTTTCGACTGAGTATGTGAGTTTGTTACACAAGTAATGATAGAATTGATGGCGTTCGAGCGTGCTTTACAAAGATATGTTTTGATATTTACGGTGTGTATGATTGCAATTCTTGGGTGAAATATATTCGAGGATCTCAGTATGAACCACGTAGGATTGATATTGGGGAAATTACCTTTTGAAATTATAGTTATCAGGGGCATGATTGAATTGAAAATGGTTCCCAATCATGGGCCTCTAAATCCTCATACGAAGAAGGGAGGTATGATCTATGCCTGGTCTGGTTGAAATCCAGGAATACGATTTTCACCATACTGTTGCTGGTTTGATTATTCCTTGAGTATGATTTTTGTGTACATCTAAGCTTGGCGTGATAAACGAGGATCCGATCTCTATGCTCTGCATCACTTCTCCTTGTTGATCAAAGGCATGGCGAGGTATTCGACTGTAATTCTCTGCGTCAATTCCCTTCGTTGGTCATGGCGTAAATATCCAGGTTTTTCTAAATCTCTGCAGTCGTTTGTGATTTTCTATATATATATATTGGTTATGTTGCTGCATAGATATGGGCGATCACTCTCAGTGAGGATCGACCCCTGCATTCTTTCTTTCATGGAGAAATCATTTATATCTGACCCTTTAATATCTATAGATCTGGGCGATCACCTGCATTTCATTTAGATGCGAATTTCATTATTTGTACTCTGGATTTTTGTTTATTTTTAAACAGTATTGTTATGATGGATCTCCATTGCAGATCTAAGCACCTTGCTTGTAAATCGATACCTGTCTGAGATTGTATTATCCTTCTCGGTGTCTTTGATTGAGTACAACATTTATTTTTTGGATGGATCTAATTGAAGGATCTTCCTTCTGAACTATAGATCTATTGGGTACAGAATGGGACACGGCCACAAACCTCCTCTATTCGTGTAAAACATATCACACTTCTTTGCTTATGCCTGTTGAGGAATGAAGGATTTGCCTTTGAGATCGTGGTTAAAATATATGCTTACCAAATTGTTGGATGGACATGCTCAGGAATAGCTGTCTTATGTTGATTGAAATCATGATTAAAATATCTCCTTACGAATTTGTTGGCACTCCCAAAATCAACCTGAGAATGAGAAGGACGGCTCCGTCCTAATAAACTAGATGACTCCATAAGATAAATTACCTTATTATCGTTGCCAGATTTGCCAAGATGAAATCGCAGATAACTCCCAGTTGGTAATTTGAAATCGCAAACCTCTTTTGTTTTAAACTTAGGCGTAGATCTGTGTGATACAGGATTCTTTATTGCCAGAACGGAAGTGTTTTTCGTATTGGTTAAGTTAGTTGAAAATGGTACTTCTTTAAGTATGTGGATTGATATCCCATAGATGGACAATAATTTAATCATAGTCCTGCATTATATGATTGGTTAATGAGAACCCAGGTTGTGTATATGGGAGAGGAAGGCCTCCTAAAGCCTGATCCCTAGAAAAGATAGCGTTAGGCTTGTTCTTCGTTTGTTTTTCCATTGAGTTCTTGCTTGCGAATGGGTTTCCTAAATGCATGGTGGTAGTATAGGGTTTACCCCTGTCATGAATTTTATAAATGTGGTTTATTTATGATTCGGTGTTACCTTGGATGTAGTCTTCATAGTTAGTTATATTATCTCTGTATCCTCTGTTTTCCTATCGAAAGCTGGAACTGAGACTTTTGCTGGGTTTCTACCATCATGAATTTGTTCGGGTAATCAATTAATGATAGACCGTAGTTATGTTAAATCCTTACAAGAAGACATTTAGCAGTATTGTACAGAATTATGAAATAAGGACTTGAGAGTCCTTTTCTTGTTTGAATTACTTATGGTGTATATATATATATATACCGGTATTTTATATGTCCTGGTCATTGCACTATTATACTGGCTACAAATACGTTTCTATAGAATAAATGCACCAAAGTTGGGTTTAACTTTGCTGACATATCATTGTAGAATCCTTAAATTATGTTATTAAGAATTGGCGATGTTGTTGAGATTAGGCATTGATACAAAGTCAAATGTTTCGAAAGAGATCTCCAAAAGAGAGGGTCTTCGAGAAGGTGGAAAGTTATTAGTGCCATAATTATGTGACAAACCCAATCTGACAAAATTAGTAATATAGTGCATTATTTTTTTCAAATGCACTATATTACTAATTTTGTCAGATTGGGTTTGTCACATATGGTATCAGAGCACAGGTTGCAAACACTCGGGCTTATTTGGGCTCAGTCGGGGAAAACATATATGAGTTAGTCGAACTAGTGACACAAGACGCAATAGAAAATTTCATTGCAACGGATCGACAACAGGTAGCTTACAAGTCGTCATTGAATTGCAAGTA
The DNA here is from genome assembly GCA_027924585.1 of Larix kaempferi. NCBI lineage: Eukaryota > Viridiplantae > Streptophyta > Pinopsida > Pinales > Pinaceae > Larix > Larix kaempferi. The sequence continues at coordinate 67,561 of BSBM01001546.1, forward strand.
AGTATGTTTCATTTGGTGAAAGCATCATAATGGCGCAACATTGTTTGTAGGTAAGGATAGTATATGTTTCATTATGGAGATGAATGATCTGTTATTGGAAATTATTAGCTGATGAATATATCCTCCTATTTTACAATTAGATTCATTGGACGACGAGAAAATAGTCTTTAGAATGATAACGGTTATGGTTTTGTGGAATGAGTCTTCGTATAGGGAAAGACATCCTAGTTGTGAATGTGCTAAACTGAGGAACTCTCCTAAATCTGTGGATTTGATAATTCGTCTTAAATACTTATTACCTTCTCTACCTTTATTGTTATCCTTAGGAGTGGATATCTTTCACTTTCAGTAAATGCGTCATATGGGGGAATAGGGTTGATACCTTTTGTTGATTGTTTCTGACTAATCGAATTCTATTGATCCATTCGTCAGGATTTCCGAATATGAGATTCAGATAGATAAAATAAACAACTTATATCTGTTAAGTCTTTTATAAAGTAATTTTATATGCTAATATTCGATTAAAGGAGATGGTCTAATGTTTTGATTATGTTAGGAACTGTCAAGTTCCTTTCATATATAAAGCCACTTTGAATGATAAATTTATGATGTTGACATAACTAGTAAATTCTGGTAAAATGCATACAGCCGAACTAACCTTCCACAAGAAATGTAGACTTTCTAGTCTAGATTCTGTTAACTGCAACTAAGAGAGTTTGAAAGTTTTCCTATGACTGCAAGGGAAAAAGTTGGATAAATATATATGATGGAAATGCATGATCTCATCTTCATGGATGTTGGGATACTATGAGTGGTAGTAATAAAAAACTATACTTTTATGAGATCATGATTTATGAGGATTTGTTGTCACATACAATTATATGTGGTGTCAAAATGATTAATTTGGTTAAGAGATAAAATTATAGTTAATCATGTTGTCACATAATGAATGCATAGATGTAATTATGGTGAGTATGTGTTGTTGTATGAATAAAAGTATTGGAAAACTAGAACCGCCACGGAATGGTAATACATGACACTTTAATTTCCTGATGTCTTTATAATGACTGTTTTATATCCTCATTAGGAGTTAAGGAAAACCTTTAATATCATGGAATTTCCATGATAGATCAGAAGTAATATTTAACAGTAATTGATGTATAATATTTTATGAAACAAGTCAAGGGGATGATTGACATATGTTTTATGCAGGATTGCTCTTATGATTTAATTACATTTTTCCTTTTTACGACTAACACATTTAATGTTGTGGTCGAATGGAATGTTATATTCCCACACATCACTACAACAGTCAAGAGGTAAAAATGGGATATATAGATTCATGAGATATTTAGTGTAATACTAATATGTGATGATACAGGTAAACTGGTACCTCGACATATGAGGATCTTATAATAAGAAGATATGCGGTCACCCTTACAAAGGTATATGGTTATCATTATAAGGTATGCAAGTATGTTTTAGAAAATTGGTTATTTCTATGTGATGTTGGTATATACAAAAGAAGTTGTGTAACTAAAATAGGAAGTGTGTTTGAAATGGTGAAGGAGAACCTTCGAGATTAAGAAATCATAATGTCCACGGGTCATCATAGGAAGAATATATTTCATGTTCAAGTATTATGTAATCCTATTAAGTAAGTTAGTTATGCTTGGAAGGAGAAAACGTTTACTTCAGATGATCAAGTATGGATATTGTAGTATGAAGAATGAATAATTTTCTTATTTACAAATATTTGATTTTGTTATATAAAGTGTTACTAACAATTGAATTTGGCAGATGGCCAAAACTCGGTGGAACTTGTTGAAAGACAAAAGCTTAATATATTATGCATGGTACAATAAAGGGGTGAGGATGAAAGATCCACATTGCAGCTTTTATTATCGTTAATTATTGTTGAATAAAGAACTAGACCAAATTGGTCAGAGAAATTGTATGGTTACAAAATGTAATATGACGAAATAATTGATGAATTTGAATGAGATTTTCCTAAACTCAAGCGAGGAGGATTGAGGGGAAATGGATTCCTGGAATCAAGCGAGAAGGCTTGAGGGGAATTATGTAAAAGTGCGTTAAGGGCACTGAAACACTCCCTAGAGATCAGGGAGTTGACAGCCGCCAGGATTCTCGAAGGAATCGGCGAGCTGTAAAGACCTAGGCAAGCTATAAGAGAATGCATATGCGGGAGGCAGGACGCTGCTTAGTATGCATGGGAGAAAGTATTTCTGTGTGAGCACTGAAGTGTTAGGAAAGAAATCTCCAAATGAATTGCTGTGTGAGCACTGGGGTGTTAGGCAAAAATTTTCGGAAAGGGTTGTCGTATGAGCACTGCGGTGTTAGGTAAGAATTTATTGGATGAAAAGAATGATGCGTTTTGATTAAGTAACAATCTACATTATTGGAGCACTGGATTATGTGTGCTTGTGATAAAAAGGCACAAACAAAGACTAAAAGACGTTCCATGAATTGCAAATGTTGTGTTGCAAAGAGGACTCATTGTTTATGTTTTTGAGTTTGATTATGGAATTGATAATAAGTTTTACTGAATAATTTCAGAGATCTGATTTTGTTGCATTAAAATGCAGGATAGGAACGATAGCATCTCCCAAAAATTAAAAATAAAAAATAAAAAAATAAATAAAATTCAAGATCGAGTAAAGATCAAAGATGAAGAGACAAATGACTGCCAACACCGAGGACGGTGTTAATTCTAAGGGGGAAAGGATGTAACATCTTGCTTATTATCCCTTTTTCTTTTTATCCAACTACCACCGCCTGTTTATTCTTTCCCTCTCCCTCTCCCTTTGTAGAGTCCGCCACTAAATTTAGGGAGGTTTTCCCGCCAGCTCATGGAGACCAACTCCCATAAGATAGGCAAATAAGTGCCAAATGGGGTCGATACCCACACTATCTCCCCTTCGAGATCTGCTTAACATTTAAATATTAAGGAGTGGATGCCTATCCCAAAGCCACGACTAACAGTTTGTGAGTAGTGGCAGGCTCAATCTAGGCAATGATAATTCCGTAAGGTATACATATATTTATACGCGAATACTTATTGTATACCATAATTTATAAAGACCTAACTTATGAAGAAGAAGTCCCTTCTTCTATCATTATTTTCCTTCTCATACATAATTACTTGGCATCAGTTTGCCAGACTAAGAACACAAGGGTATCCCTAGGGATTTCCCAAATGGTTCATAGTAATAGTTAACTTACTGCTAACCATTAGATCTTAGGAGTCCACAATGCTCTTTGACCGGTAAGGCATTTTAGTATCTTTTTAAGGTAAGTTCAAAATTTCTAAGTGATCTTCAGTGAAACCCAATGTATGTTCAAGTGCTCGTGGCAATAGAACTACATTAGTCATCGATTTATGGCCTACCTTCTGTAAACTTCTCCCAAAATAGGTTCCGTTTCCCATTGTTTAGTTGTGTCGCCATTGTGTACTCTCCTAAGTACTACAATTTACAACTTAGAAAGAATAAGTAAATAACAAAGCTTACATAGTTTACTAGTGAGGCCTTTTCCTTGAGCTCCTCATCAGAATGACTACATAATTACATTCTCAATAAACAAAAGAAAAAGGGATAATAAGCAAGATGTTACATTTTCTCAATAATCTCTTTAACATCTTTGTTTTGCTGCTCTGTCAATAACCATGGGAGGGCGTTAATATTTTGGGCATCTCCATTGCTATTTGAATGAATCACAATTTGCATTGCATGATTGGCCTCCTTAATGTCATTACAAATCTTGACAATTTTTTCTTTATCTCTCCTACCATCTAATAATCGCCATAAGGTCTCTGTTATGTTATTCCTGATGTGCATTGTATCAAAAAAATGAAAAATTTCTAGATGCTGATAGTAGGGGAGCCTACTGAATTTCTTTGGATAAATTTTCATTCCTCGTGAAAGCACCTCATTATTGATGCCTTGATCATGACCTTCAATACCAAGCATAATTAAATATATTAGAACAACACTTGTCAATTTGTAAACTGATAAAAATGCAATAAAAATATAAAATATTCCAAACATTTCATGTATAATCATTACAATTATGATTACGATTTCATCCATATCATTACTATTTGAATATCTTTTATATATCTTATTCCATAGACCAGGTGTCATTCTTCATGGTTTTAATCTAGTCTCTTCTTTCCCATGGAAAATATATATTTTTAGTAGTCCGATACCTATGGTTCTTAGTAAGGAAGTTACTATACTCATCAAATACCTCCTTTCCTAAACTTCTTGAATGATGATATTTCATCTTAGGACCACAAACTGGACATGCAAATTTACCCTTTGTTTGAAGACCTAAAGAGATGTATTAATTTTTATATCAATTATTTCTAATTAAATCTGCAAGAGATGTATTAATTTTTATATCAATTATTTATAATTAAGTATGTATAATTATGCAGGATAAAGTTATAACATACCACAAAAATGTATTAGCCATAGGGCATCGTGAATTTTCCATACAAGCATTGCATGGAATTGAAATTCCCTTTGTGCATTTTTTGGTATAGAGATATCATACATAGTGATGCCCTTCCATAACTCTAGTAACTCATCGATAAGAAGCTTGATATATACATTCATATCTTTGACTTGGTATTTACCTATTTGATTTAACATACAGTACATAATTTCGACATATTTGATTAAATAAAGATATATAAGACAATATTTTAAACAACATATATTAATAAACAAAAAAGAAGAATACATAATTATGAAACAAACAAGACAAATGAGATGCTACAGTGTTAAAAAAAATACTATAAACAAATTAATACCTGGAACAATAATTTCCAACAGTATGTGCTTCCTCTTTATTGACATCCATGGAGGAATTTTATTGTTAATAACAAAAACAAGCCACAACGAGTAAGTAGGTTTGAGCTCTCCAAATGGATTGACATTGTTAGCTGCCAATAAAAGCCTAAGATTACAAGGTTTTTCATTAAATTTTGGACATATTTATTCTATATTCGTAAATATAGATCCATCCGCAGACATTCAAAGAACACCATCTTCACTTTTTTTATTTGCATGGTAATCCATTAACTGTGCTATGCTTTTGCACCTGAACAATAGCCACAAACATGGAATTATGGGAATATAACAAAGAAACTTGTGAGCCACCTTTTTTGTTACTTTATTGACTCGATATCTACTGTCTTCACATTTTGGGAATTTGTCTTTCGACACATGTTCTTTATATTAGAGAATATCATCATTAGGACATGCATGAATAGCTTGATACTCCATTCCAATATCTTTCATTATGGCATGTAAATATCGGTATGTGTGAGGTAAAACATTTGACAGTGGTAATGAAAATTCACATATCAATCTACACCATAAAAATAGTACTACTTGTTAATGTAAAAAATATTAGTCATATTGCATCCAAACGTTATAGATGATGATCAACTAACATTAAAAACAAGGGAAAAAAAAAATTGTCATTATGTACTAGATGTGACAAAATTAATATATTACATACCTTAGGAGCTGTGTCACACATGTGTTTGACATACCATTTACAACCTTTAAGTTCACCAACAACAATATAGAAGAGAGAAGACTTATTTTTTAGCCTTCATGAAGAGGTTCATTTTTCCTCTGAAGTACAGGTATATCATAAGCAACATCAAATTGATTTCCATCGTCATCGATTCCAACATTATTACATGTGTTCTGGATAAATATATTTGTCCCATGTCATGTCCCCAATTTTGGTTCATCCAATCCCATGGGTGAAAGGGGACAAAATCAACCCCTAAGGGAATTAAATGGTATTAGTTCTATTTGCTTAGAATTAATTTTGGCCTAAGTCTCCCAAGTTGGCAAAATTTATTTATTAAAGGTAATTTTGATAAATAAAATTAATGGATAATGAGCAAGTGGGCCAAGAGGGCACCCATGTGGAAGATGTTTCCAAATTGGAGTAGGGGTTAATTTTGAGGCAATTATACCACATGAATTAATTAATTATTAATTAATTGCTTAAATGTTGAATTTGGAATTAATTATGATTTGGAATATTTTTATCAATAAATATTGCTAATAAATATTGGCAAGTGGTGATAATATGGATAGGAGGTCGAATTTGGTCATGTGGACAACTCTTGCCTTAGTGGCAAATCTTAGGAAAATCAAGGAGTCCAAAGGAGGAAAGAAGACAAGGAAAACAAATTAGAAACTGGCAAAAGCAAACAGAAAAGTTGGCAAAAGAAGGCAAAAGCATAAAAGTGGAAAGTAAATAAAGTGGAAAGAACAGGAAAAGCTGTAAGTAAAGATTTAGCAACATCCATAAACCTAACTAAGGCACAGTTGCTAATCTGGATGAAGAGAGACAAAAGTTGGCAAGTTTTTCTAAGACAAAACTTGCTAATTATTCCAAGAAGGTGCCCACATGAGTTGGAGTAGGATGGAAAAATCGTAACCTACTCTCGCAAGTCACCAAAGCTAAGTAACTTACTCAGCAGGTCATCATAAAGTTTATAAAAGAAGCTAACCAACTCCAATGAAGAACTTTTGAGCATTTATGTTTTCTCATGAGAGCTTTGATGCTTCTCTAGTTGAGTGATGTGCCTCAACCATTTCTCTTGGGTGATGTGCCCCAAGACTCTGTAAGTTATCTAAGAGTGTTATGCAGGTACAGAATATGTTATTGCAGTCAATAACATTCATATCAGTCCAGCCATGAATATCTATAGTCATCTTGAAGAGGAGGACAATTCTACAGTGGATTAACAGCTAGATTTGAAGGAAAATAACCAAAAGGAGGAGCTAGTTCTCAGGAATTGCACCCAGAATCTCCAGGAAGTTCAGTATGCCATGATTTGTAGCATATCAGAGATTTATATTTCCATATATCAGATTCATATATGATCCTCACTCTCTTTTTACATTCTTCTCCCATTCACAACTAAATCTAGCGGAGCTTTCCCTAAAGGAGAGGGTGGCTCAGTGAATGCGCCGCAATCAAGTCCAGAAGTTCAGTGTGAAGCCAATGAAAGTCACATGACCTATAGGTGACCTGATCATAGCTCAGGAGAAGATCCAAAGTAATATTCTCATTCTTCTCTCCATTTCTCTCACTATTGTAATGAAAATCTAGCCTGTGAGGCATGTACTTTGGAGGGCAATTTAATAATGAGAAAGAAAGTGTTCTGAACCCATATTTTGTCTTATATGTGTTGAATATCCTTTATCAGAGCATTATGTAATAGCAAAACAGATTATTTGAATTTTTGGAGCAGTTAGATGAATTACAATGCAAGACTAGCTAGTTGGGTGCTTATTTGAGACTAGTTTTACCATTTTCAATGCCATTTTCAATGCCATTTTCAATCTAAACAATATTTTTGCATTCTGTCAGCTGGAGGAGGTTGATAACTCAGTATAATATCCGTATCAGTCCCTATAATAAGAATTTGGATTCTTTTACCCTCGTTTTGGAAAGCTTGTAATTTGACTAGCTCAGCAGTCCACCATGTACAGTTAATCCCAAATTACTCCAAACTCTTCCAAGTTCATCCAGTATCTATTCAAAATAATTTGTGAGTTACATGACTGATATATATCTGTCCTAAACATTATTAATCCTCACCCAGTCTTGTTGGCATATGCTAGAAGCCCAGGAAGCCTCGCAGTAGGCAATATATTTGTTCTATTGCTGAAAAGTGAATGGCTCTAATACTTTGTGCCAAGGAATTCTACTGAGACCATATTTTCTACTGCTGCACACTCTCACCTATAATTTCCAGAACCTAATCTCTCTCCTATCATCCCCATTCATATTTTCCATCCCTGTCACTTACATCCTGCACAGTCTGAGAGTTTGCCTTAAAAATTGCTAGAAAATTTCCATTAAAACACTGAAGTGGAAGCTAATATTTTCGTCAGATCTTGACTAGGATATTACAGTGGTATTAGAGCTCTTTCCTTGGCTCAGCCTATGGAAATTAAATCTCAGTGTAAATAAGACTCTTAAGATAATGAATTTGCAGTCATGTCAATATTTAGTGAAGAAGACTTTTACTCAGATGATGTTTTTTTATGAACAATATGATGATGAATGTGTTGAACCATATGAAGAGGAGTCGACCCCTATTGGAAATTTCTATGTGCAGAAAGTTGAATATGATTTCCTTGTTGAACATATGTTTGAAGAGAGCCTAGGAATAGGCCTACCTATGGCTAACTGGGATTATGAATTAATACTCAAAGGAGGGAACCCTAAGAAATCCTATGAGTACTTCATGGAGTACTCCACCTTGAATAAGGAGGTTCAAAAGTCCCTAACCTTTAGATACTATTGTGATTTAGAGATTCATAGTTTATTCAAAGACCCCTACAATAGTGATGGTAGAAGAAGGATTGCACATATGGTTGATGGTGTGTGCAAGGAAGTCGAGCCAATATTTTTACCCCTAGGAGCTAAGATGGATAGGAGGGATAAAGATGTCTCCTCACAACCCAGAATAACCAAGGGAGGGAACCAAGAGCCACCTAGTTCTTCGGGTGGAGAAGAAGTAGGAAAAAATAAAAATAAAGTTGCATCCCTACATATGGATCCATCCCAATCTTAGGAAAAAGGAATCAAGAAGGAAGTTTCATCAAGGCCGTTGGCAAGGCCAAGCATTGCAAGACTGTTTGGTTTTCCTTCAAGAAGGAAGTCCATAGGTTTGGATCTGAGTACCACACAATGTGGAGAGACATCAAGTTTCTTGGAAAGAAATGACCAAGAAGACCTTGCTGCTGCCCCATTACTCCAAGAAGTGAATGAAGAAGGTCAATGCACAACTGAAGGTCCAACAGTCAAGCATTCGATTGTTGGCAATGTGGAAGGTGAAATCACTCCCAAGCTCTTCGTGGGTGATTTAAAGATCATTGCAAAAGAGATGGTGAAGAGTGTTGATGGTAGGAAATATTTTGTATCCTATTCAAAACAAGAACATCAAGCCTAAATCAGCTGGATGTGAACCTAGGAACTTGGGAAAGAAGCAAGCTGCCATTAAAACACCACATGAGGAGGAAATTTGGGCACAAAGGTATGGTTGCAATTCTGATTTTTGCATGACTTTGTTGCAGCCCAATATGGCAGCCACTTCCAGTGAGAATGATGGATTAGAAAATCCTTCTAGTGTCAGAATTCAGAATTGGGAGAAGGTTGCATTGCAAGAAGCAGAAGAGTTTCACCAGTTGGAACTTCTTTCCCTGGTTAGACCATTGAAAATGAGTGAGAGTAAAATCCAAGAGGCCCTAAAAATTCTCCATGACACTCATTCTTCAGTGTTGAGGTTGTGTTGGGAAGCTGCTTTAAGGGAAGATCAATATTTCTTTGCAGCCATGGAGAATATCCAAAAAGCAATGTCCACAATCAAAGGTAATTTCTCACAGTTGCTTTCAGATAAATATTACATGTGTGAGCTTGTTGAATTGTTGCAGGATGCATCATTGCATGATGAAGAAAATATTTGTAGATATGAAGAAGAGAACTACAAGCTCAAAACTGAGTTGTTGGCCACCCAAGATTCTTTGAGATACACTCAAAGTGCTCTCTCAGAATCCCAAATGAAGATAGAACAATTCCAGCAAGAGTGGAAAGAATTGACTGAATCCTCAATTTTGCCTAAGATTCATCCCTTTTGGGTCAATGACATAAAATATTACATGAAGGAACCTCATGAGTGGGTGGACCATGAGGAGCAGTCTATGCAGTATTTGCTTGAAGAATGTGCAGAAAAAGTGGGTGAAAATAAAGTGCATGATTTTTTCCAGAATGAACATGAGAGGATCATTGAAGAAGGTCTTTCTTCCAAGGAAGGTGGAGTTGATTTCACCATAGATGGTTCAGCCATCAATAGAGAGGATACATCCACAACTTCAGTAGATGAAATTTTCAGAAGCATGGCTCACCACCTTCATTCCCCACTTCACATTCATCCACAAACCTTGGGAATGAAAATTGGGTAAAAGGATTCTATTTTTTTGTGTCACATGATGAGCAGAAAGATCCTAAATTTGAGTCAAATGACATGTTCCTTAACCTGCAGCAGTGGAGGCAACCCATGCATGTGTGTGCAGCCACTTTTGACAAGGAGGCATCAGATCCACACTTACTTTCAACATGTGGGTCATGTGATGGAGTTTGGCACCCTTGGATCAATGGCAGAGAGTTGAGCCATTGGATGAAGAGGGGAACACCTGTGGAGTTCCGTAGAAATCATGAGTTCTCTTTATCTGAAGAGGACAAACATATGGCTGATCACATTCCATATGATTCAACAGATAAAGGTGTTTTTCCATCCATTGGTTGGATGGATAGAGACATCAGTGAAAGGGAAAACCTAGAAGGTAAGAATCTTATGTTTTGTTGCAAGAAAATTGTTTTCGTCATTGCTAATTTTTATATGATTTGCAAGCAACAGAAAAGGCATAATTTGCAGCCATCTGATGTCACTCATCCACATATGGATTGGGTGAAAGTTTACCTGACAAACATGAAATCTCCTTGCAAAAATGTTTTTACTTATGGTCAAGGGAAGGCAGCTAAGAAGGAAAGTTGCCAAGATAAATTAACGATTACTTGTAGAAGTTGTCCTATGTGGAGGAAATCCACATGCTTGGAGATTGGAAAAATGCAGTTGATACTTTGGGATCCGGGAATTCCTTGGAGTGATAACTTTCTAGAGGTGACATAAAATTATGGGTCCTTGTGGAGGAAGCAGTGGGATCTAGGAATTCTACTCAATTATATTAACTGGGTTAAGATTTTTGTTCATGATTTAGTGCAGATAGAGTTTACAGTGCAGTTTAGTCATATTACATTTTACTTAGATTTTTGAAGGCCCCAAGTTTAATGTTCAGATTGTTCAGTGGACGGGCACAAATAAAATCAGAGTGGTGCAATAGAAGCTTGGTGGAATCCTAAGATGCTTGAGGATAAGCAATCTTGTGAAGGGAGGACTATCATGTCCCCAATTTTGGTTCATCCAGTACCATGGATGAAAGGGGACAAAATCAACCCCTAAGGGAATTAAATGGTATTAGTTCTAGTTGCTTAGAATTAATTTTGGCCTAAGTCTCCCAAGTTGGCAAATTTATTTATTAAAGGTAATTTTGATAAATAAAATTAATGGATAATGAGCAAGTGGGCCAAGAGGGCACCCATGTGGAAGATGTTTCCAAATTGGAGTAGGGGTTAATTTTGAGGCAATTATACCACATGAATTAATTAATTGCTTAAATGTTGAATTTGGAATTAATTCTGATTTGGAATATTTTTAATAATAAATATTGCTAATAAATATTGGAAAGTGGTGATAATATGGATAGGAGGTTGAATTTGGTCATGTGGACCACTTATGCCTTAGTGGCAAATCTCAAGAAAAGCAAGGAGTCCAAAGGAGGAAAGAAGACAAGGAAAACAAATTAGAAACTAGCAAAAGCAAAGAGAAAAGCTGGAAAAAGCAGAAAAGTGGAAAGTAAATAAAGTGGAAAGAACAAGAAAAGTTGTAAGTAAAGATTTAGAAACATGTAGAAAGCTAACTAAGGCACAGTTGCTAATCTAGGTGAAGAGAGACAAAAGTTGGCAAGTTTTGCTAAGACAAAACTTGCTAATTATTCCAAGAAGGCACCCACATGACTTGAAGTAGGATGGGAAAGTGGTAACCTACTCTCACAAGTCACCAAAGCTAAGTAACTTACTCAGCAGGTCATCATAAAGTTTATAAAAGAAGCTAACCAACTCGAATGAATAACTTTTGAGCATTTATGTTTTCTCATGAGAGCTTTGGTGCTTCTCTAGTTGAGTGATGTGCCTCAACCATTTCACTTGGGTGATGTGCCCCAAGAATCTGTAAGTTATATAAGAGTGTTATGCAGGTCCAGAATATGTTATTGCAACAAATAACATTCATATCAGTACATCCATGAATATCTATAGTAAGCTTGAAGAGGAGGACAATTCTACAATGGATTAGCAGCTAGATTTGAAGGAAAATAACCAAAAGGAGGAGCTAGTTCTTAGGAATTGCGCTCAGAATCTCCAAGAATTTTAGTACGCCATGATTTGAAGCATATCAAAGATTTATATGTCAAGAGATCAGAGTCATATATGATTGTCACTATCTTCTTACATTCTTCTCCCATTCACAACTAAATCTAGCGGAGCTTTCCCTGAAGGAAAGGGTGGCTCAGTGAATGCACCCCAATCAAGTCCAGAAGATCAGTATGCAGCCAATTATAGTCACATGACTTGTAGGTGACCTGGTAATATCTCAGGAGTAGATCCACAGTAATATTCTCATTCTTCTCTCCATTTCTCTCACTATTGTAATGAAAATCTAGCCTGTGAGGCATGTACGTTGGAAGGCAATCTTATAATGAGAAAGAAAGTGTTCTGAACCCATATTTTGTCTTATATGTGTCGAATATACTCTATCATAGAATTATCTAATAGTAGAACAGATTATTTGAATTTTTGGAGCAGTTAGATGAATTACAATGCAAGACTAGCTAGTTGGGTGCTTATTCTAGACTAGTTTTACCATTTTCACTGCCATTTTCAATCTAAGCAATATTTTTGCATTCTGTCAGTTGGAGGAGGTTGATAACTCAGTATAATATCCATATCAGTCCCTGTAATAATAATTTGGATGGTTTTACTCTTGTTTTGGAAAGCCTGTAATTTGACTAGCTCAAGAGTCCACCATGTGCAGTTAAACCCAAATTACTCCAAACTCTTTCAAGTTCATCCAGTATCTATTCCAGAATAATTTTTGAGTTACATGAATGATATATATCTTTCCTAAACATTATTAATCCTCACCCAATCTTGTTTGCATATGCTAGAAGCCCAGGAAGCCTCGAAGTAGGCAATAGATTTGTTCTATTGCTGAAAAGTGAATGGCTCTAGTACTTTGTGCCAAGGACTTCTGCTGAGACCATATTTTTCTGCTTCTGCACACTCTTACCTATAATTTCCAGAACCTAATCTCTCTCCTACCATCCCCATTCAGAGTTTCCATCCCTGTCACTTACATCCTGCACAGTCTAAGAGTTTGCGTTAAAAATTGCTAGAAAATTTCCATTAAAACTCTGAAGTGGAAGTTAATATTTTGGTCAGATCTTGACTAGGATATTACATCCCATCTTCTTCAACTGTGTTATTAGCATCATTATCTTCTTCCATAGGATTATTAGCTCGATCCTCAATATTTTCTCCATGCAGTTCTTGATCAACAAGCGCTTGTACAAATTGCACCTCTTCCTCTTCGAGCAATGTCCTAGGGCAATTTCTCTTTACAATTACAAACAATAAAGTAATATTAATGTATATAACAAATATTTAATGATACAAATGTTTACGGATATAATATAGGAAAACGAAGAGAACCGAGACAGTGACAAGGACAACTTAGGTGAGAGTGAGAAACAAAGACAACAAATCAATGATGAAACTTGTGCAATTTATCAAGATAATTAAGAATACATTAAAAAGATGCGTCGGTCCATGCATCTTGAAATAATGTTAAAAGAACCAACTAAAAGACATTGTACTGGGACTAGACATGGGCAACAATGGCCTCTGAATGGGGATAATGTTGAAATTATATAAACTGTTTATGCTCATAACATTGCCAATTTTAATAAATTTGTTATAAAAAATGTATCAACTAGCATTACTGTTTATGAAAAAAGATAAATAGATATATTTGGACTATAAACACTTTTTAACCAAAAATATATATAAAATTAGATTTAAAATTTAAAATTTAAAAAAGAAGAAGATTATTTTATTAAATAAGAATAAAGTAAATTCTGAATATAACCCCTAACTCTTTAATCCCACAAAATATGTAGAAAAAATAATAATAAAAAATTATTTTTCTTGTACATTTAACATATAAACATTTATAAAAACAATCTACAATACAAGGACATATAATGGATAACTTACTAATGGATGATATTCACGCCCTCCTTTAGCATGTCCATACAATCTACAACGTTTGACAACTGTTGTTATTAGAAGTCTCCTTCGTTTCAAGCCCTTGCATATTTTATAGGGGCAATAACATTTTCATCATTCGAAGCCCTCGATGCAAATCCCACATTGTGTTGGCTTCCTTGAGGAATTTCCTGTGACATGTTTCCTCACCAAACCTTCATTGATGATTATCTTCAATAAATTTGTATTATGAACAGTACAAAATAGTCCCTATAGGATTCAAAAACTGTCGAAAGGACATAACTCACATGTATGTGACGAGTCATTTTTAATTAGTTACATTGATGTTTGTGGACAATTATTGCTATTTAGTTTTTGTATCTATGCACTCTTAGTTTTGTGATGTACTAGGACTCCTTTTTGTTGGCAGGTTTTGGATGAAAGTTTTTTATAAAATAGTTTGATAGAAAGATAGTATGATATTCTTTTTTGATAGATTTTAATTTTTTTTGAGAGAAGTTAAAAGATTTGGAAAGATATATACTCTTTGATTCAATGAATAAGGAGAGAAATATATTTTTTTAATGTTTAAAAAAAATGATTTAAAATAAATTAATATTTATTTTATTTTTATTAAAAATATTAATATTAATTATATTATTCTATTAAATATTTTATTATTAATAATTTATAAAAATACATTTATAAAAATAATTTAATTAAAAATATTAGCATTAATTATACTGTTTTACTAAATATATTATCTCGATAATTTATGAAAAGAATACTGCAATTTCAATATTCTTTTAAACACTCATTAATTTAACATAAATGTGTGCCAAATTCATGGATCGTCCTCGGAGAGTAATCTTATTTTAATGTTATGATTTAAAAGTAAGTTAATTCATTACATAAAATCAAAGATTTTGTGTGTATTTATTGTTTTAATATATTCATTGATAAACTTGTATTATGATCTCCATTTATTTGATGGTATAGACTTGTAAGGAGAAGTACTTTTTTTTTTAAATTTCAATAATAACAAAAGTAAAGTTGTTTTCTTCTTGAAAAAATATACATGGAATAAGATGTATATATATATGTTTTAAGATAAATATATTGTTTAAATATGTTTATAAATTTTAAATTATTAAAAATAAATTGATAATTAAATTTAAAATATATATTTTGTGAAACTAAATATTTATTTTAAATATAAAATATTTAATAGAAATGTGATTAAAAAGAATTGGTCATGATAGATCAATCTGAACTCGCTCTCATCAACCAAACCAAGAAGCCTTTTGACATTTTGAGAAGTATTTCACAAATATCATTGTCATATTAAATGCCATTATGATGAGATGAAAATTATTCAAATGGTTACCAGAAATTTTATATGAATAAAACAAGTGATCTCATATTAAACCCAATAGAAATTAAATGAGCGATTTTGAAGAAAAATTATGGGAATCAAATCAGTGATATGATAGGGATTAAACTTACTGGGAATCTAACAAGTGATATGAAGAAAATTCATATAATCAAACAAGTGATATGATAGATATTAAACCCAAGGAGAATAAAAAAGTGATATGAAGAAAATTCATGGGAATCAAACAAGTAATATGAAGAAAATTCATGGGAATCAAACAAATGATATGATAGAGATTAAACCTAAACATGTGATAGGAAGAAAATTCATGGTAATCAAACAAGTGATATGATAGAGATTAAACCTAATGAGAACCAAACATGTGAAACTTCACTTCATGGGAATCAAACAAGTGATATGATAGGGATTAAACCTAATGGAAACCAAACATGTGATGAAGAAACTTCATGGGAATCAAACAAGTATCTATCATAGATATTAAACCTAAAGATAATAAAAAAGTGATATGAAGAAAATTCATTGGAATCAAACAAGTGATATGATAGAGATTAAACCTAATGGGAACCAAACATGTGATATGAAGAAACTTCATGGGAATCAAACAAGTGATATGATATAGATTAAACCTAATGGGAACCAAACATGTGATATGAAGAAACTTCATGGGAATCAAACAAGTGATATGATAGATATTAAACCTAAGGAGAATAAAAAAGTGATATGAAGAAAATTCATGGGAATCAAACAAGTGATATGAAGAAAATTCATGGGAATCAAACAAATGATATGATAGAGATTAAACCTAAACATGTGATAGCAAGAAAATTCATGGTAATCAAACAAGTTGTATGATAGAGATTAAACCTAATGAGAACCAAACATGTGAAACTTCACTTCATGGGAATCAAACAAGTGATATGATAGGGATTAAACCTAATGGAAACCAAACATGTGATGAAGAAACTTCATGGGAATCAAACAAGTGATATGATAGATATTAAACCTAAAGAGAATAAAAAGTGATATGATAGAGATTAAACCTAATGGGAACCAAACATGTGATATGAAGAAAGTTCATGGGAATCAAACAAGTGATATGATAGATATTAAACCTAAGGAGAATAAAAAAGTGATATGAAGAAAATTCATGGGAATCAAACAAGTGATATGAAGAAAATTCATGGGAATCAAACAAATGATATGATAGAGATTAAACCTAAACATGTGATAGGAAGAAAATTCATGGTAATCAAACAAGTGATATGATGAGATTAAACCTAATGAAAACCAAACATGTGAAACTTCACTTCATGGGAATCAAACAAGTGATATGATAGATATTAAACCTAAAGAGAATAAAAAAGTGATATGAAGAAAATTCATGGGAATCAAACAAATAATATGATAGAGATTACACCTAATGGGAACCAAACATGTAATATGAAGAAACTTCATAGGAATCAAACAAGTAATATGATAGAGATTAAACCTAATGGGAAACAAACATGTGATATGAAGAAGTTTGGGAATCAAACAAGTGATATGATTCGGACTAAACCCAATGGAAATCAAAGAAGTGATTGAGCTGATCGAGAGTAAACCCCACGCGGGTCAATCGGCTTACTTACCCCGGGCTTGGCTGGAAAACATATGTGATAAATTCTATGGTAGGCAGAGTGTGCAATATTTATATTGAAAGGACAAAATGAAAGGCAACTGCAGTATCTTGAGTTTCAAGATGGAAGTGGCAGCCCTGCGATCCTTCATTGCGAGAGGCATCCCCTTAAGCGCAAACGTGATCTACGAACTGTTAAGGCGATGGTTTATCTGGATGATAACCGCCGGCCCGATTCCTAATCACGTTGCCATAATTGCCATAATCATGGACGGCAATCGAAGATACGCATCCCGCCGTCAGATGGAGAAGACGAGCGGCCATGAATTTGGATACAGCACTCTCATGTACATCTTGAGCGATTGTTATGAATTGGGCGTCAAGTGCGTCAGCGTGTATGCGTTCAGCATCGAGAATTTCAAGCGCTCTGAGGAAGAGGTCGCGACGCTCATGAATCTGATGCAGGAGGAGCTGGAATCGCTGATAGAGAAAGAAAGTATTGTCACGGAATATGGAATTCGAGTGCAGATACTCGGAGAGCTGAGTCTTCTTCCTGAGCGCGTCAGGAGAGCGGCAGAGGAAGCCATGCCTATGAGCCAAGGAAATAACAAGGCCATTCTTAATATTTTCGTTCCTTACACTTCAACACAGAAATCGTCAAAGCCGTAGAAAACGTTCGCCATGAAGTTGTGACCGGGAAGATTGAAGTTCATGAAAAATACGAATTCGCTAACAATGGTTTACACGGCCAAGACGATGATAAAGGTGCAGTCTCAGAGGAAATTCATGGTCTTCCATATTCATCAGTTACAGCAGAAGAGATTGAGCGTCATCTGTACACGGCAAACTGTGGAGAGCCCCAACTGTTGATCCGGACATCCGGGGAGATAAGGCTCAGTAACTTTCTGTTGTGGCAGTTTCTTTTACATTTATGTACGTGACACCCATTCTGTGGCCCGAATTCTCGTTCCGGCATTTGGTGATGGCCATTCTGGACTATCAGAAAGCATATCCTCTATTCCAGCAGAAGAAAATGCAGCTGAAAAGGCTGATCTCACGCAAGCATTAAACAGTATTGATGCCGTTATTGCAGTATTGTATTTACAGGCTTTTAGTGCACAATGTATTTTCAATCACATACAAATAATTATGCCAAGATTTTGCTGCTCTTTGCCTTGAATATTTTAGAATAGGCTATTTGTGTTTTCTGTGAATTGGTTATTTGGTGTTTTGATAGTTGAAATCACCAAAAATCCTCGGGAAACCCTAATTTCACTATGCTTGGAGTCATTTTCCATTGTGGAACTTTGCCGCCAGGGTTTTGCAACTCTCCTTTGAGGCAATCCAAAATCTCGAAAAATCTAAAAATTATTTGGTACATTTATTGATTTGTGGAATTTTGATATAGATAGTTTGAAATGGGAACCGTTTGAGGGCCCTTATACTTCTTGTTTCTTGTTTGACATGGCTATAAGCATAGCTTAATCGGTAGAACTGAGTGGTACAACTAAATTGCCTTTAGGTATTGTACGATTTAAGTTAAAGATCAACTAAAATGTTTTATAGAAGAATGGGGCATTTAACATATGAAACTAAGCATCAAATAAAGACACAGACTTTCTTGGAGGGTGCCTGTGAGTTGGTGTAATGTCCTTTGTTAGAAATTTTATTAAAATGGCAATTTTCCACTTTTTTTCCTAGTTTGACCTTCGACTAGTTTTGATCTCTAGGTCCGAAATTTGCCCTAAATGATCCCAAATCTTCTGAGATGGTATATGAATGATATTAGAACATAAATATGTGTTTCAGGGATGCCTTTGGACCTTTAAAATATTTCTGCAAATCCTTTTTCAATTCTGGTCAATGTAGGTAACTTTACTAGTGATATTTCTTTGACTAGTATTGGTCTCTAGGTCTCAAATTGAATCCAAATGCCTTCAAATATTCAAGGAAGGTGTATGAATGATATTAGGACTTGAATATGATGTTCAGGGATGAAATATGGCCACCAAAAAACCTCCACAAACTCTCTTAAGATTCTGGACCAAGTATGCAATTTTACTAGTAATTTGGGGTTCAAATCCCCCTGGGGTAAGTATTGAAAATGGCTTCCCAAATGCCTCCAAACCCACTCAAATTTCTGAACAAAGGTAGTGAAAGTATTAAGGATGTTATTAAGGTCTCATGTGCACCATTAATTGTTTATTATATATGTTCCAACCCTCTCCCATTCAACTACAAAAATCACTAATTCGACCCTTGGGGAAATGGCACTATTTCTTCTCCCAATGCAATTAAACTAAGTAAAAATACTTCAAATGCTCAAGTACAGTACATGAAACTTGTAGAAGACATCCATGGCAGTATATTGATGACAAATATATCAGAGATTCATCCATTCATTTGAAATCATCAGCATTATATTGATTCACAACAAGGTAGTGGAGAAATGGCACTGTTCTTTTATTAAAATTGAGATTTATACATTTCTACTTGGAATTTCGACCTGAAACTTTTTGGATATGAAGAACAAAGTATTTACTTCATATTACAAAAGAAATGGGGCATTAGAAGCTCCCCCAAAGAGTACAATAGCTCAACAAAAACGCCCTCCCTCAAGGATCAAGAATATGCCATCAAAACGGGAAATGGTTGAAGGAGTGAGCTGCAATAGAAGAAACCATGAGCTACCCTATAGCTTACACCTACAAATAAAGACTCCATTAAAGCTCTAAATGAAAGGTCTGAATGGCCTTTCCAATTACCAACTTGGATGGGAATCTTTCACCCTCGAAATTGGCTAAGGCAAAAAACTAATCATCCACTAGCTCTCCCTCTTCACAAATGCAATTGCAAATTCTACAAATGATCAAAAGCTGGTTTCATTCTTTGTTATTGATATTTATAAATTTCTAATGTCCTCCATGGGTCGAATTCTTTCCAAGAGACTCATGCCAACTCAAGTTGGGAAGAGATTCCAAAGAACGCTACTTGTACACCAATTCATAGTCTCCCACCTCCACCAAATCACATGTGGAAGCATCTTAGCTTTCCTAACACCCTTGAGCGCCCTCTTGGAGTCTATTTTTATCCCTGACATGTCATATATGTCATATGTCATAACATCTTCATCATTGTTGTCATGGAGCTAGGGAATCTAGCCCAAGTGTCTCACTAGCTCCAAATTGCCTCTTCCTTTTCCATGGGAGTTACTCTTCCTCTATATTTTGACATTGGATGAGTCATGCCATGAATAATACCTTTTGGAATCCCCCAAGTATGTTACCATTCACCTTGAATTCGAATTGGTGAGAGAATGATGCCAAGTGTAGTGGAGAAATCTAGCCATATGTGGTTCCCACTTACTCCGTGTGTCTTCGTGATCAAATTCCACTTTGATTTTCACTTGTATATATTTATTTAGCTCCTTTATTAAATATTTATGCCATTCTAATGTTCAAACATCATTTATTATCCCCATTATTCCAAATCCCAAAGCTTCCACTCAAAACCTAGGAAACTAGTAATTTTTCTCCTTGGCAATTATTTGACCTTTAGCATCAATTTGACAAACTCTAATGAATAGGGCCAACATGATCAGGCCATTGTGATCCAATGACAAATTTGGGACATGACAAATCCTCTCTTTTCAATATTGCTTGTCCTCAAGCAATTTTAAACATGGGTGTTGAAGAACCTGCTTTCTGTATAATTCTTTGAAGTTGCCATTGAGTTTCCCAACCTTGAGTCTTTGAATTTCCATGAAGATTTTAGAGAGGAACCACCATGCTTGCTGTTTCACTACTCTGATAAAAATCACTTTATTAAGTGGGAAATCCATCTCCCATACTGCTTATTTCCCCATAAAATTTGAAACCAATGAGATAAATATTATTCGAGGGTCCCATTGCTTGTATTGCACCCCAACACTTAAGAGTGCTCTCCAACCCCCACCATTAGATAAGAGGATTCCTGGATCCCATTTTCTTGTATGCATTCTTCCAAACATCATGGGTACAAAATATATATCATCAAAGTACATAACAACATAATAAAAATGTACATCAAGGAGGTGCTTAATCAAAGAATCATGAAAGTTCTTATACCTCCAAGTAAGTAGACCACCATTTTCCAAGTGCATACAATCATCAAGTGAACAATCAAATCTGCTCCAATGACATAAGTGAGTATCCCATATCCTATAATGCTGCTCCAAAACTATGTAAGATGCATCAAAAAAATCATCCTTGTATTCTTTCATCCAAGTAGTTAATGAAGTTTCTCCAACATCAATTGAACTAAGCAAGGAGCAACGAAAATCATGAGTCTTCACGTGACTCAACTGAACATCATAAGGGCATCCATGAAGATATGTATCATCATAAGGTAAAAAAGGATGCTGTTGCAAATGTAAATAATGAGGTGCTCTATTCATGTCATTATCAAAAGAAGAGGTAGCAGTTTCATACCCCTCATGTGGCACCATTAGAAAAAAACCTTTCACTCAATTTTCATCCCCAATTGATGTGGCTGAAAACGAAGTAGGGGGTGAGGAATTATGAACCAACCTTAAATCCTTACAACTCTTATCCATTGAAGTATTTAATTCATCTTCTCCATAATTGGCTGGTCCAACTATTGTGACATCATGTACCTCCTCCAAGGCTTTGCAAATCTCTCCATGAGGAAACTCATAATCCCTCTGAACAAGGACAAGTGCTTGTCCTTCTTCCTATTTGAGTGTAGAATCTTCAAGAACCTGCATATCAACATGTACCTCATGTTCTACCATTACATTAGGTTCCTCCTTTGTGACATAAATTATTTCATCCATTTCCTTCTTTTTCTTGAAAACAGAGCCATTGCTCATTATTTTCGCCATGTTGCTTTCAACCCGACTCATCGACAATTCGAACTCTTTCCTTCGTTGCCTCCACTTGTCTTCAAAGGATGGTTTCAGTAATTTTATAAAATCCTCATTCTCCTCTAAGGTTCATTTTTTATCCATAGTCATAGTTTTCTCAAAATGCACTTTTCTTTCCTTTCTTTCCTTTTTCTTAGTTCCTCCCTTCAACAATATTACTTCTGATTCCAATGTTTAAGATTGGTCCCTAACCTTTTTTCATCATAAATATCAGAGCAAATCAGGTGCCAAGATCATGCTCTGATACCATTGTAGTGTCCCTTGTTAGGAATTTTATTAAAATGACAAATTTTCACTTTTTTTTCCTAGTTTGACATTTGACTAGTTTTGATCTCTAGGTCCCAAATTTGCCCCAAATGATGCCAAGTATTCTAAGAAGGTACATGAATGATATTAGAACATAGATATGTGTTTCAAGGATTCCTTTGGACCTTTAAAATACTTCTGCAAATCCTTTTTCTATTCTGGTCAATGTAGGTAACTTTACTAGTGATTTCCCTTTGACCAGTATTGGTCTCTAGGTTTCAAATTGACTCCAAATGACTTCAAATATTCAAGGAAGGTGTATGAATAATATTAGGACTTGAATATTATGTTTATCGATGAAATATGGCCACCAAAAGACCTCTACAAACTCTCTTAATATTCTGAACCAAGTATGCAATTTTACTAGTAATTTGGGGTTCAAATCCCCCTGGGGTAAGTGCTGAAAATGGCTTTCCAAATGCCTCCAAACCCACTCAAATTTCTGAACAGAGGTGGGGAATGTATTAAGGATATTATTAAGGTATCATGTGCACCATTAATTGATTATTATATATGTTCCAACCCTCTCCCATTCAACTGTAAAAATCACCAATTCGACCCTTGGGGAAATGACACTATTTCTTCTCCCAATGCAATTAAACTGAGTAAAAATACTTCAAATGATCAAGTAAAATAAATGAAACTTGTAGAAGACATACATGGCAGTATATTTATCACAAATATATCATAGAATCATCCATTAATTCGAAATCATCAGAATTACATTGATTCACAACAAGGTAGTGGGGAAATGGCACTGTTCTTTCATTAAAATTGAGATTTATACATTTCTACTTAGAATTTTGACCTGAAACTTTTTGGAGATGAATAAAAGAATATTTAATTCATATTAAAAGAGAAATGAGGCATTAGAAACTCCCCCAAAGAGTACAATAGCTCACCAAAAATTCCCTTCCTTGAGGATCAAAAATATGCCATCAAAACTGGAAATGGTTGAAGGAGTGAGCTGGAATAGAATAAACCATGAGCTAACCTGTAGCTTACAACTGCAAATAAAGAATCCATTAAAGCTCCAAATGAAAGGTCTCAATGTCCTTTCCAATTACCAACTTGGATGGGAATCTTTCACCCTTGAAATTGGCTAAGGAAAGAAACTAGTCATCTACTAGCTCTCCCTCTTCACAAATGCAACTGCAAATTCTACAAATGATAAAAAACTGGTTTCATTCTATGTTATTGACATTTATAAAGTTCTAATGTCATCCATGGGTTGAATTCCTTCCAAGAGACTCATGCCAACTAAAGTTGGGAAGAGATTCCAAAGAATGCCACTTGTACACCAATTCCTAATCCCCCACTTCCACCAAATCACATGTGGAAGCATATTAGCTTCGCTAACACCCTTGAGTGCCCTCTTGGAGTCTATTTTTAGCCCTGACATGTCATATATGTCATATTTCAGCCTTCAGGTCTGATTTTTGTCATAGGTGTCATAGCATCTTCATCATTGTTGTCATAGAGCTAAGGAATCTAGCTCAAGTGTCTCACTAGCTTCAAATTGCCTCTTCCTCTTCCATGGGAGTTACTCTCCCTCTATATTTCGACCTTGGATGAGTCATTTCATGAATAATACCTTTTGGACTCCCCCAAGTATGTTACCATTCACCTTGAATTCGAATTGGTGAGCGAATGATGCCAAGTGTAGTGGGGAAATCTAGCCATATGTGTGTCCCACTTCCTCCATGTGTCTTCATGATCAAATTCCACTTTGATTTTCACTTGTATATATTTATTTAGCTCCTTTATTAAATATTTATGCC
Source organism: Larix kaempferi (assembly GCA_027924585.1). NCBI lineage: Eukaryota > Viridiplantae > Streptophyta > Pinopsida > Pinales > Pinaceae > Larix > Larix kaempferi. Next base: position 91,593 of record BSBM01001546.1, read on the forward strand.
ATTCTAATGTTCAAATATCTTTTATTATCCCCATTATTCCAAATCCCAAAGCTTCCACCCCAAACCTAGAAAACTAGTAATTTTCCTCCTTGACAATTATTTGACCTTTAGCATCAATTTGACAAACTCTAATGAATAGGACCAATGTGATTAGGCCATTGTGACCCAATGCCAAATTTGGGACATGACAGTTAGAGCAGTTAATTACTTTGGAGTTGCTTAAATCATAGTAGCAAAATAAGGCCGTATTAGCATTTGGTGTATCGAAATTCGAACAAAGTTAATTTAATACCACGGATATTCAAGATGATATGGTAAAGTCAACCAATTATTAGAATTTATTGATTTATTAATAGGTATTTAGAGTTATTATAATTTATTAATAATTATTTTATATCATCTTCGTTACTAATAATAACTTTAGTATACTAACTTACTATTACTATTACATAACTACATGTAGTTTTATTTTATATATAATTGTTATTTTAATTTTTTCTTTTATGTTTTACTTTTGGTAGTTACTTTGTTATATATATATTTTAGGTTATTTTGTATTAAGATATTTAGGTAGTTCCCTTGTTCTTCATTTTTTTTAAGTCATTTGTATACAAGTAGATTTATGTATATTTCTAAGTTTTATTTTTTAAGTTTCAAGTCATTTTATATTTACTATGTAGTTGTCATTTTAAATTTTATGTTTATGCTTTTACTATTTATTTAGTAATTCTATTAGGATTGGTAAGGGAATGTGGATGATGACATCATAAACATTGTTATATTATATGATATACCATGTATCTAATTTTAATTTGAGATATGTTTCAAATTGTTTTCAATGAATAATGAATGATATACTAAAATTTGTAATGATTTATGTATGATTTATGTATAATTTTTGTTTTAAATTAAAATTGCATTTTTTTGTATTTATAAGATGTCTACTACCCTATTTTAGTGGTACTTGATTTTTTCGTTATGTATTTCTTCTGTATCCGTATTCGAATTCGTACTCGAATCTTGCTACTATGGTCTAAATATTAGACGATTTGGATAGTAAGGTCATTTTTAGCTAGAAGCTCTTGTTTTTTTAATTTGCAAAATTGAAATTTAACTGTGTTTTATAGAGATTTTTAATGGTAGAAATGGATGATAGAAATGGATTCAACACCCTCAAAAACCCAAAAACCCCCTAGGGTACTCCAAATAGAGAAATAATCTCTACTTACACTATTCATTTTACTCTCACATACAAATTCAAAATTTATTAACAAAAAGATACAATAAAAAAATAAAAAAAGGGATATGTCTAAAAATTGGATGATTGATGTCTATAAATTAGATACAAATTCAAAATTCATTAACAAGAAGAAACAATAAAAAATGGAGATGTGTAACAATTGGATGTTTGATTTCTAAAAATTCTATGAGGTGGATACTATTTTCAACATATTTTTATTTTGGAATATCCAAATTTAACTGTACTATATCAAAATTTTGATGGTAAAAATAGATTCAGCACCCTAAATAATCAATTGGACACTCATAGACTGATTTTTTCAAAAAAGCCATTTACAAAATCAATTAATAAGTGATAAAAATATATATATTTATAACATTTAATATATATATAAAATTGTAATTCTAAATATGTTATACATCTCAGTGAATAAATTCACTAAATAATTCGATTTAAATTTGAGATATTGTAAAGGAATGGCTTTTCAATGTTAATCATAATCTTATTTTTAATTTTGTTTGTATGAGTGAGAATTCATTTATTACTTATTTTTATAATAAAAAACTTATATATTAATTAATTGATAATAATAAAAATAACTTTTAAAATTAAATAACTAAAAAATAAAGTAAAAACAAATGTAAATTACCAAGGTTTTAGCAAAAGTGTGAAAGGCCAACGGATTCTCATTCAATAATCTTAATCTTGTTAGACATTCATTGAACAATATGCTTTCAATAGATCGCTGATTTTTCGCTATCAAATTGTTCCATTTCTTGGATTTACAATCTTCCCTTGGTGACAGAGTTTTCATTCACGTGGCTCCATTAATGTCCCGTTTTTATTTTTTAACACCTAAGAAAAACAACTTTTTAAAAACAAAAGTTATGTCAAAAGAGTACATTTCACAAGGAGAAGCGAGCTGTTAACTCCAGGAAAATCTCCAAAACATCACACAAAAATAGCATTACATATGGTACTAATAGTTGTTCATAAAAAGATTGACATTATACATAACATATGTGACCAAATTCAAAACCCCATCCTTGAACTCCTCTGGACAGATCCTACCATCCATAGGACCTAGATTGCGCTTGGAGAGATCATCTCCTTCCACGTTGAAAGACCTTATAATGTGATCAAAGGAAATATTGGAGAATTTGGAAATGAGCAAAGAGATCCTCTTCATCCATCCATCCAAAACAATCGAATACAAAGGAGATCTACCACTAGCCCATTCAATCACACAAAGAGAATCTCCAAACACTTAGAAGGACTGTAAAACTTTACGCCAAGGCATACCATAACAGACCCTAGAGAGAAATGAGCTCTGCTCTCGTATTTGATCCCAATCCAACTTTCCAAGAAAGACAAAAAAAAATATACACAATCAATCTTTAGAATCATCCCAGCACCACAAAGACCATTTTGTGTCGCGCCATCAAAATAACCCACAAGTAAGGGAAAGTCTAATTCAAAAGAATTTCTCATCCTCTCATTCTTTGTAACTTATGAGCCTTTGTCAGCCAAATAATAGGCATAAATCCTAGAGATGATCACAAAACAAGGGTATTTTGGTTGTGAAAAACCATCCTATTACGGACTTTCCAAACCTCCCACACCACAAAGTAGATAAGAGGATGATTGGATCTTTGACTATGCAACCAATGTTTTAAATTACACGCAAAAGTAGACCTATTCCAGGCTCTATGGAAATGAAAAACAAGGGCATCTCCCTCCAAGTATCTTGAAAGAAGCAACTATAATGACCCTTTTTCAAAATTTATTTAAAATGCCAATTTTTTCACTTTTTCCCCAATTTCTACCTTTGATTAGTTTTACTGTTTTGACCTCCAAATCAACCCAAATGCTCCCAAATCTTCTGTAGGAGTGTATGAATGGTATTTATAATTGAATATTAGGTTCAGGGATGTTTTATGGTCCTCCGTATACTGCTGCAAACTTGATTTGTATTCTGATCAATATATGTAATTTTGACTAGTAATTTGTGCATCAAATCCCCTCGGGGTAACACTGCAAATGGCCTTCCAAATGCCTCCAAACAGAGGTATGTAATGTGTTAAGTATGTGATTAAGGTCTCATATGCACCATTAATTGATTTTTACTACTATTCTAACTCTCTCACATTCAACAACAAAAACCCCCAATTCGACCATTGGGGAAATGGCACTATTTCACCTCTCAATACAAACAAACTGAGTAAAAATGCTTCAAATGCTCAAGTACAGTACATGAAACTTGTAGAATATATCCATGGCAGTATTTCAATCACAAATATATCAAAGAATCATCCATCCATTCTAAATAATCAACCTTATAGTGTCATACATCAAAGCATTGGGGAAATGGACATTGTTTGCTCATTAATCAATAATTTTGCATACATTCAATGGGTATTTTGACCTGAGAGTTTCTGAGTATGAAGAACAGAGGATATGAAACTATTAAAATCAGAAAAATATCATATGAAGCTCTCCCAATGAGTGCAAGATCTCACCCAAAGCGCAATCCCTCAAGGATCCCGAATATGCCTTCAAAATTGGAAATGGTGGAGAGAAAGTGCTGCACTAAACCAAACCATGAAAATTGCTCTATCTGCTACCTACAAATAAAACTCCATTAAAGCACCATGAAAGACCTGAGTGGCCTCTCCAAACACCAACTTGGATGGGAATCTTTCACCCTCGAAATTGGCTAAGGCAAGAAACTAGTCATCCACTAGTTCTTTCTTCACAAATGCAATTTTTCTCAAATCATCAAAAGCCATTCTCATACTTGATTTCTACATTTTATAACTAACATTAGCCTTCAAGGGGTCGAAATCCTCTCCGTAGATTCAATAATTTTCCATTTAGAAAATATTCCTCATTTGCCACTTGTCCACTAGTTCCAACCTTCCATCTTCTCCCAAATTTGAATTTGAGTCTCTTTAGATTCCCCCAACTCCATGAGCACCTTCCTTGAGCCTATTTTAGGGGATGACATGTCATAATGGTTAGGTGTAAGAAGTCAGGTCTGAATTTTGTCATAAATGTCATAGATGCTTCATTATTGTTGTCATAAAACTAGGGAATCTAGCCCAAGTGTCCACTAGTCTCCAATTTGACTCTTCCTCTTCCATGGAGGTTACTATTCCATCCCATTTCGACCTAAGATGCTCCATGCCATGTGTTATGACTTACCAACTCACCCAAGAGTGTTCACCTTCCCATGAGTTTGAATTGGCAAGAGAGAGCTGCCATGTGTCATTGAAAAATCATGCTAGTGTGGGTCCCACCACCTCCATATGTCTCCAAAACCACTTGCCACCTAGAATTTCTTTTGAATTTATTTATTCACCATATTTATTAAATTATTTAACCCTTCTAATGTCTAAATATCATTTATTAGCTTCCTTATTACCATCCCACATGTGCCCATTCAACCTAAGAAACTAGTAGGATTGATGGGATTGTCTTACTATGCACTTTTTTGAATGGGGACATTACAGTCCTCCCCACCCAAGATTGCTTGTCCTCAAGCAATTTCAAATTTGGATGCTACAAAATCTTCTCCTCTTCCCATGTGTCATCTTCATTCGGTAAGTCCTTCCGTTGCACTAAATATTCTTTGATGATTCTACTCCTCAACCTTCTTTCCCGTGTCTTCAAAATCTTTTCTGGAACAAGTGTGAGCTGACCTTCATCATCCAAAGGAGGATGTATTTCTGAAGTGATGATTTGCTGACCAAGAGCTTTCTTAAGACAAGAAACATGAAATACATTGTGGATTTTACTCCCTTCCGGATGTTCTAGTTCATATGCTACTTCTCCAACCTTCCGCACTACCTTGTATGGCCCATAGTACCTTGGTTTTAATTTTTCTACTCCATTCTTTCTGAGAGATGTTTGTTTATAACAATGCAAACTTAAATATACTAAATCATTGACTTGAAAGGTTCTTTCTTCTATATTTCTATCAGCATATTGTTTTTGCTGATTTTGAGCAGCCTGCAAATTGTCTTTCAAGAGCTTTAAAATTTCTTGGCTCTCTTCCACCCAATCTTTAGCCTTTGGGGCTCTACTATCACCAAATATAATGTCAGCAAATGTAAGTGCATCATAAACATATAATGCTTTGAAAGGAGACATTCCTATTGACATATGATAAGTGGTGTTGTAGCAAAACTCACCCAAGTGTAGCCATTTTGCCCATGCTTTTTGTTGCCCTCCCACATAGTTTCTTAGGTATCCTTCCAACCATTGGTTTACCCTCTATGTTTTTCCATCAGTTTTTGGATGATAGCTGGTACTTGGAGTCAATTGAGTGCCTACCAATCTAAAAATTTCTTTCCAAAAAGCACCCATGAATCTACTATCTCTATCACTGACAATGCTCTTGGGGAGCCCATGCAATCTGAAGATTTCTTTGAAAAAAATATCAGGCACTTTTGCAGCACTAAAAGATGATGTAACATCAAAGAAATGAGAAAAAAATTTCAACCTATCAACTACCACATAGATGCAATCCTTACCCAAGGATTTAGGCAATCCGGTGATGAAATCCATGGAAATACTGTCCCGTTTTTGCTCCGGAATGAGCAATGGTTGTAATAGGCCGGCTGGACATGTAAGTTATGATTTGTTTTGTTGACATGCTTTACATTCATTCACATACTTCTGAACATCTTCCTTCAGCCCCTTCCAAAAAAATCTTTGCCTCAACTGTCTATAAGTTTTGAAGATCCCCGGATGGCCTGCTAGTGGGGAATCATGTGCTTCTTACAAAATTAGGTACTTGAGTTTGGAGTTATGAACTAAATAAATTCTTCCCTTATAATATATCATCCCATTCAAAATCCTATAATTATCATCCCCTTTGATTCCGTCCAACACATCACAAGCAAATTTGTCTTTGGCATATTCAGCTAACAGCATGTTTTTCCAATCCTTGGCAATATCCATGAGAGAAAAAGAAGGCCTTCTTGACAAAGCATCTGCTACTATATTATTCTTTCCTTTGACATATTCAATATCAAAATCATAAGCTTGAATCTTGCTTACCCACTTTTGTTTCCTTTCATTTAGATCTTTTTGGGTGAGAAAGTGTCTTAGGCTATTGTGGTCAGTTTTCACCACAAACTTGTTGCCCACCAAGTATTGTCTGAATTTGGCCAATACATGCATAATGGCCAGCATTTCTTTATCATAGATAGAGTAAATTTTTTCATGAGGCTACAACTTTCTGCTATCAAAGGCTATGGGGTGTTGGCCTTGCTTTAGGACAGCCCCTATTCCTCCACCTAAAGCATCACATTCCACAACAAAAGGTTTAGTAAAATCAGGAAGTGCAAGTATGGGACAACTACTCATTACCTCTTTCATTTTTTGGAAGGCCTTTTAGCCTCTTCATCCCACTTGAAATCATCCTTCTTAGTCAAATCAGTGAGTGGAGAAGTCAACTTGGAGAACCCTTTCACAAATTTTCTGTAGTAGGTGCATATGCCAATAAAGCCTCTCAATTTGGTAATATTTTTTGGTGATGGCCATTCCAAGATAGCCATAATTTTTTCCATGTGTACCTTCACTCCTTCTTTCCCAATAATGTGCCCAAGATAAAATAGTTCTTTCATCCCAAATTCACATTTTGATAATTTAGCAAATAAGGACTCTTCTTGCAAGATTTTCAACACAATCTCTAACTGTTGCAAATGCTCTTCCCATGTTTTACTGTAAATGAGAATATCATCAAAGAAAACCAAACAAACCTTCTTAGTTGCTTGCAAAATATCCTATTCATACATGCTTGAAAGGTGGCTGGAGCATTAGTTAACCCAAGGCATGACAAGAAATTCAAAGTGGCCAGAATGACATCGAAAAGCGGTCTTTTGCACATCTTCATCTTTCATTCGAATTTGGTGATACCCTGATCTAAGGTCAATTTTTGAGAAGTATTTGGCCCCATGCAGCTCATCCATGAGCTCATCAATCCTAGGAATAGGATACCTATTCTTGATAATCTTTTTGTTCAAGGCTCTAAAATCTATGCACATTCTCAATGTTTCATCTTTTTTCTTCACTAGCACTACTAAAGAAGCATAAGGGCTAGAGCTTGGTCTAATGAGTCCCAACTCTAGGAGTTCTTGGATAGCTTTTTCAATGTCATCTCTGAACTTTTTAGGATGTTTATAAGGTGGTATCTGAATGGGTAAAGTACCCTCCTCCAAAATAATAATGTGCTCAACCCCCCTATCCGGTGGCCTACCATGTGGAAGGTCTCTAAAAACCTTTTTCATATTTTTGCAAAAGTCTCTCTATCTCCTTTGAGTGTTTGATAATATTTATAGTTGGCTTGGGAGATGTAATATGACATTCAGCAACCCATTCTATATCCCCATGCCTCAATATAGATCTCATACTATTGCAATTCACTACTTGATTTGGATAAGTGTGTTGCCCTCTCACAACTCTTTGTACTCCTTTTGAATCTTGGAATTTCATTTCGGGAATTTGATAATTTACTGTATGCTCTCCTATTGAATACAAACATTACACTCCCAAAACCACATTAGTATCAGCAACATCAACTACGTAAAAACTATCAACAAAAGTATAGTTACCTACGGTGACTTGCAGCTTTGGAACTATGTTTTGCATTGCATTGTGTTATGACCGGGAATGACAACTGTGAAGCCATCAAATGGTTCAATAGGTATCTTTCTTTTCTCTACCATCTCTACATCAATGAAGTTATGAGTGGCTCCTCCATCTACCAAAATTGAAGTTTTTTGTCCTTGTACCACACCTTTGCATCGGATAGTATGATAGCGAGGTACTGCTGAAAGCACTGCCATTCTTCCTTTGTCTGGTGAAGGATGATTTTCTTCCTGTATTTCCTCTTCTACTACTATCTGATATGCCTCTTCTTGATCTTAAATATGTCCATCTTCATCCATGCCCCCATCATACCCCTCATTATCAGAAAATACTTCTATGTATTGAGCCTTTCCTTTGGTACATTTGTGCCCCGGTGTCCATGGTTGGAAGCATGTGAAGCACAGTTTCTTTTTTCTAAGTTCATCCATGTTTAGTCCCTCTTTTTTATTCCTCTCAAATGACTCTCTTTGCCAAGGTTTCTTATCATATCCATCCCTTTTCCAAGGTTTCTTTTCAAATTTATAGCTAGGCTTAGGAGGAAATCTCGTTCTAGGAAGCACATTTTGGAGATCCCTAGTCAAGCTCATTGCATCTTTTAATGTAGTTGGCTTGTGGGCTTTGACCAAACCTCTTAAGGGTTCAGCCAAACCTTTAGTGAATAGAAATACTAATCTTCCCATAGATACATCAGCCACCTTGACTGATAATTTTTGAAATTCCAACATATATTCAGTAGGGGACCCATTTTGCTTCAATTGTGCTAGTTCTTTGAAAGGCAATTCTGGATCTTTTTGTTCAAATATTTCTAGTACCCTGTCAACAAATTTTCCATATGTTTTAACCTGATTATGACCCAAGGTTTTTAGCCCATGAAACCACCATTCATTGGCATCTCCTTCCAAATGCAAAATGGCCATTTTTAATGCATCATCTTCCAACATAGGATTCAGCTGAAAATATACATCCAATTTTTGCACCCAAGTGTTAGCTGAATTTTGAGAAGAACCATCAAAAGTAGGAAGTGAAAATTTTCCAATAGCACTATTTAATTCTTTGTTTTGGAATGGACTCCTATTGTCTCCCTTCCTTTTAATCTTTTGCATAGCATCAATCTAGTCACTGAGTGGTACACCTCTTTTACACTCTTCATTCAAATCATTCCAATCATTTACTAGTTTCTTGTAATCCAATTCAAGATTGGGCTATTCTTTGGGTGTGAGAAATTTAGGTGGAGTATGCCTTTGTGTGCTTTGAAATTCATCAGGTCTATTATGAGGTCCAATACTTGAGAAAATATGCTCATTCCCTTTCACCTTTTCCCCTGAGTGTGAACCACTATTATCTCCTATCATCCCTTTGCTTTGAAGCTGGCTAATCAACAATTTGAATCCTTGCAACAATTTGTCACCTATCCTATCCATGTTTGTTGAAAGTTTAGAGAAACATGGATCTAAGGTTGCAATAAGTTCCTCCTTATGTTTTAATTTTTCATCCTCCTCTCTACCCATGGTTTCAGCAAAAGACTCCTCTTCTTCTACTACCTCTTCTTCAACAAAAACCTCTTCAACTAATGGTTCAAAGGGTGGTGGATTATTATTTTGACTTCTTGTTAAGACCATCAGGTTCCAAGAACATGCTCTGATACCACTTGTAATGACCCTTTTTCAAAATATATTTAAAATGCCAATTTGTTCACTTTTTCCCCAATTTCGACCTTTGACTAGTTTTACTGTTTTGACCTCCAAATCAACCCAAATGCTCCAAAATATTCTATAGGAGTGTATGAATGGTATTTAGACTTGAATATTAGGTTCAGGGATGTTTTATGGCCCTCCAAATACTGCTGCAAACTTGATTTGTATTCTGATCAATATATGTAATTTTGACTAGTAATTTGTGCATCAAATCCCCCCGGGGTAACACTGCAAATGGCCTTCCAAATGCCTCCAAACATAGGTATGTAATGTGTTAAGTATGTGATCAAGGTCTCATATGCACCATTACTTGATTTTTACTACTGTTCTAACTCTCTCACATTCAACAACAAAAACCCCCAATTCAACCCTTGGGGAAATGACACTATTTCACCTCTCAATACAAACAAACTGAGTAAAAATGCTTCAAATGCTCAAGTACAGTACATGAAACTTGTAGAATATAACCATGGCAGTATATGAATCACAAATATATCATAGAATCATCCATCCATTCGAAATAATCAACCTTATAGTGTCATACATCAAAGCATTGGGGAAATGGACATTGTTTGCTCATTAATCAATAATTTTGCATACATTCAATGGGTATTTCGACCTGAGAGTTTCTGAGTATGAAGAACAGAGGATATGAAGGTATTACAATCAGAAAAATATCATATGAAGCTCTCCCAATGAGTGCAATATCTCACCCAAAGCTCAATCCCTCAAGGAGCCCGAATATGCTTTCAAAATTGGAAACGGTGGAGAGAAAGTATTGCACTAAACCAAACCATGAAACTTCCTGTAGCTTTTGCCTGCAAATAAAACTCCATTAAAGCACCATGAAAGACCTGAGTGGCCTCTCCAAACACCAACTTGGATGGGAATCTTTCACCATTGAAATTGGCTAAGGCAAGAAACTAGTCATCCACTAGTTCTCTCTTCACAAATGCAAATTTTCTCAAATCATCAAAAGACATTCTTATACTTGATTTAAACATTTTATAACCAACATTAGCCTTCAAGGGGTCGAAATCCTCTCAATAGATTCAATAATTTTCCATTTAGAAAATATTCCTCATTTGCCACTTGTCTCCTAGTTCCAACCTTCCATCTTCTCCCAAATTCGAATTTGAGTCTCTTTAGATTCCCCCAACTCTATGAGTGCCTTCCTTGAGCCTATTTTTGGGGATGACATGTCATAATGGTTAGGTGTAAGAAGTCAGGTCTGAATTTTTTCATAAATGTCATAGATGCTTCATTATTATTGTCATAAAACTAGGGAATCTAGCCCAAGTGTCCACTAGTCTCCAATTTGACTCTTCCTCTGCCATGGAGGTTACTATTCCATCCCATTTCGACATAAGATGCTCAATGCCATGTGTTATGACTTACCAACTCATCCAAGAGAGTTCACCTTCCCATGAGTTCAAATTGGCAAGAGAGCGTTGCCATGTGTCATTGAAAAATCAAGCTAGTGTGGATCCCACCACCTCCATATGTCTCCAAAACCACTTGCCACCTAGAATTTCTCTTGAATTTATTTATTCACCATATTTATTAAATGCTTGAACCCTTCTAATGTCTAAATATCATTTATTAACTTCCTTATTACCATCCCACATGTGCCCATCCAACCTAGCAAACTAGTAGGATTGATGGGATTGTCTTACTATGCACTTATTTGAATGGGGACATTACAACAACAAGAGCCAAATAAGCTTGACAGAACACACAACACCCAGGACCCAAGAATCCTTGTTTTAAAACGTTATGCCAAGTTAGGATCTTGTTATGTAGCACCATCCAAATAAAACATTTTATTTTAAGAGGGCAATTAACAAACCATAATTTCTTCGACCACCACCTCGGAACAAAAACAAGATGAGCTTCCATCATACAGGAGTAAGCTAAATGAGCGCTAACCATCCGATTCATAGAATTGTAAGACCAAGTGATTTTATCCTCCTCTTAGGTCAGAAAAATGCCTTCATGTTGTAAATTTGCTACATATAACTCCCATTTAGTAGCAAGAGATGGTTCTAAACATAAATTTATCGTTGATATCCAATGCACTATTCCACTTTCCTAAGAAATCACTGCCCTCTTAAGAACATAAATATTCCAACTGTGAAGAGCCTTGATAAGCCCCCGAGAAAGCTTAAAATCCATCCCAAGGCCAACAATAGGGTCAATCCCCACGTAAATTTGAGTCCCACGACCATCTACCCAACTTATAGCTTGGTTGATAATCAGGTAAGTTTTGATCAACCTCCTCCACAGAGCCAATCCAAAAGAAATATTTTTGTCATTTCAGAGGCAATCCAGAAGAAACCTTTTTGTCGTTTCGGAGCCAATAAGCCGGAGGCATTCTCTTAAGATACTTTGCTTTCACCACCTTTCCCCAAAGGCCTGTATAAAAAATGCTACGCCATAATGGTTTGGTGCGTAATGATAAATAAAAATAGTACAAGTCCTTAATGCCCCATCCACCTAAGTGCTTTGGAAAGGATAGATCTTCCCAAGGGGCTAAATGATATTTGAAAACCCTCGAATTAGTAGCCCAGAGAAACTGAAATAATAACCTTCTTATAGTAGAGATGACAAAGTGAGGAATCATAAAATGTGAAAACAAATATACCAAGATGCTCTGTAAAATAGAGCTTATAAATGTAAGATGACCACCCAAAGACAAACATCTGAAATCCCATGATCCGATCTTCCTCTGAACTTTCTTTATAGGCCAATGCCAATCAGATAAAATATATCCCTTGGGATTCAAGAGGAAACCCAAATATTTGATCCCACTTCCCAGGTCCTTCACGTGAAAGGGAAAGATTGAGCCAATCTGATCCTTAATACCTGGATCTTGACACTGAAATATAAAACAAGACTTTTGTGCACTAATATCCATATCTACAGCGTCATAGAAAATACAAATAATATGTTTATAATGAGACCATTCTGAAAATGTTCCATTCCTGAATAAGAGAACATCATCAACAAATAATAGGTGTGATATATAGAGGGACTGTGCAACTTTTATACCTTTAATAAGTCCATGATTCCTTGGCTCTTGAATCAATAGACTAAGCCCTTCAATTTCTAGAATAAATAGGTATGGAGACAGAGGACAACCCTTCCTCAGTCCCCTATCACCACTAAAATGAGAAGAGGGAAAACCATTGATTAAAACTGCATAGCTTACTGAGCAAATGCAAGCCATCATCCAATTTACAATATCCAAGGATAGACTGATTTGGATCAAGATAAATCTAAGATAGGTCCAGTCAATCCTATTGTAAGCCTTAACCAGATCCATCATGAAAATAAAAGCATCCAATTTATTCACCTTAACTGAATTTAAGCCTTCTTAAGCTATTCCAACCGCATCAAGTATCTAATGATTTTGAAGAAAACCAAACTGTTCTCTAGAGATATGTCTAGCCAGAAAAGGCTTAAGTCGCTTAGAAATAATTTTAGAGACGATTTTATACATAAGGTTACACAAATAAATCGGTTTATTGTCATTAAAGGCTAGTGGCTTATATTTATTAGGAATGAAAGTGATAAAAGTAGATTTTAAGTTTTCTGGAACCTGGCCCTTATGTATCTCTGCCAATAGTATCAAATAAATGAATAAAAAACTCGACATTCCACCGATCTAGGCCTAGAATTTTGTCCTTGGCAAAGAACTTGAGAACTTTCAACACCTCTTCTTCAGTAATCAAATTTCCAATATCTTGACAGTTAGCTTCACAAAAGTAATGAGGAAAGAGCTTGATAATATTCAGTTCGTTCTCCAGGTTTGAACCATTTTTGTTCAAGAAATTATCCTTAAAATGTTTTAGGGTAGCCTCTTTCAGAGATACATTGTCACAAGTGACTTCATCATGTTCATCCTTAATATCCCAAATTGCATTGGTCAAACGCCTCTGGTTAGAAAATCGATGGAAAAACTTGGTGTTATTATCTCCCTCTTTTATCCACACCACCTACTTTTTTGCCTCCAAGTTTCTTCAATCTGCCATAGGATATTCCTTTTTCTCTCCTCTAGATTTATAATTGTATCCCTTCTTTCCTCATAAAAATAGTTATCGTCCACACAGCTAACAAGAGATTGAATTTCTTGATCAATGTTAGAAATATCTTTAGAATTCTCGCTTTTCTTCCCCTTTTCCAATTTCATGACCTCATTTCTACGAAAAGATAAATTCTTAACCAGACCTTGTAATGGAGGGAGATGATTCTTCAAGGATAAATGGTCCCACCATGAACGGACCAAATCCCAAAAGGTCGGATCTTCCAACCAGGTATGATTAAATTTAAAAGGATAAAGATAAAATATGCAATCAAAGTCCAATTGCAAGATCATTGCCTTATGATCAAAGATACCAACATCAAATCCCAAGTATGATATCTTCCTACCAAATCACTTAAAACCTCCTCCATGAAAAATCTGTTGAGCCTCTTAGTGATCCCCGCTCTCCCACATCTTCCATTTGACCATGTAGGAACTATATCCATCATTCCAACTTCATCAAATAATGACATAAAATAATCTGACATCGGATCCAATACTCTTCCATCTCCCTAGGTCTCCTCGGGAGATAGCATGAAGTTGAAGTCTCCAGCTAAAATGAGAGATGAGTCATGTAAGATATCACTGTCCTTTATCCTGTCTAGGAAATCCTTTCGATGATGATAAGGAGCATAAATATTCAAAATTTGATTGACCTGATGGAACCCTTTAAGCTTCCCTTCCACCATGATACCTGTAATAGTGCGAAAAGCTCTAAAATCAGCCACATTAGGATTCCAAGCAATAAGGGATCTGCCCGAGAGACCAGAAGAATCGAGTGAACACACCCTCTATGAAGGTTTAATTTTGAGAAAATATTTCATTGCATCCTTAGCATTCGTCATCGTTTTCTGTAATAGAATCACAACCAGACTAACCACATCCAAAAAAGTTTAATACTAGCTCGCTTTGGGCCACTGCAGAGCCCTCATATATTTAAAGAGACAATATTCATTGAGAGACTCCAATGGGGCCCGTAGAATCTCTAAGAGCCTCAGAAGACAAAGAAAGGGAGAAATCTACCCTCGATAGACCTTTATCAAATACGAGGAAACCCTAGGATTTGTACATACAAAGTCCTACTCCAGAGAAATCCTCGATGGTAAAACAAAACCTTTGTCTCTTTTTTATTTTCTAGCCTTTAGGATAGTCATAGTCCCATTCATGATAGAATATATGGGGAAAACATCTGAGGACTCTAGGCCACAATAGATGTAACATCCCTGAAATTTGATCATTTATTATTAATACTTTGTAAATGTAATTGTAAATTACATAAATGGCCCTGGTGAGGAGCTCAGGCCAAGGCCCCACCAGTGGACCTTGAGACTATTGTTATGGTTGTAAATGTTATTTACGAGACCCCGTGATGACACAACTAATTCCACTAATGGGGAAAGATGAATTGACTAGAAAACCATGGAGATCTAAGACATAGATAATGAGGATCATTTTGATGCCCAGGACATTGGAAATAATTGTGAACCAAAGATGTTCACCTGAAAACCCTAGTATTCATACGTATTACCCTAAGTTATGTTAATCTTATACGAATTTAATATCCACTACACAACACTAAGTAAATACTTATGACTTATTTTACTAAAATAAGTGTAAGGATTAGGGAGAACTTCCTAAACCTTTTTACTATTTTAAAAAACTTACTTTAAGCCTTGGGAGGTTTCTCAAGAGATATTCTCGATACTTCTAAAAAGAAAAGAAAAAAGGGGTTTAAGATAATTCTTATATTCACCTCATATTCACCTTGAGAAGTGAAAGATTTAAAAAGGTTTCTTTAAATTCCATAGTTATGATAAACTAATTAAGTAGATATTATATATATAACACTTTATAGATGTATCTTATATATATATATATATAAGTAAGATTAATCAATAATTGGGATAAACTAATATATATACATATATATAAGTATCATATATATATGGACATGGAAGATTTATTAAGTATTTTACGAGGATCATCAATAATACTAAGATAAAGGTCGATTACATACAATTGAATTAATATATATATATCAAAACGGAGAAGAGATTTTTCCTTTTTATGTTGCATAAAAATTCTGCCATTGGGCATTTACTCCCACTTAGCATCGGCGACCCCATTGAAGTATAAGCAACCAAGGTAACCCTCTGATTTCTCGAGGTAGTGGCTGACGAAACCAGCATAATGTTTATCGTTGAAACCAAGAGGGATAGGTATCAAGCTAGCACGTAAACTTGGGGATTTCCCACGTCTTTAAATTTTGTCATGCATTGGTAACCCTCCCACGCTCAGAATATCGTGGTTCTTAAATGACCCTGCAACACTCGAAGTGATCGAAGCCGTGATCGTAGGATTGGTTGTCTCGAATTGGAGGAGCACACCGGGATTTTTTATCACTGCCATCTGTCCCTCTGACAGAGCTCACGATCTCTCCACCATGCCAGTGTTAGCTCCTTATTAATGAGATAGACCTTTTCTATAGTTGGAGAGTAGTGGAAGGTTACACTCCCTCCCCTTTTGTTTTGGCCCTTGTCGGGTGTTTTGGAGGACATCCTTTAAAAAATTGAATACAAGTGGGGAGTATGCGAGAGAGATGTAGTTTTCTGCATGTGATAGGCCGAGACCCCAAGTAGTATAAGTAGGGAATAGGGTTGACAGCGCAGGGGCAGCTAGTGTTCACGGTATGTTGGTGCTCCTATACGATCTACCATTATAACTCGGCGTAGAGGAGTTCCAGTTCGATATAGGGTAGTTCCAATTTGGCATTGAGGGATTCGACGTCAACGTTTATGATAAATTTCAGGAATGTAGGACGGACGTTGCACTGTTAAGTTAATAAAGATTGCACGGGGTCTTCAACGTTTCACTGCGAAACTTTTAGTATAGCGCGATGGAGGATAAGTAATAGCCCCAAACAAGCTGGATTCCAACCTTTGCATAATCGCATTTCAGGTAAAGATATGTAATTACGCTTACTTTGTAATTATTTTCGCTCATAAAAATTCTCGCTAAACCTCTGAGGTATTTGGCATTTACCTTGGAAACACCTTAGTTTTCATTCTAAAATCCTGCGTTAAAGGATTAGTTCACCCCAAGGGTGCAATCCCTTGGGGTATATCTCTGAGATCCGTTTTTCTTTGTCCTTGTGCATGAGTTGTTTTTATGTTTTCTCCTGACTGCTTAGTACAACTTGCAATCTTGACGAAGGAAACACAAGTAGTAAAGACCTATAGGGATCGATCTCTACTTTTAGATTGCCAGTAAACGATTCGGCGATTGTCACCTTAGTAATACTGGATAGATATGTTTTAAATTAGTGTGGATAGATATGATCTATATATTTAATCATTATCTCTACCTCGGTAAGTGCTAGAACACTTGACCTCTGCCTTCTGCTATATAAATGTCCAGCGATAAATGCGTGAGGCATTTAGCATGAAGGATCATCATCCATACAACCTATTAGTTTGATTGTTGTATCGAATTGCATTTTGCATTCTGTTTTTATCTTATGAATGATTTATTACGCTTTAAATCTTAAATTGCGGTTATTCGGAGATGTGTTGTGTCCAATCTTGTTGCACTTAGATTTATCTGTAGGATGCCATCGTAGACGTGTGTTTAAATATAGCTTTGAGTTTATTATTATACTGAAAAACGTGTTTTCTAATTCTCTTTGTGATAGATAATCAGAATGTTAATACCTTCAATTTGAAATACCTGCACACGATATAACGTGCAGGGATTGTTATGCTCATCCCTGTCATTGATCCAAATTTAATCCTCGTAAAAATGATAGGTAAATATTGTTATACTGCTTTAGTAATTAAGATGTTTGGAATTAAGAGTATAACCCAGCAATTATTATATTGGTATGAATTGTTATAAGTATAATACGACAAGTATTTAAGTGAAATGTTAGGTTAAAGTATTTTAGCCTAAAGAAAAAGGGTGATACCTTTTTAAACTAATGTTATGTCTAAAGGAGTGTTATCCATTGATAAAATAAGATTTATGCTGTCTACTTATTGAAACAACTAATTTGGCTTGGAGTATGAGTAGTGGAATAGATCTATTTTGCCATTGTGTATATAGAGTTAGCATGGATAAAGGTTTTTATGAGAGAAGTTAGAGAAAAAAGAAAGTGGTTGGCAACAAACTTGTTGGTGGATGTAACCTCTTCTTTTTTTTATTAAATAATACAACACAGCCTTTAACGAACCACTTTAAAAAAGATCTCTCTCTCATGCTCTCTTTGTATGTATCTTCTTGTGTGTTTTCATTGTGTTATTATTATTCAATTTGATCTACTTCAATTTATGTGTATTTGTGTTTTCATTTATTTTAACTATGATGACCTTTTTCTCATATAAGCATGTGTGTTTACAAGTGATATTTCCTTATTATTTCTTGTGTGCATCCTTATCTGTTGCATGGATTTAGAATTGATGACAACTGTGTAGACACATCTAAATATGGAAATGGTTGGAAATTCTATTAGTCATGCATAATATTAACTTTAGGTTTGCACATGTTTATAGCCAACTTGTTGTATGAACCAAATAACTTATCGAATTGTGTTGTTCTCGGTTAGTAGGAGATTGTCCTCTTACTCGTGTAAAAAAGATGAAAGAGGTTGCGTAAAGTAGATTGTAATAAACCACTCAAATGTAGAGTTATGGATGCACTTGAATAGAACAAGTAAATATTGATAATTAAGTGTTACGATATTTTCTGGTTGTTTAGAGAATTAGATCATTAATTGATAATTTATGAGATGTTTAATGATGGCCTTTTAATTATAAAGTAGATTTAAATACTGAAACATTACACTTCCACATAACATGTATGGGTGATTTGACCGCTTAGAAAAACTTTAAATTTTGATGAAATTTGGAAACTTGTTAAGCATATGTGTTTACAACTGATATTTCCTTGTTATTTCTTGTGTACGTCCTTATCTGTTGCATGGATTTAGAATTGATGACCACTGTGTAGACACATCTAAATATGGAAATGGTTGGAAATTCTATTAGTCATGCATTATATTAACTTTAGGTTTGCACATGTTTACAGCAAAACTGTTGTATGAAACAAATAACTTATCAAATTGGGTTGTTCTTGGTTAGTAGGAGATTGTCCTCTTACTCATGTAAAAAGCACGAAAGAGGTTGCTTAAAGTAGATTGTAATACACCACTCAAATTTAGAGTTATGGATGCAGTTGAATATGACATGTAAATATTGATAATTAAGTGTTACCATATTTTCTTGTTGTTTAGACAATTAGATCATTAATTGATAATTTATGAGATGTTTAATGATCGCCTTTTAATTATAAAATAGATTTAAATACTAAAACATTACACTTCCGCATAACATGTATGGGTGATTTGACTGCTTAGAAAAACTTTAAATTTTGATGAAATTTGGGGATGTGACAGTAGAATATATTTCCAAGGGAGATCTATAGTTTAGGGATTATTCATTTGTATTGGGAACAAAATCAAATAAAGGAGAGGATGATATCCCAATCCTAAGAGGTTTCATCATAATTCCATTGTGAGGGGTCTCAAACAAAGAAACAATATGAAGAGAAGCTGAAACTTCAGGCACCACCCAAGAAAGAGAGTTATTATTCTCAGGACTATAATCCTCTAATGATTTCCCCACAAAATCATTCCGACATAACAACTCCGAGGGTTTCAAGACAAACCTCTTTGGAGGCGTACCCCCTTCATCCCCATGGTTTAAATCGGATTTCACACCCTCCAAAATAGGATAGCCAGCTCGGTCGAAGCTAAAGGGGAATCCGACACTGAGTCTTCCATTAGAGAAACTTCAATAAGATTTTCTTTTGAACTTATAGGGACTTTAATATTTCATTGGCAGTCAAGAATTTTAATAGAATCAGAATATTTTTTTCAAACTTATAGTGGAAAGTTCTATACTCCATCCAGATCCTCCTGAGGTTGCATCATTTCTAGTAAACAACTGGATTTCGAGTTTCTCGGAACCTTTGATGAACACCGAGCCTTAGATTGACCAATCTCCCTTCAAAACTGACAACGAAAGGGGACTCACCAGTAGTCCAACATTTAGATGAAAGAGCCACCCTCCCACACAACCTCCAGTTCACCCAGTAAGCCTTCAACTGAATCAAGATCCACCAACATTCACTGTGATTTTCTTTCAGGCCCAAAAAGGTTTCATCTTCAAATAATATGAATCGTCCAATATAATTTTCCACGGAAAGGAATCCTTTAAAGTTCCAACAGTGGAGGGGAAAACCAGGGAGGATAAACCATAAATGGCAACGCCCAAAATTCTCTTTTCGAGGGTCAAAAGCTTCATGCCAACGAGACAGTACAAGAAATCCATGCCCCAAAACCCCAAATCTATCTTCAATAGCCCTTATATTCTCCTCTGACAGAAACTGGAAGACGATCCATCCATTTACAAGCATAAGAACCCTTGGCATATTGACAATAAACGGATTCTATCTCTGTCAGATCCATCCTAAAAACTCAACATGGGTAAGTTTTATATATTCAAACTTCCCAATCAAATCCATTTGATCAAAGCAGAGACTATGTTCAAGGTAACGTCTTTACGTAGGATGCATAAGGGTATTCACTTCTTTTTTCTTTTTCAAAAGCTAAATGAGCATCAAGAGAAGAAACATTCCTTCCCTTTATGGGTTTAAGTTCATGGGACTTATGTGCCCCGTCCGACACGGTGTCAACCAACTTGCCTCCATCCCCAGAAAAAAGATACATGCAAATTGGAATCAAGCCCCCGTGAATCCGAAGAATATGGACAAGTCTCATATATCAGCGAGGTAAGCTGATTAGTTTTGACAGTCCCATGAAATGACCCACCATGAGAGGGAGAAACACTCGAAGCCCTCCCATTTCCTACGCAGGACGGATTAGAAAAAGGATACAAGTCCGTAACATTACTGGACTCCATCTCATATTCCAGAAAATGTCACAATCGACAGTACAATAGGAAGGCACCCACTCACTGAAAACCTAAAAAAAAAAAACCTGAGATAAGACTCCAATATCAAAAACTAAGAGAATCAATCAATGGGATTAAGAAATTTTAAAATCCCACTTATTTTAACCTGGTTGGTACTGGATTTTCCACCCATTAATTTCACCTACTATGAGCAAGAGAAATTAGGGTTTCTCACGCGAGAATAATTTGACAGATTCAACCATCAATAATCCTTATGCACAAATTTTTTTTGTGCTGCTAATTGATTGATCGATCAAAAGTAATTCAGATCCGACTATATATTAAACTTTGGATCTAAAGTAATTTTGATCCAACGATATATTAAACTTTTAACTACATTTAATACTCTACCAATTCATAATTAATATTCTTTATTTGAAAAAAAATGACTTACAACCTTTTGCAGTGGACAAAGTTATTAATCATACAACTCTATTAATGTTGGGTGAATCTATGAAGATGGGTGTCTAGTTCATGAGAATCCGGTGGGACAAGCATACCGGAAGCTATTTCTGCCGAATAACAATATTTATTCGACTGAATAAAATAATTTATTCGGCCAAATAAATATTTTTATTCAACCGAATAACCTCTAGTTTATTCGGCCGAATAAACATTCACGGTTCACCATTAAAATTAACGTCAACCTTGAACTACGTGCGAGGAAGTGCCGACAAGGAAAATTGTTTGGCATTTTTGTTTTCATCTATTCATCCGAATAATTATTCGGCCTAATAATGTTTCAGCTAAATACTTATTCAGCTGAACAATTAGTCAGTTGAACCATTATTCGACCGAACAATTATTCGATTCGGCCGAATAATTGTTCGGCTGAATAATGTTTCAGTCGAATAATTGTTCGCCATATAACGTCAGCTGTGGCCTTGTTTCTTCATTTTTCCATCGAACATCCTGTAAGGCCACCTTGCTGTTGCGACCCTACCCCCCATTACTGGGACCCCAACCCCGCCTATTGTTGTGACGTCGACAGCTCTGTTTCTTTGACGTCGCCAGCCTGTTGCTTCAATGTCCCCAGTTGCGACTTTGCCGACCTCCTTCGACATCGTCAAGCCACTACTTTTTTCCACCATTCCACCCCTGCTTCAATGTCGCTAACTCTGTCGACTCTGCTGAACTGCTACTTGTTTCCACCGTGCCACCCCTGCTTCGACGTCACCGACTTTGCAATCTCTGCGACTCTTTTCGCCACCTTCTTGACTTGGAGCATGGTGTTGGGCATGGTCTTTGACAACATCCATTTTGGAGTTAAATTTTGGTTGTAGCTTGGTTTTCTCAATTTACTTGTTTTTGTTGTTTTTTTTGGTGTTCTAGTTAGTGGTATCATTGGCAAGAGATCAGCGTTGCACTCCGCGTTCAACTTTTCTTCTTTGGGAGGCGTTCGATGTTCAATGTGAGACAACCCTTCCTAGTAAACCTTCTCGATCCTGAGGTGACTTAGAAAATACATTATAGACATAAATTAAAATTCTTGTAGCACTTATAGAAATTATAGAACATACATTATTCACTTATTACACTACATAGATACTCAAATTCCATGGGTATTTAAACACGTTTTAGGCACATTCTGAATTGACCTTTCCATGGTTAAAATTGATAGCTGCAACTCCAATACTATATTTTTATTTTTTTTAATGTGTATGATATGAAGTGAAATTTACAGACTGCAAATACAACAGATAGTCATACATGACCCACTAAAATTTCTTTCATAAAGAAGAGAGATTGTACACTGGAATAAAGAATGTGTATTGATTTTATGTGATTTTGCTTGTATGAGTGTGTAATGCAAATCAATGTTGTAATTAGGTTATATAACATTGTGGAGGATTATGAAAGAAAATTAACGTTACTAACCCTGTAAATATCGAAATTTACATTAAATTAAATCTAGAAAATTTGGGAAAATTCTAAATATTTGTCATTAAGAATTTTCTTGAAACTGCTTCTTTTGTTTGTATGAGTGTGTAATGGAAATCAATGTTGTAATTAGAGTATATAATATTGTGGAGGATTAGAGTATACAGTGTGTAAAGAAAATTAATGTTACTATCCATAGTTTAATTCTCCACATCTTCAGGTGTAATGAGGTCGCCCTATGTATCTACCCATTCCATCTGAGCATTTGCGTCTGCCAATGCTTCACTGCTTATCCAAATTTTATCTGCTGATGCTACCTCATTTTATAGCACAAAGGCACACTGCATTGTCCTCTTTACACTCTACATTCTAATAATCTTCCCTTTAGTACTTTTTATAATCCTCTACTCCCGGGTACTTTGTCGGTCTATCCAATGCTCCGTTCAACTTTGCATCCTTCTCATCATCTAACCTTATGGATACTCAACTCCACAATCTTTCATGAAAGAGTGTTCTATGCTGTATATTATTCCCATCTAACTTTTAACCACTCCTCATTAATTGCACGCTTCTGATAACTCTCTCCACGATCACTCTGTTGTAAAAGTGATAAATTTAGAAATATGCTAGGGATAGTATAGAAACCACCATATCTATTTATTTATTTTTACCTATTTCAAAATATTTTTTCCATCATATAACCCTCAAACAAAAAAAATTATTTTGGAATGCAAATATCAGAAATAGAAGAGGGATTTACTGAGAGTCTAACGTAGTATGTTCAATTTTATAGTAATTAACTATGGGATGAAGTAGCTTAGAAGGATGAAATTGTTGGTACCTGATTCCATTTATACCAGATACATCTCTAGTCAGCAGCAAAATTGGGCCTGAACTCATTCATCTGCTTTACTATTCCCATATCACATGTTTGGCTGAAACAATGCATTTTCTACCTGAAACTTGCAGTTTATTATCAATAATTTTAAAAATTATCCATGGTTTTATCAGAAGCTACAAGACATAGAAGACCCTGAGAGAATTTATTAGCTGTTACACATTGTTATGGATGAAAGATGCATAAATAAAAACTATTAGTGTGAATCCCTAGCTGGTTTTGGGTTAAAATATTTTAAGTCTGAAAATCCCGCTGGTTTTGAGTCATTTTTGGACACTATTTTGACTAAATATTGTTGAATCCTATGAACCTCTCATTTAATATAAAAACATATACTCGTTATTGTATAAACAAAATAACCAAATATATGATGAACAACTATATATATCACGCGCAAAGTTTGATTTTAAAAAAATAAAGTTGTTGCAGTAATAGTCTCTATGCGAAGGAGTGAAAGCAGTAACAGTCTATATGTGAAGGACTGAAAGCAGTAATAGTCTGCATCAAAAACTGTTTAATATAGGATTGGAACTGGTACTATGTATGCTACTATCTTTTCTTTCTCCAATGTTGTTGTATCTTCTACTGAAATTGATTAAGCTACTCATCACCTTCCTTTACTTATAATGCACCTGCCACTACTCTTTCTACTACACCGACGACTTAAAACATTGGATAACAACTAGTAATCGTGTTGAATTGTATGCTTCAACATAATCTACTGATGCTTGAATCAACCCTCCAGATATGATCCATCCTAACCAACCCTTATATAACAGATAGGATCCCGATTCATCCTTATTGTTTTCACATACCCCCATGCATAATGCCTTATATAGCGGTACGCAGTTATCAGGATAAAGGCAGTGAATGTTTTTCAAAAGAAACAAACCGGTTTAAGTGCTTTGCGGTTAAGTAAAGGTTTGAGTACTTGCCTGAGCTTGAAATAACTAGCTGTTCATAACTAGTAGGTTGCATTCATGCTCTCGTAGTGAAGTTACCAACTTCCTCTAGGATACACTAACTACGGTGTCTCCTTCTTATCTAATCTGTTGGGTTTAGATTCTTTGTATGATCCTACTAGTGAATGATTAATGTTAAGTAATGTAATCCAATGTGGAAGTTATGTAATGTCATCATAGTGTCTTCTCCTCTTGCCATCATAGTTTATTTTTTGTATTGATGTTGGACTCAATATTAAAGAAGCACCCCGTAGCTAATACAAGTTCTTAATGAATACAAACTAATGTTAATTGTGATCTGCTCCTACTGTCATTGATGCTATGACTTGCTCTTCTCTGCTCTGAATCAAGGAATGGTGGTAAATAAGTATGATTCATCACAAGTAAATAAGAATAGTAGTAATTAGTGTTGACCGGATTTTACGAATGAGGTCAACTACAAAAAATCAACCCATACAAGTTTGTTACGCACCTTCGAGTGTGTTTGGGTTAGTTGATTTTCACAGGTTTTGGTCTTGCTACCACCTAGGTTTTACTCTCTTAAGGAGAGTTCTAATACTTTAACCTAGAAAAATATAATCTAAATCACTTAATACTACTAAATTCAAATTAATACAACTAAAACTATTAAAACTAACATAAATATTAATCTATAAATTAAACTAAGCTATTGGTGAAAATATATCTATTTAACAACTAAATTCTATTTAGCAGCTGCTAAATGAAATTTAATCTAATTATACCTAACTGACATTTTTTGTTCTCTTAAGGAGAGTCTTTCGATTTTCTGAAATATTTCTTAGGAATTATAAAAGATACTCAGCTAACAGCTGTTTTAACTAAAACGGAAAATCTTTTTTAATTTATTTAAACTATCCCAACGAGAAGCTAATTATAAATTATGTTAACTATTATTGACTATTAAACAATAGTAATTTTTATAAATATAACTATGACAGTTAAAAAACTAATCACAGTTATTATTACAATCACTGTCTATTGTAAAATAGTTTATGATTAAAGAGATACTAATAAAAAACTATTAGTATCTTAAAATCATAAAAATAAAAATTAACATATAACACTTTAATATCAGAACTTAAAGATATTCAACTAATCGATAGAATACTTGCAAAAACACAAGTAAATCAACCAATTAATTCATTTAAGCATAACATTCCTTAATCAAATTATTAAGAAAACATAATAAAATGATTAAAAATATTATTAAGATCGAACATGAAAATGCAGTTTTGATTTGAGTCATTTCATATGATTCACACAATTATCCTAAAATACAACTGCGAATGAGTCAAGCAAAGAAAAGAAAACCAAAAGCTAAATATTTACAAAATTTTAATAGGGGCCACTTGATTTGTGCAAAGATCAAGGGGAGTTGTTGGGGTGCCAACAAATGGCAATATGCTGGGTGAACCAATTATCTATGCAGAATAAATATGAATCTTAAGAGATGTAAGGGTAGTAAAAATAAAACCTCTTCAAATGTCAACTTTCCAACCACATAACTTGATCTCGCCATTGGTTTATATAGGTAAAAATTGAACTCACAACTTTCAAAATCAATCAAACTACCCCAACCGTTATCCAAAAGATTATAAAGATAAATGAATATTCTACAAATGCAGGAAGAAAATTTTCGAAGGAATCGGTTTCTCTTCACAGAAACAAGTTATAGAACACATAGTATATAGACCTATGACCTCAATACCATAGGATAAACCTTTCAACCTCACTTAGATGCTTGTATCCCATCCACTAGATATGGATCATTAAAAGTAAAATTTCATTTTTTCTCAGATTTAAAAATAAATAAAGACATTAACTAAGGACCATTGTCCTAGTGTGGTAATCAGATGACGACAATGTCATTCACAAGTACTATTAGAAATTGAGCACAATGGCTCGTGACGAGACCCACTGTCTCTTGATTTTTGAAACCAAGAGCCACTACCCCGTCTTGTTGATCGAATATTGGAAATGTCAATCCAATAGGACCGATGATCATGAGCAGATCCACTCATAACGAGACCTTATGTTCCTTAGTTAACCCCTTAGGTTTTATTAATGTGATGTAAAATGAATAATACTAGGGTTATTTAAAACTCAACAGAGATTACTTAGTGAATGGGGAAGCAGATCCAAACGACCCACTAAAGAGCAAATGATGGCGTAAAAAGTCTAAGAATAACTTACGATTCTTGACCTACTTCAATCTAGGGAAAAGGATTGCTTTGAAAGTAAACTCATCTACATTATAGCATCATTTTAAAAGATGAAGATTCTAGATAATAGTCGGGTAACTCAATCAATCCATCAGTATGGTCCACAATAGATTATTCAAGGCCAAGGCTAATCTTGTCATGGTCAAAATTTTGACAAAAGAAGAGAGCCTTTGTAAGGATATCCCTTTTAAACTTCTCAGTTTATAAACAGAGAAGCATGTAAAAACCAGGTAATGTACAAACATAGTGTTATTTATTTACAACCCCAAACTTCAAGAAAGCTAACAAAAGCAAAAATGAAATTCGAAAAGCTCACACATATCAAAACTATTATTGAAAACCAAGCTATCTTGAAATCAATAAAAATCACTAATTTAACCAAAACACCTAAAACCTTATATACAAGATGGGACCTGATCAAATCCAAATTTCAACCCAAAGGTATGCATTACAATCCAAAAGAAAAGAAGAATTAAGTATTCACAAAGATAACCAATGATATGCAAAAAATTTAATATTTACCGAAACTTTAGTTGATTATCGAAGAAGGTAAATAAAATCGAAATTCAAAAATCAAGATATGATTATGTTCTATGAGATTAGCTATACAAAATAATGTAAAAATCATGAAATGATGATATGCATACAGAAGGACGACCAATCTCCCAATTTTAAAATTGACCACAATATAGTAATATAAAGGATTGAATTCTTAATAATTTCTTTTCTTTCGTAAGCTAGTTGTGAAACCTTCTATTAACCAATCAAAAAAGAAGATATTGATACAAATGCAAGCCTATGGCCTTTCTTTCAAAACCTATTGCTCACATAAAACAAATTTTCTGAGCCAAAATAAAAGATACTACTATGAATGGAACATCCCTGACTTAATATATCAAGTGGGTCCATGAGATGCCTCGCGAGGGTCCTTTTTCTTTCTTCGAACATAAATCCACCCGGCCAAGTTGTCTAGTTCTGATTAGATAGGGATTATAGTTAATTGCTGTGTTGAGGGGTCTTCTGTGTTCTTCTGAAAGTTTAGATTTGCTTCCTTGTCACTGTTTGAGTGATCGAATTTATGAGGTCGCTTTTGACCTCCCATTCCCAAAGCATAAATCATTGATCTATCATTCAGATCTTCACCCTCGGATGTTGTGTTGGGGGTTTATGCCGTCATGTCAAAATCCAAAGTAGAGTGCGGCTGAGTCGAAGTAGGAGGGACGGGGGTGCTTTTTGGGTAGCCAATCTTCTACACAGTCGGGGTCTTCTCGATTTTTTCTCCTTCATGCCAGCATTGTGGTCGTCTGTGAAAGGAAGAGACCGGGATGGATGGGAAAGCTTCTTGGAGATGCCTTAGTTGTTGACAAGAAGGACATCTGAACATTGTATTTTCATAGTCTATGACTTGTAGATGTGGTTTGTCTCCTCCCCAGTCTATAAATATTTTGTCCGTCAAGCCTTTATGAAGATCTAGCTCCACACAAATCCAGGAAAAGGACCTTAGACATTTTGAGATTCGATCTGTATCTATCTTGAGAAATCTTCCTAACGCATTCCCAACCATGGTTAGGGAGTTCGATGACCAGAGATGTAGAGGGAGATTCAGTAATCTTACCCAGACGAGTGTGGCCATAGAAGTGGGTGACAAAGGATCAAATATTGGGAACCGATGTTCCATAGATAGCCCTGATCCTCCCCAAAACCATGGCCTATGTGCTATTACCCTATTGCAGTCCTCTATTGTCTCAAACTTTGCTATAAAATACCCTTTAGAACAAAAGAAGATTTTTGGCTTCAATTGCTAGGACTGTTGTGTAACAAATACAAAATAAAATATTAATTAAAATGTATTATTTACTAAGTGAAAGGGTGTAACCCTTCAATTTACACACTCAATCCTATAAAGGTGAGCATCATTGTAAATATTATCATCTCTTTAATAATAATTATCTATTCTTTCAAATATGGATTTCACATCATGAAGTTCATGTAGCATATCGTCGATGAAGGTAATTTTTGGAGAGAATTATGCAAGCAAATTGGAATGTCAATTAACATGAGTTCATCTTATCATCCCTAGACAGATGGCCAGACAGAATTCATCAATAAATGCTTAGAAACCTACCTCCGTTGTTTTGTTACTCATAAACAAAATAAATGGTTTCAATGGCTACATCTTGCGGAATGGTGGTATAATTCTACTTATCATACATCAACAAAAACGACACCATTTCAAGCTCTCTATGGATATGGATTCCCAAAATGTAAGGACCTCATTACCAATCAAGCAAGGGTTGCCTCAGTAAATGACCATTTAGAAGAAAACCAAAAGATTGTCTAAATACTTAAAGAGAATTTGAACACCGCTAGGAATAGAATGAAGCATCAAGCAGATCGACATCGAACAGAACAAGAATTTGAAGTTGGAGATTGGGTATTTGTATGATTACAACCCTACAACCAACTGTCACTTATACAAGGTGGAAATAATAAATTGGATCCACGATTTTATGGCCCATATCAAATCAGTAAGAACATTGGCCACATGGCATATGCATTGGAGTTGCCAATAACAAAATGAGTCCATAATGTCTTCCACGTTTCATGCTTAAAAAGGGTTATAGGTCAACACAAATAGGCACAAACACTACTTCCCATGTTAGATGACGAAGGAAGAATCATTTTCGAGCCAGAATATATCATTGATACAAGAGAAAGGAGATTAAGAACGTGAGTAATTAAAGAGTACCTTATAAAATGGAAAATCCTCCCTGATGAAGATGCAACATGGGAATCCGAACAATTTTGACAACTACATCTTTCACTAACATCGCATTGAGGACAAAGCTCCTTTAAAGGGAGTGGCAATGTAACAAATACAAAATAAAATATTAATTAAAATGTATTAGTTACTTAGTGAAAGGGTGTAACCCTTCACTTTACATGCTCAAGCCTATAAAGGAGAGCATCATTGTAAATCTTATCATCTCTTCAATAATAATTATCTATTCTTTCAAATATGGATTTCGCGTCCTGATTTTATTGCTCCATGTTATATCCAGTCTTGCATACTTTCAGTAGAGGGCCGAGAGCCATCAAATCTATAGAGGATGGTTGTACATCAGAGACTGTGGCTCTGGCCTCTATGCTCTCCAGCTTTGCTGTGGGTGTATTCTCCAAGTGTTCTACAATGTAGGCTGAGCCTGACAACACCTTCTGGCCTGATCTCACTTCTCCAGCTCCAGAGCCATTCATAGCTGCTTTAAAGGTTGGGTATTTAGGAATATGTTTTGAAGAAGAGTCTTTGTCCCCTCCCCCGAGCCCAACTACCAAGGATATGGTCGAATCTCGTCTGATTCCATAATCTCTTAGCTGGGGGTCTACCTCGCTCTTCCTATCTGCAGCACTGCCTGCCCAGTCTGAATCAACATAACCCTGCAGGTTAAACTTTTGATTCATATCATACTTGAGCCCATAATCAATTGTACCCTTCAAGTACCTCAGAATATGATTTACAACAACCAGGTGAACACCTCTAGGATCCATGAGGAACTGGTTCAATGTGTTCACCGCAAAGCAAATATATGGTCTCGTATTTGTCAGGTACATCAAGGACCCAATCATCTGACGATACATCGTGACATCAACCGGATCAGATGAAGCATCACACAGAAGCTACAGGTTCTATGCCATAGGTGTGGCCATGGCCTTGCAGTCCATCATCCCGAACCTCTTCAGGATCTCTACTGCATGCTTCCCTTGTCCAAGGAAGATTCCATCTGCACTCTGCCACACCTCTATGCCTAGAAAATAGTGCATCATACCCAAGTCCTTCATCTCAAACTCGGAAGCAAACTTCCTCTTGGTATTAGAAATCAACCCATCTTCACCTGTTACAAACAGATCATCCACATACAAAAGTAGTATCACAGGATTGCCTTCCTCAACCTTGTAGTAAAGGTTGGAATCTACTTTACTCTTGGTAAAGCCCAAACTGGATAGAAAGTTGTCTATCCTACCATACCAAGTCCTAGGAGCTTGATTCAAGCCATACAAGGCTTTCTTCAGTCTGCACACATATGACTCCCTGTCATGTGTCTCAAAACCAAGTGGCTACTCCACATACACTTCCTCTTCGACTACACCATTCAAGAAAGCTGTCTTGACATCCATCTGGTGTATCCTCCATTTCATCATTGCAACCAAAGCAAGTACTGATCTGATGGAAGTGTACCTGGCTATAGTTGCAAAAGTCTCTTCATAGTCACACCCTCTTTCTGGGAGAAGCCATGTGCTACAAACCTTGCTTTGTATTTCTCCATGCTACCATCTGCAGCATGCTTGATCTTATAGATCCACTTGGAAGTCACAACAAACTTCCCTTCACATCTTGGGACCACATCCCAAACATGATCGATTGGTGAAAATTTTGAGGATTATGAAGAGGGTTTTTCATCTATTTTTAATAATTTTAAAAGTCCTTTTTTGAATGAGATTCATTATTCTACATTTAATCAAACGATGGATCTTAGAATAGAAATATTCGAAGATGCTATTTACACTTCAGATTTTGAAGAACATGTTGATTCTACTCATTTTCTAAAGTCTAAAAATTCTTTTTCCTCAACCTTCAATTCTGATTGTTATGAACAAAATGAGAACGATAAGTCTTTAGAGGGTGAATTGGCTGAAATTGAGATTGAATTTCAAAGTATTTGTTCCAAATATACTTTTTCTATAAATCAAATTTTAAATGATAAGTTAGTTCGGTCAAATAATTTGAGATCAAACAAATCTAATGCACTTGATAAGAATGAATATCTAAATAAAAATCAAGAAGACAAAGTTAATCATTCACAAGATTCAAAATTCAATGTTTTCCTTCAATACAATGATATTTTGAGAAAGGAAATATTCTCCACTCTCAATTTTGATGAAGTTATGTTGAATCGTGATTCTAATAATTTCCAACCTACTTTTTATGATCTAATTTGTTTAAGGTTAGAACAATAAATCTTGAACCATTTTCTATGTCATTTTCCTGTCTTTGTAAATAAGAACCTTAGTTTGGTTTTTCCAATTTTTGGATCTCCATTTTTAAGATTTTTATTGCTGATGCATCATTTACTTTTTCTTGCAGGTTTAAAGTTACTAGATTGGCTCGAATTGGGAAATTGACTACACTTAGTTTTTGTTACTTTTAGAGCAGTGTAGGAGTAGGTATAGAATGGATTAGTTTTGATAATTTCTTTTATATTTCTTTTGGTTTTCTTCAATAAAGTATTTGCGACGACAAGCTTGGTCCTAGTTTGAAAGATTGGTCCTAGTTTTGTCCGATTGAAAACACTGCAAGGTATCACAGGCACCTACCCAGTAAATGTTCGATTGCTAAAAAGTATTTTTTTGATTAAATAGGTTCACTTATTGTACATAAAGTTTGGTTTGTATATTTTTTCTTTATTTTCATTTTGATTTTGTATATTGGTTTTATTTTTGAATAATGCCCACACATTTTGGAAAAGGCTATTGATTAGTATGTCTGAGGATAACTTAAGTTTGAAGTTCTAAGGTAAATAGTGTTAGCTTTTATTCCTCTTAGCTAATAGTTGAATTTTTTTTCCATGAAATTAAAACAATCAGTATTTGCAAATCCTTGATTGATACCTTCCCACCTTAATCAAATATCTTGATGGATGTGTTATTTGGTTAATTGAAGTTGAGGAAGCAATTAGTTTTTCTTGCCTTATGTTTCATTAGTGAATGGAAACATATATTCATAGCCTTGTCAGCCTTACCTCTCTGGATTCCATTCTGATCACCTTAAACATAATTCACCTTAATATTTATAGATTGCAATATGGGGGGTCTTATTACAAGCCAACCCATTATGTTCATAAATGTTTAAGTGGAATGACATCTCCGCATCAAGCCACCAAAGTTGGGGTGTGAATTTCAACTATTGCTGGAGGGTGTAAGATCCTATCACAGGACGGTCCATTCATGATTTGCAAAACATCAGTGAGTAACACTGATGTTCAATGGTCACCAAGCCATGGTAGTGTCTTGTAAGCTATGCACTATTAAATTTTGTTTTACTTTGTAAGACACTTTGTTGTATGTAAGGATAAGGGGGGTCTTATTACAAGCCATCCCTACCATGATCATGGGTCTAATTTTGGACTGAAATTACCACTTATGGTTACCAAGCCATGGTAATTGCTTTTAGTGTCAAACCTAAAAGACAAGGAGTCTCTTTACCGAGCTATCTTGTTTAGTTCCCAGATCAGGTCTGTGAATGGCGTTGCCAAGATCTGATCACCAAGTCAAGGCAATGGCCTTGTATCAACAAATGTCTTGTTTGTATATTTTCATTATGTTTTGAAAAGAGAACAAAAAAAAAGAAAAAGAAAGGGGAAAAAGAAATGTATATATTGTGAGTAATATGTTTGTAAATAAGTAAATAATTAATAAAATCAAGGTGATTCAAGATTCGGTAACCTATAATGGCTCAAGGTTTGTTCTAAAGCTCATCATAAACTTCCTTCCTATGACTGCATAATGGTAAAGGATTTCTGTTTACTTCTAATACTGCTTTCTCATATGAACATCATCATTAATTGGTTTTGGAAGGGGATATATCAATCATATGACTAACTTTGTTATTTTGATTGTGTTTTATGAGAAAATTTTGTAAATTACAGGTTAAAATATCAAGCTTGCTGACATGTCTTCGTTGTAATTAGAGATTTTATTTTCAGATATAACTGGTTCTTCCTAGCCAGTCGCCATTTGTTGTAGGTACAACAGATCCCATGTTTAAAGAAAACATGGGTGCCCAAAATTTTTGGTACACAAAGGTAATGATTAACTTCCATAGTCATTAAGGGGTTTTCATCATGCTTTCATTGCTTTGCTTTCATTTGATTAAGTTAGTAATTTTCCCTTTGGAAAATTCCCTTGATTTTGTGTGTTTTGTGAGTTGCGGAAAGTTTTGATTTTCCCAAAAGTCAAGTCTTTCCGCAACCCGCAATCTACAACCCGCAATGTGGATTGCGGAAGCTCGATTTTTCAGTTTTCAAACTTTCTGTTCCGCAACCCGCAACCCGCAATGTAGATTGCAAATGCATAATCTTTTCTAATAATCATGGTTGTTTGCACCCGCAACCCACAACCCACAATTGTGGATTGTGGGAAGACCTTTAATTTCAATTTTGCACTTTGTATTTCCGCAACCCGCAATTGCGGATTGCGGATTGCAGAAAGAATTTTAATACTGAGTTCACGTCTTGCGTTTCTGCAATTCGCAATTGCAGATTGTGGGCTGTGGAAAGGTCATTTTGTCATATTGTGTGGTTTTTGTTTCCACAACCCGCAACCCGCAATTGCGGTTTGCGGATTACAGAAAGAATGTATAAAATAACAAAATAAATGCTCGCAATTCCTTTTCCTCACCTCGCTTAATTACATCTCAGCCGTCGATATGTTTTCATCTTATGGCCTACATTTTACCCAGTGGAATTGATAAATATGTCCATTTTTTCTATTTTCTTTTATCATTTATATTTTTAGAAATTTACCAGCTGCTTGGATTTTACTGTGAGTTTTTACCAGGGGTCATTTTCGCCATTTTGTAGTTTGCATAGGTTGGTTTCGTGTTGCTCTCTTATTTCAATTGCTTACAGTTTTTGTTAGTTTGAATTGTTGTTGATTTGTGTTTATTTGTTTATCAGAATTTACCAGTTTTACAAACATGTCTCGCAACACTCGATCAAAAACTGCTCAAAGAGACTCTTTGAATAAGGACCCAAACTTCAACATCCTTGCCAACACTAGTGACAAGGTTTCAGAAACTTACTAGCTTGATTGGTCCAAGATTTACTCTATTTTTGATAATGATGACCTATCCGATATTCATAACGACTGACTTGCTTATGAAAAAAATAGGGATTCCCAACTCCATGCTATAGCAGCCAGACCTGCCATACTTCCCTATACTGACGCAGTCAAATGGATTATCAACCATGCAAATCCTAAGGACAGGTCTTTTAATGATAGCGTAGGGTCTCAACTAACCACATTCGTCCTGAGGTTTTTATACGAGCATATGCCCTAAAACAAGTTGTTCAACCCCTTAATCCTGCATTCCTAAATTCGGCAACAACTACGTATAATTTCAATGAAATGCTGAAGTCTTGGATGCACAAATCGACTATTTCATTCCTAGGACTGATAATTCATATCCTGTTTCATGGTTTAAGGAACCTTACTCCCTGCTGGCAGCCATGCTCAACAGGATTTATGGCCTTCCAAATTGCTCAGTGTTTAAGTTTAAATGGGTACTTGTGGCCCATCATATCTTAACAACTGGGGAGTCATTTCCATGGGCTTCAATTTTGTCAGCCGAACTGAAGACAACCATTGAAAAATACTAGAAATCACTAGCTTCAAGGAAGCCATACTTCTTTCACTAGGCTTATGTGGTCAATGTATTTTGCACAACATTCCAATATCCCAACATGGGATGGAATTGGACTCTATCAGCCCGCCCTGTTCATATTTACTGTTAACCACTCTGGGAAAATAATTATGTGCCCTTGTTATATGATATTTGTGACCACTTCTTTGGAGCTTTCTACTTCCAAATATTCATAGAAGAAGCAGCTTCTTTCTCAACTGATGCCATAAATTTTATTGCTACAATTGGTGATTGGTATGTGGTAGAGTATTTCTCATATGTTAGAGTGTGGGGAAGCAATACTGTTCACCTACTACCCAGAATAGTTCCAGATAGGTTGGTGATTGAGGAAGTTTCTTATCAAATTGTCACTGATGAGGTTTACCTTAAGCTCACTGGTCCCAAAAGGAGGGGATGGCCTAAGTTTCCTTTAAATATAGGACCTTTGGTTATCCCAACTTCAACCTGGGCTATAGTCCTGGGAGATAAGATTGTTTTGTTGAAATTGGGGTGTGCTCCCAAAAGGATGCATGACCCTAAAGGATTTAGTGAAGCTCATTTTATGGAGAATCATACCAAGATTCGTTATGTCCATCAAGATCTTCCTAATGACTCTATTTACCAGGGGGTAAATACTTTCTCTAAAGTCCTAGTGAGGGACAAAAGCAGAGATGAACAAAATATCATAATTCAGTACCATCCGGAGCTAAAAACCAAGGTTTTAAGCTATAGAAGAATGGACCTTAAGCTTGATGAGAAAACAAGAAAAGACAGGGAAGAAAAAGAAGCTCAGAAAGCAAATGCTCCACTCATGCTCACTTATCCGGATGGAGACAAAGGCAAGGGCCTTATGGAAGAATCTCCAAAGTTAAAGACTGCTTTAGAAATAAAATTATTAATGCAAACATCTCAACAATTAAAGCAAAGATTAGCACAGATGACTTCGGTGCTGTATACCCAAGTAGTTGTAGTAGCCAAACACACTACTGATGTTCAAGTGGTTGCTATAGCCAACTTGATTGCTGATGTTCAAGGGATGGTTGTGAGCAAACCAACTAAGAGACAAAAGATTCAAACTCCTACCTCTCAAATTCCTACACTAAACATTGAATACAGTGATGTAGAAGATGAGATACTTCCTTCAGTGCCTGTGATAAAAGAAGTAACTGAAAGTTCTCATTCAATGACAGATTTGTTGAATGCCATGAAAATGGATGATCCTTTTCCAGATCAATGGTTTCTTGAAACCACCACTACTACTGATACCACAACTTCAATTGCTATGAATATTTAATTAATATTATTATTTATAAATTAATAGATTATTAGGTTACTAGTGAAAGGGAATAACCCTTCACTATGCTTGCTCAAACCCTATAAAAGGTGATCTTATTGTAATTTATCATCATCATCTAATATATTATTCCTATTTATCATTCAATATGAAAGTTGGATTTGGATATTAACAGTCCAACAAGATACAGTTGCTGCATTTGGTATCAGAGCGGATTCGCTCCTCCGGCACTGAGCTCTGTTTCAGCTCCTCTCTCAGAGCAGATTCGCTCCTTTAGCCTGAGCTCGGATTTGGCTCATCCTCCCTTTCTCATCTCCAAGTTGTTGTTTTAGCCATCCTTCCCCTTCTTCGCTGCCACTCCCTCCTTCCGCTGCTCATCCTACGCTCTCCCATTCGCCCAACCTCCTCCTCCCTCCACTCACTCATCGACGCTAGCACCTTCCCCACAGTCCTTCCACCCTTCCACCTGTGCCCTCCACGTAATTCCCTCCTACTCCATCAACCTTCACCTCCACCACCTGTGCCCTCCACCATTCCGCAACCTTCTATCCACCATTCACATGCACACTCCCATCTCCATACCTTTCACTCCTCCCATGACCTAAAATTCTCTACACGCCCTCCATCGCACTACAACCTACATGCTCACATCCCTCCACTTCCGCACTCGTCACTCCCACCAGCCTCTACACCCGCGCTCTTCACGTCCATGCTCTTCACTCCTCCCTCCGCCTACTGCCATATCCTCTCCCATCGTATCCCAGATCTCCCTGCACCCTCTCATTTCTCGCTGTTCCATGTATCCCCCCTACTAGTGCCTCTCCCATCCTCTCCATCTCCACCACACCCCCCTCTACCTCCTCTTCCATGCTCTTATCACTTCCAGCCTGCCCATCTCTGCATATCACTCCCACGTTCCTTCTCCTCCAAATCCAATGCCTCCCCCCCAGCCGTCACCCTCCCGCCTCCTTTCAAACCCTCCATCCTTCCCACCCGTGCCCATGCACAAGTCCGCCTTCCCCTTCCGTAGCCACTCCTCCTTTCCGCCACATCCCCCACTGCTACCATGCTCCATCTCCCCGCCTCCTCCCTTCTGCCACACCATCCACTGCAACCACTGCTCTCTCTCCCCGCCATCTCCTATCCGTGTTTCCTTTCCCTCCAGCCTTATCCACGTATGCACTACAAAAAAAAAAAAAAACCAAAAATTATAATATTATAATATTTCAAAATTTTCAAATATTATTAATAATAATAATTGTTATTTTTAATATTGTTAAAAATAATAATATTATAAAAAATAATATATTATTATTATTAAATATAATAATAACTTCTTATCTAGGCCAAGTCCCTTGTTCAAACATCCATGGCATCTTATAGTGATGAATTCATAGATCTCCTTGAGAAAATCCTTAAGGATATAGATGAAATAAAGAAATCTATTGATGAAACGTTTAAAGAAAATGAAGATGAATGTGAAGATAGGGTAGAAAAAACCACCCAAGCTAATGTAAAAGGTGAAAATACAGTAGACTATTATGTCATTTCCGATGAGAGTAATAGCATCAATAAATATATTATGCAAGACAAAGATATAACATACCATAGTAATGAAGAAAATGACAACAAAATATTTGACAAGAAAAAAGATGATCCTCACCAAGATTGTGATAAGAGACAAGCCGATGTTACTAACAATAAAAATGATCAAAGCATTTACAATAATATCACAATAAAAAACACACGAAGGACATATGCCAACACAAGGAATTCTATAAAGAACATCAAGGAAAGCAACTATAATATCTATGAGACACAAGATAAGACCGGTGTTCTTATGAGCATTATAAGCACAAAGAGCCCATTCAAAGGAACCGACACAAAATGTGTTGGAAATAAAAACACAAAAATAGTTAAGGTTGTAATGTGTGTTGAGCATGTTCAATTGACGACAAACATAGTTAAAAGAAGCAATCACACAAGTAGAAAAAACGAAAACAAAACTTCACCAAGTTCATACTTAAAGCAAATACCAAAACAAAATAATCAAAAGGAGGCAATGGTCGTAATCAAAATCGCATCTCTCAAGTCATTTGTGCGACATAGAGCTAGAATAAAAGACGTCATGAGGAAACTCAGGTTTGAGGACAAAGCTTTCCCAAGGGAAAGGCAATGTTGTGAATATTTAATTAATATTATTATTTATAAATTAATAGATTATTAGGTTACTAGTGAAAGGGCGTAACCGTTCACTATTCTTGCTCAAACCCTATAGAAGGTGATCTTATTGTAATTTATCATCATCATCTAATATATTATTCCTATTTATCATTCAATATGAAAGTCAAATTCGACTATTAACAGTCCAACCGGATACAGTTGCTGCATCAACACTCCTACTCTCATCCATTCATGCTCTTTCAGCTTTATCCACTGTGGTAACACCACCATCCACCGTATCCCAGCTATTTCATACACTAACCACCTTCACTGCTCCACTTCCTACCCTGTCAGTCCCACTTCACATTCCACCATCAATAGTGGCAGAGATCCAGTCTTCAACTATTAGGATATTCCTATACTCCATCCTAGTCCTACTAGCTTTTCAGTCATTTTCATTTTCAGTCTTTAAGGGTTTTCATACACTTTTAGGGTTTGCATGCATTCTCGGGTTTGTATGCACTTTGCATGCATCCCAGTCATCATTCCAGCACCTAGCCCTCAGTTAGCCATCCCCGGGGAGCTTCTCTCTGATCAATTTTAGCCCTCCTAGAGCTTAGTGTTCCCTTCCTCCTTGATTTAAGAAAGCCACTCACCCTCTCTCACCTACCATTCAGTTGTACTTCAGTTAGTTGAGTTATCATTAGTTCTTTCCTTGATTTAAGGCTAGATTGACTCTGAATTGACTGTATCACTCTGAAGACCTCCAGTGAGACTGAACTACCCATTCTGACTCCAGTTAGCTCCTCATGCGCCCTACACTGAGACTCCTTCATTCAGTTAGTATCAGTTACACTCAGTTACACCTACCACACTCAGTTAGCCTCAGTTTGACCGATGGTTGACAGTTACTTGTGCATTGATGACTCCTTCGATGATGAGATAGACTTCTAGTTGTGCTCTGATGACACTCCAGTGATCTTTTGATCACTCCATGAAGGCTAATTCGAATTGCCACCTTGGCATTCGAATTCCTCATGCATTGTATTATTTATTTGTCCATTTATGATTAATGAATTAGTGTGTGTGAATTATTTTTGCTTCTAGCTGAGTTCTACTATATTATTATTCTGTTGCTCATTATACTGCATTGACCACTCTTCTTCTATTTTATTGCTTAGTCAATTACTTTCTTGTGAGGTATACATCATCTCTTAGATCTGTTGTGAGGATTTTCACATGGTATCAGAGCATATTGAGAGTATTGTTTATCTCCATTCCTGAGAGTTTTTTACAGGTTATTATCAAGATTTCGAGAGCAGCAGTTGCAGTAGTAGCAGTTGTAGATACTCTCTATTGTTTTTGCAGGTCTTCTACAGCTTCAATGTATTCAGCAGAAATCCCTCCTCTTTCTCCACTCAACTACGATGAATGGAAACAAAAAATTTTAGCATATTTGAAGATCCATGATCTCTCTGATTGTTATTTTGAAAGAGAGTTCGAATCCTCTGAAGAGAAGATTGACTGGTTGAATAAAGGTGACCAAGCCCTTGGAAGTATGATGTTTGCTTGTCTTTTGACGCATGTTCTTTATAGTAGAGAATATCATCATTAGGACATGCATGAATAGCTTGATACTCCATTCCAATATCTTTCATTATGGCATGTAAATCTCGGTATGTGTGAGGTAAAAGATTTGACAGTGGTAATGAAAATTCACATATCAATCTACACCAAAAATAGTACTACTTGTTAATGTAAAGAATATTAGTCATATTGCATCCAAATGTCATAGATGATGATCAACTAACATTAAAAACAAGGGAAGAAAAAAATTGTCATTATGTACTAGATGTGACAAAATTAATATATTACATACCTTAGGAGCTATGTCACACATGTGTTTGACACACCATTTACAACCTTTAAGTTCACTAACAACAATATAGAAGAGAGAAGACTTATTTTTTAGCCTTCATGAACAGGTTCATTTTTCCTCTGATGTACAGGTATATCATAAGCAACATCAAATTGATTTCCATCGTCATCGATTCCAACATTATTACATGTGTTATGGATAAATATATTTGTCCCATGTCATGTCCCCAATTTTGGTTCATCCAGTACCATGGGTGAAAGGGGACAAAATCAACCCCTAAGGGAATTAAATGGTATTAGTTCTATTTGCTTAGAATTAATTTTGGCCTAAGTCTCTCAAGTTGGAAAATTTATTTATTAAAGGTAATTTTGATAAATAAAATTAATGGATAATGAGCAAGTTGGCTAAGAGGGCACCCATGTGGAAGATGTTTTCAAATTGGAGTAGGGGTTAATTTTGAGGCAATTATACCATATGAATGAATGAATTATTAATTAATTGCTTAAATGTTGAATTTGGAATTAATTCTGATTTGGATTATTTTTATTAATAAATATTGCTAATAAATATTGGAAAGTGGTGATAATATGGATAGGAGGTCAAATTTGGTCATGTGGACCACTCTTGTCTTAGTGGCAAATCTCAGGAAAAGCAAGGAGTCCAAAGGAGGAAAGAAGACAAGGAAAACAAATTAGAAACTGGCAAAAGCAAACAGAAAAGTTGGCAAAAGCAGTAAAAAGCAGAAAAGTGGAAAGTAAATAAAGTGGAAAGAAGAAGAAAAGCTATGAGTAAAGATTTAGCAACATCCAAAAACCTACCTAAGGCACAGTTGCTAATCTGGATGAAGAGAGACAAAATTTGGCAAGTTTTTCTAAGACAAAACTTGCTAATATTCCAAGAAGGTGCCCACATGACTTGAAGTAGGATGGGAAAGTGGTAACCTACTCTCAGAAGTCACCAAAGCTAAGTAACTTACTTAGCAGGTCATCATAAATTTTATAAAAGAAGCTAACCAACTCCAATGAAAAACTTTTGAGCATTTATGTTTTCTCATGAGAGCTCTGATGCTTCTCTAGTTGAGTGATGTGCCTCAACCATTTCTCTTGGGTGATGTGCCCCAAGACTCTGTAAGATAGCTAAGAGTGTTATGCAGGTACAGAATATGTTATTGCAGTCAATAACATTCATATCAGTCCAGCCATGAATATCTATAATCAGCTTGAAGAGGAGGACAATTCTACAGTGGATTAACAGCTAGATTTGAAGGAAAATAACCAGAAGGAGGAGCTAGTTCTCAGGAATTGCACCCAATATCTCCAGGAAGTTCAGTATGCCATGATTTGCAGCATATCATAGATTTATATGTTAAGATATCAAATTCATATATGATCATCACTCTCTTCTTACATTCTTCTCCCATTCACAACTAAATCTAGCGGAGCTTTCCCTGAAGGAGAGGGTGGCTTAGTGAATGCACCCCAATCAAGTCCAAAAGTTTAGTGTGTAGCCAATGATAGTCACATGACCTGAAGGTGACCTGATCATAGCTTAGGAGAAGATCCAAAGTGATATTCTCATTCTTCTCTCCATTTCTCTCACTATTGTAATGAAAATCTAGCCTATGAGGCATGTACTTTGGAGGGCAATTTAATCATGAGAAAGAAAGTTTTCTGAACCCATATTTTGTCTTATATGTGTTGAATATCCTTTATCAAATCATTATCTAATAGCATAACATATTATTTGAATTTTTGGAGCAGTTAGATGAATTACAATGCAAGACTAGCGAGTTGGGTGCTTATTCTAGACTAGCTTTACCATTTTCACTGCCATTTTCAATCTAAGAAATATTTTTGCATTTTGTCAGTTGGAGGAGGTTGATAACTTAGTATAATATCCATATAAGTCCCTGTAATAAGAATTTGGATTCTTTTACCCTCGTTTTGGAAATCTTGTAATTTGACTAGCTCAGCAGTACACCATGTGCAGTTAATCCCAAATTACTCCAAACTCTTCCAAGTTCATCCAGTATCTATTCCAGCATAATTTGTGAGTTACATGAATGATATATATCTGTCCTAAACATTATTAATCCTCACCCAGTCTTGTTGGCATATGCTAGAAGCCGAAGAAACCTCGAAGTAGGTAATAGATTTGTTCTATTGCTGAAAAGTGAATGGCTCTAGTACTTTGTGCAAAGGAATTCTGCCAAGACCATATTTTTCTACTGCTGCACACCCTCACCCATCATTTCCAAAACCTAATCTCTCTGCTATCATCCCCATTCATATTTTCCATCCCCATCACTTACTTCCTGCACAGTATGAGAGTTTGCCTTAAAAATTGCTAGAAAATTTCCATTAAAACTCTGAAGTGGAAGTTAATATTTTGGTCAGATTTTGACTAGGATATTACAGTGGTATCAGAGCTATTTCCTTGGATCAGCCTGTGGAAATTAAATCTCAGTGGAAAGAAGACTCTTAAGTTAATGAATTTGCAGTCATGTCAATATTTAGCAAAGAAGACTTTTACTCAGATGATGTTTTTTATGAGCAATATGATGATGAATGTGTTGAACCATATGAAGAGGAGTCGACCCCTATTGGAAATTTCTATGTGCAGAAAGTTGAGTATGATTCCCTTGTTGAACATATGTTTGAAGAGAGCGTAGCAACAGGCCTACCTATGGCTAACTGGGATTATGAATTAATACTCAAAGGAGGGAACCCTAAGAAATCCTATGAGTACTTCATGGAGTACTTTGCCTTGAAGAAGGAGGTTCAAAAGTCCCTGACCTTTAGAGACTATTGTGATTTAGAGATTCAGAGTTTATTCAAAGACCCCTACAATAGTGATAGTAGAAGAAGGATTGCACATATGGTTGATGGTGTGTGCAAGGAAGTCGAGCCAATATTTTTACCCTTAGGAGCTAAGAAGGATAGGAGGGATAAAGATGTGTCCTCACAACCCGAAAAAAACAAGGGAGGAAACCAAGAGCCACCTAGTTCTTCGAGTGGAAAAGAAGTAGGAAAAAATAAAAATGAAGTTGCAGCCCTACATATGGATCCATCCCAATCTCAGGAAAAAGGAATCAAGAAGGAAGTTTCATCAAGGCCATTGGCAGGGCCAAGCATTGCAAGACTGTTTGGTTTTCCTTCAAGAATGAATTCCAACACACATTGTGATCTGAGTACCACACAATGTGGAGAGACATCAAGTTTCTTGGAAACAAATGACCAAGAAGACCTTGCTGCTGCCCCATTACTCCAAGAAGTGAATGAAGAAGGTCAATGCACAACTGAAGGTCCAACATTCAAGCATTCGATTGTTGGCAATGTGGAAGGTGAAATCACTCCCAAGCTCTTCATGGGTGATTTCAAGATCAGTGCAGAAGAGATGGTGAAGAGTGATGATGGTAGGAAATATTTTGTATCCTATCCGAAAGAAGAACATCAATTAGATCTGAAATCATCATTGGAACTTCAGGTTGAGGTGGAAGACA
The DNA here is from genome assembly GCA_027924585.1 of Larix kaempferi. Classification (NCBI taxonomy): domain Eukaryota; kingdom Viridiplantae; phylum Streptophyta; class Pinopsida; order Pinales; family Pinaceae; genus Larix; species Larix kaempferi. The sequence continues at coordinate 135,573 of BSBM01001546.1, forward strand.
AGCCTGAATCAGCTGGGTGTGAACCTAGGAATTTGGGAAAGAAGCATGCTGCCATTAAAACACTACATGAGGAGGAAATTTGGGCACAAAGGTATGGTTGCAATTCTGATTTTTGCATGCCTTTGTTGCAGCCCAATATGGCAGCCACTTCCAGTGAGAATGATGGATTAGAAAAGCCTTCTAGTGTCAGAATTCATAATTGGGAGAAGGTTGAATTGCAAGAAGCAGAAGAGGTTCACCAATTGGAACTTCTTTTCTTGGTTGGACCATTGAAAATGAGTGAGAGAAAAATCCAAGAGGCCCTGAAAATTCTCCATGACACTCATTCTTCAGTGTCGATGTTGTGTTGGGAAGCTGCTTTAAGGGAAGATCAATATTTCTTTGTAGCCATGGAGAATATCCAAAAAGCAATGTCCACAATCAAAGGTAATTTCTCATAGTTGCTTTCAGATAAAAATTACATGTGTGAGATTGTTGAATTGTTGCGGGATGCATCATTGCATGATGAAGAAAACATTTTCAGATATGAAGAAGAGAACTACGAGCTCAAAAGTGAGTTGTTGGCCACCCAAGATTCTTTGGGATACACTCAAAGTGCTCTCTCAGAATCCCAAATGAAGATAGAACAATTCCAGCAAGAGTGGAAAGAATTGACTGAATCCTCAATTTTGCCTAAGAGTCATCCCTTTTGGGTCAATGACATAAAATATTACATGAAGGAACCTCATGCGTGGGTGTGTAACATCCCTCCAAAATTGACCTATTATTATTATTATTATTGTAATTATGCATTTTGTAAAATGGCCATCGTGAGGAGCTCAAGGCCAAGGCCCCACCAGTGGACCTCGAGCTAGTATTATTTTCATAAGTGTTTTGTTACACTTGGGAGACTGGTGATAGGGTCATCACTTAAGTTTGGGATAACGGCTATTCACTACATGATAGATTTAAATTGTGATGAATTACCTATTAGCATAAAACTATGCAGTGAAACTATATATCACAACTACTTAAAACGTAGACAAAAGTGTCGGAAAAAGTATATTTAATATCCCTAAATAAGATAACACTAAGTTCTCTTTTATATATTTATATATTACTTACTCGAAGTAATGTAAAGAGAGTACACTCAGACTTAAGGAGAATGGGTAATTATGTACATCTATTATACATATATATTTATATTTTGTGAAGAGATCAAGATAAATAGTTGTGACAGCTATTAAAAGTGGTACTACCTACTTCTATATATAAGTATCAATAACCATTTGTGGCCATTAGATGGAATATTTATATGTATGTTAAAGACATATATATATATATATATTATCACTCAGCATTTATAGTTTCCACTCACTCCATTCGAATGCAAGTTGAGGTAGTATGCGTAGCCTTTTGAAAATTTGGCAGAGTTATGGAGAAAGAAATCGTGGGAATATGCATTCTCTATTACGAGAGTGAGGAGTAAAAATCTGGGAGAGTTTCTAGGGAACTATCACCTTAATGGAGCACCATCTCACCCACATTGCCAGTTAGGGCTCGGCTTTAATCGTTGTTTTTCCCATGCTGTTGGTTACAACCAGTTAGATGGCCACTTGTCCATTGGATCTTCCCCTTTATGTAGAAATCCTCCTCGTGAACAGAATCGTCCTGGACGCAGAGCTACAGGTGTCACTCCCACAAAAGAGAGGGCAACCCTCTTAAGAAAAGGGGAGTGGAGAAGAGAGCCCCGTTGGAGTAGGGAGCAGTAGTTTTTCTTCCATCTTGAGTTTTATGAAATCCCAACAAAAGGTGGAACACTTATTGCTATTTTGCCAGTCATTTTAATTATAATGAAGATCTCTGAAGAGGCGATCATGAATATACGAGGATCTCCATGGCCCCGATTGGATGAAGGTTGATCTTCTTGACCTCTGCAACTCACGAGAAGCAGAATGATCCCTGCGACCTTGAAGGAGGAGGGATACCTGCGTTGTAGTGTAAGAAGGTTGTTTAGAGCTTCAGGGAGTGTCTTCCTTGTTTTGTTTCAGAACAGTGTTTCCTTTCGATGGAGGGATTTCGATGACAGTGGGAATTTACGAGTACACTTAGACGCCCTGTCCTTACAATTGATAAGATGGGAAGAAGAGAGGCACAGTAAGGGGACATAGGAGGATTGATCCGCTCATGGCAATAGTAAGAGAAAATGACATCGGGCGAGTGAATCCTGGCGTATGACCTGGATCCTTACAACTGAATGTTAGCAGATCATCTTCTTAAAAATGGTAACCTTCTTCTTGTCGATATTATGATTTGCTTAAAATATATCTCTGCTTTACACTGGCAAAATGTAAGGTTATCAGATCTGGTTTAGTTACCTGCTAAAGATTTATGTTATCTGTCTTAGTTGAGATGATAAAACGTTGAAGTCTTAATCTTTGCTTATTACTTGCGATAAGTTATATTATCAAAACCCCCGCGATGGTAGAAGATCTTTTGATCTCTCCTTTTTTAAATTTATGTGATGGAGATACACCTCTCGCAAGAGACGGTTTCACAAATGCTGGATATTGTTTGGCTGCGAACTTAGAGAATGTCCATAATTTACACGGTTATTCTTTGTACTGTTTAGATCTCTGTCATATAGGGGTCGGTTACAATTCTTTGTCTTGACTAGTGTTATTCGGACAGACGGTTTGTCTTTTGAACGGTTCCGCTTTTCATTTTCTTTTTAGTTTGTTAGCTGGTTGTATTTTGTGCAAACTCTTTTAGTTTTATACTTTCGGTATACTGTAAGTGCTCGAGATAGAAACGCCTCTATCGAGCTGACCGAATAGTTCACTCTGATCCTTATAGGTCACTATTCCTAGTTTTCAGACCTGTGCATAAATTAAATCATTTTTTTGTGTATTGAATATTAGTTGCTGTGTAGATACTTTGAGATTGCCATGTTTTGGTTAGATTGCCACGGTTTTAGGTACACCGTGAGGATCCAGGACATTCTGCATTTTATCTATCCACTTATGAAATTATTAATAAAAACATGTTATATACCCCGGTCCTTTTTCTTATCACTATTCTCGGCTTTCAACTTTTAGTAGTGCTAAAATAATTACGGATCCTTGCTACCGTTAAGAGATTGATTTCAAACTTCTAATTAATAATTATACTTTACCTTTATTATAATTTTAAGTGTAACATAGATCCTAGAGTATACTTACTTTACATCACCGTTAATGTATGTTAACAAGGGAGGAGTAGCTAAAATCTATTATCGAGTTAGGAACATTGTGTAAATGTCAAAGTTAATCCACTTAGTTTTATCATAAATATGTTGATATTCTTATGGTAAAATAAAGGAAAAAGGATTATGCAAACATTATGAATATATTTATAAATGATGACGTTTTATAAAGATCATACAAGAAGTATAAACCTATTTATATATGTTGATATTACATAGATGTAAAGGTTATGAAATATTTACACATTAATATATGTATGTTAATAAAACATGTATATAGTGGTTATATTATATTTATATATGTCGATAATATATATGTGTAAAAGCTATGAAAGCTTCACATTAATATATTTATGTTAATAAAACATTTGTATAGATGTTATATTATAATTATAGGTGTTGATATTCCATAAAGTTCGTACAAGAATTCTAAATATTTGTTTATATATATTCTTATGGTAAGATGTCTTTTAATATAAATAATCAAAGGTATATATTTATATTTTTAATGAAAGATTAAAATATAGAGAGACGCCCTTTGATTAAACATTGGAGATAATGTATGTATAAAAGTATGGGGAGATGTTTTTTTTAGTTAAAACACTAAATTCATATATGTTCTATCTTAATAAAATATTGAATATTATATATGATTTCTTTTAGTAGGGCTCTTGGTTGACACATACGATTATTTGTATACGACCTTTGAGAGTTGTCAAGTTGGTTAGAAGTGAATATTTCCATGTACACTCTTTTATATTTATCTGATTCATCCATAAAAAGCTCTATGTGGTAGAGGCTTGTCAGAAGGAAAATGAATCTTGTTGCAGCAACTAAGTTTCTCTTTGTAATACTATCACTTTTTGCCTAAATAATAAAGAATGCACACACCTTTGTGGACTAGCCGGTGTACGGGTGAACCACGTTATATTTTGTCTCCTATGTTTCCTAAGGTGTTTCTCAATGTGTCTTTATGAATGAGTACTTGCCTCTTTCTTAAATTGTGTATGATTACTTTGAAGTATACGATTCAGTTAGAAAGTTAGTTGTTTATATGATGTATAATGCCAATATGTTCCCATTATGATTATGATTAAGTTGTTACCATTTAGGTTGTTGTATTGGTACAATTAACTGATAAAAGATGTACATGCTTCTTGAAAATAAATTAACATCTTGAAGTGCATTTTATTAATCTGACGAATAACTGAATGAATTGATTAAAAGAAATATGGGGCTTAAATATAGTTGTCTACGGTTTATTGGTATAGGGTTTTTAATGTTGTATCTGGTGCACACGTATGAAGAGTTAGTTGGTTCAAAAGAAGAAAACCATGTGTTGAATTTAGAAGAGTTATGTATTCGAAGAGTTATAATTATTTGTAAAGCATTATTTAAAGAAAGTAAACCCACACTTTTTGGTTCCGCATATATTTTAGTGACATTTTAGGCACTTAGAAAAGTTTTAAATTTTTACGAAATTTTGGGTTCGTGACATATGGTATCAGAGCTGTAGGTTACAGCACTCGGGCCTGATGGGCTCAACATGAAATAAATAGGTATGAAAAATTGACTAATCAAATTGTTCTTTTGTTTCTGATACATGGGATTTGAATGAACGAGGAGTTAATGTGATCCAGGTTCAAGGGAGTAAAGATAAGTATCTCAACATTTGAAGGAGGTATGTTATCCTTGTCGAAAGTTTTCTTGCTAGAAGAAAGATGTAGGTACTCACATGATTATCGTGGAATATTTAGTGGAAATAATTTTTGTACATGTGAATGTAATGAATTCTGTATTATGATTTATTAACTTGGTTAACCTTGTTAAAAGAAATAGATGAGGATATGGAAAACTTAGCTGAATTATGTTATTACCTTGACAGAACAAAAGATTATGAGACATGCCGACTAATAAGTAATTTCATAGAAGTATCATATATTTTCCGCATTTTATCAAAGTTTACTACGTATGTTACCTATGAGCATCTCTATACTCCAATGAAGTAAGTTTGTTTGATTAAGCAAAGTCAGTTAAACACCCTCAAAGTCAATGCACGATTGTTAGTTTATATAATGACACTTCATAAATATTTCTTCGTAGATATGTAGAAGATAATCGGGTAAAATATTTGTGAGTAGAAGTGATGGTTACTAATTATTTGATGCATAAGTTATTGAATGAGCATGTATATCATGTTATGGAACTAATGAGTTCAGTTGTTGAACTTTTGAAGCAAAGAAATTTTTTCCTTATACTAACACTTCAGGAGGAGATTTTGGATCACGACCAATGTCATAATCCAAGAGAAACATGGATTATACAACCACTTACATAGATAAGTTGAGCTAAATCGCTCAAGAGTAAGTAATAATTTACTTTGCATTTTTATTTTACAGGGCTTTATGGATCATGATTGGTGGTAAGACTTACGATTGATGATGTGTAACCATCAAAATGCATCGAATGAGATATATTTGTTAATATTTTGTTAAGTATTATGTCGCATGTGGAATACAAGAAATACTAAATGATTGTTACTAAGTAAAATTCTCGGACTCAAATGAGAAGGTTTGAGGGGAAAAAAATATTTCCTGAACTCAAGTAGAGGCTGCATCTTGCACTCACTTACTAGCTGTTGCAGGGTGCAACTTCCCTAAAATTGTGGTCATGTTCCCCATGGAAGTGGAACAGAGCAGGTGGGAAGCTCGTTGAATGTTATACTGACCCAAAAGTCCTAGGCAAACTTTATATCCATCGAATTGAGCAGAGGAAGGGCTCACGATTTTCCTTGTGTTGTTAGAACGGAGCACACAAGAGGTTCTCTGAGGAGACTAAACTTTTTCCTTGTGGTGTTAGAACTGAGCCCACAAGAATATTCGATGAGGGGAAGCTATGTAATGAGTTGCAGAGTAAGACTGTCAAATTTTCCTGCTGAGTTGCAGATTGCTATGTATGCAAGTCTATATGATTGCTGAAGTACATGAGCAGGATATGTATTCAAGTTTCCATGATTGATGAAGAACAAAAGAGATTGATGATCAACAAAGTTTTGTTGAAAGAATTGTTTTATGATATAAAGCAAATATTAATAGTTTGTCTTGTAACTATACTATGAGAAGTATTTATGTGTGAATTACTATGAATGCTAGAATAAGGAAAATTATTTCCTTGAAAGATGAGGAAGAATGATGAACATTAGTGTTTTGAAATTTTGTATATTGAAGAAATATTGAAAAATCTTGTGCGAGTTGTGCAATGTGCAAGTTATAAGTATAAAGAGCTTGCAGAAGTCGTAAAAATGTGAAAACAACCAAAGCATAAGAACAAAAGTAAACGGAAGACGATGAATGGACGTAAAGGACAAACTGACGAACACCAAGGACGGTGTAATTCTTAAGGGGTAGAGTATGTAACATCCCTCCAAAATTGACCTATTATTATTATTATTATTTTAATTATGCATTTTGTAAATGGCCATGGTGAGGAGCTCAAGGCCAAGGCCCCACTAGTGGATCTCGAGCTAGTATTATTTTCATAAGTGTTGTGTTACACTTGGGAGACTGGTGATAGGGTCATCACTTAAGTTTGGGATAATGGCTATTCACTACATGATAGATTTAAATTGTGATGACTTACCTATTAGCATAAAACTACGCAGTGAAACTATATATCACAACTACTTAAAACGTAGACAAAAGTGTCGGAGAAAGTATATTTAATATCCCTAAATAAGATAACACTAAGTTCTCTTTTATATATTTATATATTACTTACTCGAAGTAATGTAAAGAGAGTACACTCAGACTTAAGGAGAATGGGTAATTATGTACATCTATTATACATATATATTTATATTTTGTGAAGAGATCAAGATAAATAGTTGTGACAGCTATTAAAAGTGGTACTACCTACTTCTATATATAAGTATCAATAACCATTTGTGGCCATTAGATGGAATATTTATATGTATGTTAAAGACATATATATATATATATATATATTATCAACAACTTGTGTGATAATGAATAAATGGGTATAGTCACCCTTGAAATTAAGGTGAAGATGATAACTGTGATATATTTCTCTACCTAGTAACTTGCTTAATCAAATATTTCTTATACTACCCATTTATATACGGGTAAGTATGAAACCTACTATAAAGAAAATAGATTAAAGGTTAAATGAATTAAAATCACTTAAGGGAGAAGAAATCCTTCCAAAAAGAGACTATTAAAGATGGATTGAATTATTTCTTGAATAGATATGAGGGATTGTATAGTGCTTGTTATTATGTATATAGATACATATATAGTAAGAATTATTTAATAAGTTTTATGAATATAGTATGAATTATTTAATGAAGCATGATTACACTTAACAAAGAAGAGGAGTAGAGGTAGGCTATTTTAGTGGAAGGGTTACATCGCACAACCACTCAGCATTTATAGTTGCCACTCACTCCATTTGAATACAAGTTGAGGTAGTATGCGTAGCCTTTTGAAAATTTGGCAGAGTTATGGAGAAAGAAATCGTGGGAATATGCACTCTCTATTACAAGAGTGAGGAGTAAAAATCTGGGAGAGTTTCTAGGGAACTGTCACCTTAATGGAGCACCATCTCACCCACATTGCCAGTTAGGGCTCGGCTTTAATCGTTGTTTTTCCCATGCTATTGGTTACAACCAGTTAGATGGCCACTTGTGCATTGGATCTTCCCCTTTATGTAGAAATCCTCCTCGTGAACATAATCATCCTGGACGCAGAGCTACAGGTGTCACTCCCACAAAAGAGAGGGCAACCCTGTTAAGAAAAGGGGAGTGGAGAAGAGAGCCCCGTCGGAGTAGGGAGCAGTAGTTTTTCTTCCATCTTGAGTTTTACGAAATTCCAACAGAAGGGGGAACACTTATTGCTATTTTTCCAGTCATTTTAATTATAATGAAGATCTCTGAAGAGGCAATCATGAATATACGAGGATCTCCATGGCCCCGATTGGATGAAGGTTGATCTTCTTGACCTCTGCAACTCACGAGAGGCAGAATGATCCCTGCGACCTTGAAGGAGGAGGGATACCTGCGTTGTAGTGTAAGAAGGCTGTTTAGAGCTTCGGGGAGTGTCTTCCTTGTTTTGTTTCAGAGCAGTGTTTCCTTTCGATGGAGGGATTTCGATGACAGTGGGAATTTACGAGTACACTCAGACGCCCTGTCCTTAGAGTTGATAAGATGGGAAGAAGAGAGGCACAGTAAGGGTACATAGGAGGATTGATCCGCTCATGGCAATAGTAAGAGAAAATGACATCGGGCGAGTGAATCCTGGCGTATGACCTGGATCCTTACAACTGAATGTTAGCAGATCATCTTCTTAAAAATGGTAACCTTCTTCTTGTCGATATTATGATTTGCTTAAAATATATCTCTGCTTTACACTGGCAAAATGTAAGGTTATCAGATCTGGTTTAGTTACCTGCTAAAAAGTTATGTTATCTGTCTTAGTTGAGATGATAAAACGTTGAAGTCTTAATCTCTGCTTATTACTTGCGATAAGTTATATTATCAAAACCCCCACGATGGTAGAAGATCTTTTGATCTCTCCTTTTTTAAATTTATGTGATGGAGATACACCTCTCGCAAGAGACGGTTTCACAAATGCTGGATATTGTTTGGCTGCGAATTTAGAGAATGTCCATAATTTACACGGTTATTCTTTGTACTATTTAGATCTCTGTCATATAGGGGTCGGTTACAATTCTTTGTCTTGACTAGTGTTATTCCGACAGACGGTTTGTCTTTTGAATGGTTCCGCTTTTCATTTTCTTTTTAGTTTGTTAGCTGGTTGTATTGTGTGCAAACTCTTTTAGTTTTATACTTTCGGTATACTGTAAGTGCTCGAGATAGAAACGCCTCTATCGAGCCGACCGAATAGTTCACTCTGATCCTTATAGGTCACTATTCCTAGTTTTCAGACCTGTGCATAAATTAAATCATTTTTTTTGTGTATTGAATATTAGTTGCTGTGTAGATACTTTGAGATTGCCATGTTTTTGTTAGATTGCCACGGTTTTAGGTACACCGTGAGGATCGACGACATTCTACATTTTATCTATCCACTTATGAAATTATTAATAAAATCATGTTATATACCCCGATCCTTTTTTTTATCACTATTCTTGGCTTTCAACTTTTAATGGTGCTAAAATAATTACGGATCCTTACTACCGTTAAGAGATTGAGTTCAAACTTCTAATTAATAATTATACTTTACCTTTATTATAATTTTAAGTGTAACATAGATCCTAGAGTATACTTACTTTACATCACCGTTAATGTATGTTAACAAGGGAGGAGTAGCTAAAATCTATTATCGAGTTAGGAACATTGTGTAAATGTCAGAGTTAATCCACTTAGTTTTATCATAAATATGTTGATATTCTTATGGTAAAATAAAGGAAAAAGGATTATGCAAACATTATGAATATATTTATAAATGATGACGTTTTATAAAGATCATACAAGAAGTATAAACCTATTTATATATGTTGATATTACATAGATGTAAAGGTCATGAAATATTTACACATTAATATATGTATGTTTTATTTATATATGTTGATATTACATAGATGTAAAGGTTATGAAATATTTACACATTAATATATGTATGTTAATAAAACATGTATATAGTGGTTATATTATATTTATATATGTTGATAATACATATGTGTAAAAGCTATGAAAGCTTCATATTAATATATTTATGTTAATAAAACATTTGTATAGATGTTATATTATAATTATAGGTGTTGATATTCCATAAAGTTTGTACAAGAATTCTAAATATTTGTTTATATATATTTTTATGGTAAGATGTCTTTTAATATAAATAATCAAAGGTATATATTTATATTTTTAATGAAAGATTAAAATATAGAGAGACGCCCTTTGATTAAACATTGGAGATAATGTATGCATAAAAGTATGGGGAGATGTTTTTTTTTTAGTTAAAACACTAAATTCATATATGTTCTATCTTAATAAAATATTGAATATTATATATGATTTCTTTTAGTAGGGCTCTTGGTTGACACATACGATTATTCGTATACGACCTTTGAGAGTTGTCAAGTTGGTTAGAAGTGAATATTTCCATGTACACTCTTTTATATTTATCTGATTCATCCATAAAAAGCTCTATGTGGTAGAGGCTTGTCAGAAGGAAAATGAATCTTGTTGCAGCAACTAAGTTGCTCTTTGTAATACTATCACTTTTTGCCTAAATAATAAAGAATGCACACACCTTTGTGGACTAGCCCGTGTACAGGTGAACCACGTTATATTTTGTCTCCTATGTTTCCTATGGTGTTTCTCAATGTGTCTTTATGAATGAGTACTTGCCTCTTTCTTAAATTGTTTATGATTACTTTGAAGTATACGATTCAGTTAGAAAGTTAGTTGTTTATATGATGTATAATGCCAATATGTTCCCATTATGATTATGATTAAGTTGTTACCATTTAGGTTGTTGTATTGGTACAATTAACTGATAAAAGATGTACATGCTTCTTGAAAATAAATTAACATCTTGAAGTGCATTTTATTAATTTGACGAATAACTGAATGAATTGATTAAAAGAAATATGGGGCTTAAATATAGTTGTCTACGGTTTATTGGTATAGGGTTTTTAATGTTGTATCTGGTGCACACGTATGAAGAGTTAGTTGGTTCAAAAGAAGAAAACCATGTGTTGAATTTAGAAGAGTTATGTATTCGAAGAGTTATAATTATTTGTAAAGCAATATTTAAAGAAAGTAAACCCACACTTTTTGGTTCCGCATATATTTTAGTGACATTTTAGGCACTTAGAAAATTTTTAATTTTTTACGAAATTTTGGGTTCGTGACAGGGTGGACCATGAGGAGAAGTCTATGTGGTATGTGCTTGAAGAATGTGCATAAAAAGTGGGTGAAAAGAAAGTGCATGATTTTTTCTAGAATGAACATGAGAGGATCATTGAAGAAGGTCTTTCTTGCAAGGAAGGTGTAGTTCATTTCACCATAGATGGTTCAACCATCAATAGAGAGGATACATCCAGAACTTCAGTAGATGAAATGTTCAGAAGCATGGCTCACCACCTTCATTCCCCACTTCACATTCAGCCACAAACCTTGCGAATGAAAATTGGGTAAAAGGATTCTATTTTTTTGTGTCACATGATGAGCAGAAAGATCCTAAATTTGAGTCAAATGACATGTTCCTTAACCTACAGCAGTGGAGGCAGCCCATGCATGTGTGTGCAGCCACTTTTGACAAAGAGGCATCAGATCCACACTTACTTTCAACATGTGGGTCATGTGATGGAGTTTGGCACCCTTGGATCAATGGCAGGGAGTTGAGCCATTGGATGAAGAGGGGAACAACTATGGTGTTCCGTAGAAATCAAGAGTTCTCTTTATCTGAAGAGGATAGACATATGGCTGATCACATTCCATATGATTCAGCAGATAAAGGTGTTTTTCCATCCATTGGTTGGATGGATAGAGACATCACTGAAAGGGAAAACCTAGAAGGTAAGAATCTTATGTTTTGTTGCAAGAAAATTGTTTTCATCATTGCTAATTTCTATATGATTTGCAAGTAGCAGAAAAGGAATAATTTGCAGCCATCTGATGTCACTCATCCACATATGGATTGGGTGAAAGATTACCTGACAGACATGAAATCTCCTTGCAAAAATGTTTTTGCTTATGGTCAAGGAAAGGCAGCTAAGAAGGAAAGTTGCGAAGATAAATTAATTATTACTTGCAGAAGTTGGCCTATGTGGAGGGAATCCACATGCTTGGAGATTGGAAAAATGTAGTTGATACTATGGGATCTGGGAATTCCTTGGAGTGATAACTTTCTAGAGGTGATAGAAAATTATGGGTCCTTACGGAGGAAGCAGTGGGATCAGGGAATTCTACTCAGTTATATTAACTGGGTTAAGATTTTTGTTCATGATTTAGTGCAGATAGAGTTTATAGTGGAGTTTAGTCATATTACATTTTACTTAGATTTTTTGAAGGCCCAAGTTTAATGTTCAGATTGTTCAGTGGACGGGCACAAATAAAATCAGAGTGGTGCAGTAGGAACTTGGTGGAATCCTAACATTGCTTGACGACAAGCAATCTTGTGAAGTGAGGACTGTCATGTCCCGAATTTTGGTTCATCCAATACCATGGGTGAAAGGGGAAAAAATCAACCCCTAAGGGAATTAAATGGTATTAGTTCTATTTGCTTAGAATTAATTTTGGCCTAAGTCTCCCAAGTTGGCAAATTTATTTATTAACGGTAATTTTGATAAATACCAAGTGGGCCAAGAGGGCACCCATGTGGAAGATGTTGCCAAATTGGAGTAGGGGTTAATTTTGAGGCAATTATACCACATGAATTAATTAATTGCTTAAATGTTGTATTTGGAATTAATTCTGATTTGGAATATTTTTATTAATAAATATTGCTAATAAATATTGGCAAGTGGTGATAATATGGATAGGAGGTCGAATTTGGTCATGTGGACCACTCTTGCCTTAGTGGCAAATCTCAGGAAAAGCAAGGAGTCCAAAGGAGGAAAGAAGACAGGGCAAACAAATTAGAAACTGGCAAAAGAAAACAGAAAAACTGGCAAAAAGCAGAAAAGTGGAAGTAAATAAAGTGGAAAGAACAAGAAAAGCTGTAAGTAAATATTTAGCAACATCCAGAAAGCTAACTAAGGCACAGTTGCTAATTTGGGTGAAGAGAGACAAAAGTTGGCAAGTTTTTCTAAGACAAAACTTGCTAATTATTCCAAGAAGGCGCCCACATGACTTGAAGTAGGATGGGAAAGTGGTAACCTACTCTCACAAGTCACCAAAGCTAAGTAACTTACACAACAGGTGATCATAGAGTTTATAAAAGAAGCTAACCAACTCCAATGAAGAACTTTTGAGCATTTATGTTTTCTCATGAGAGCTTTGATGCTTCTCTAGTTGAGTGATGTGCCTCAACCATTTCTCTTAGGTGATGTGCCCCAAGACTCTGTAAGTTATCTAAGAGTGTTATTCAAGTTCAAAGTATGTTATTGCAGCCAATAACATTCATATCAGTCCGGTCATGAATATCTATAGTCAGATTGAAGAGGAGGACAATTCTACAGTGGATTAGCAACTAGATTTGAAGGAAAATAACCAGAAGGAGGACCTAATTCTCAGGAATTGCGCGCAGAATATCCAGGAATTTTAGTATGCCATGATTTGAAGCATATCAGAGAGTTATATGTCCATAGATCAGAGTCATATATGATCCTCACTCTCTTCTTACATTCTTCTCCCATTCACAACTAAATCTAGCGGAGCTTTCCCTGAAGGAGAGGGTGGCTCAGTGAATGCGCCCCAATCAATTCCAGAAGTTCAGTATGTAGCCAATTATAGTCACATGACTTGTAGGTGACCTGGTCATACTCAGGAGTAGATCCACTATAATATCCTCATTCTTCTCTCCATTTCTCTCACTATTGTAATGAAAATCTAGCCTGTGAGGCATGTACTTTGGAAGGCAATCTTATAATGAGAAAGAAAGTGATATGAACCCATATTTTGTCTTATATGTGTCAAATATCCTTTATCATAACATTATATAATAGAACAGATTATTTGAAGTTTTGGAGCAGTTAGATGAATTACAATGCAAGACTAGCTAGTTGGGTGCTTATTCTAGACTAGTTTTACCATTTTCACTGCCATTTTCAATCTAAGCAATATTTTTGCATTCTTCCAGTTGGAGGAGGTTGATAACTCAGTATAATATCCATATCAGTCCCTGTAATAATAATTTGGATGGTTTTACCCTTGTTTTGGAAATCCTGTAATTTGACTAGCTCAACAGTCCACCATGTGCAGTTAATCCCAAATTACTCCAAACTCTTCCAAGTTCATTTAGTATCTATTCCAGCATAATTTATGAGTTACATGACTAATATATATCTGTCCTAAACATTATTAATCCTCACCCAGTCTTGTTGGCATATGCTAGAAGCCCAGGAAGCCTCGAAGTAGGCAATAGATTTGTTCTATTGCTGAAAAGTGAATGGCTCTAGTACTTTGTGCCAAGGACTTATGCTGAAACCATATTATGCTGCTGCTGCACACTCTCACCTATAATTTCCAGAACCTAATCTCTCTCCTATCATCCCCATTTAGAGTTTCCATCCCCGTCACTTACATCCTGCACAGTCTGAGAGTTTTCCTTAAAAATTGCTACAAAATTTCCATTAAAACTCTGAAGTGGAAGTTAATATTTTGGTTAGATCTTGACTAGGATATTACATCCCATCTTCTTCAACTGTGTTATTAGCATCATTATCTTTTTCCATAGGATCATTAGCTCGATCCTCAATATTTTCTCCATGCAGTTCTTGATCAACAAGCGCTTGTACAAACTGCACCTCTTCCTCTTCGAGCAATGTCCTAGGGTAATTTCTCTTTACAATTACAAACAATAAAGTAAGATTAATGTATATAACAAATATTTAATGATACAAATGTTTACAGATATAATATAGGAAAACAAAGAGAACAGAGACAATGACAAGGACAACTTAGGTGAGAATGAGAAACAAAGACAACAAATCAATGATGAAACTTGTGCAATTTATCAAGATAATTAAGAATACATTAAAAAGATGCATCGACATGCATCTTGAAATAATGTTAAAAGAACCAGCTAAAAGACATTGTACTGGGACTAGACATGGGCAACAATGACCTCTGAATGGGGCCAATGTTGAAATTTTATAAACTGTTTATGCTCATAACATTGCCAATTTTAATAAATTTGTTATAAAAAATGTATCAACTAGCATTAATGTTTATGAAAAAAGATAAATAGATATGTTTGGACTATAAACACTTTTTAACCAAAAATATATATAAAATTAGATTTAAAATTTAAAATTTAAAAGAGAAGAAGATTATTTTATTAAATAAGAATAAAGTAAATTCTGAATATAACCCCTAACTCTTTAATCCCACAAAATATATAGAAAAAATAATAATAATAAATTATTTTTCTTCTACATTTAAAATATAAATATTTATAAAAACTATCTACAATACAAGGACATATAATGGATAACTTACTAATGGATGATATCCACTCCCTCCTTTAGTGTGTCCATACAATCTACAACATTTGACAACTGTTGTTATTAGAAGTCTCCTTCATTTCAAGCCCTTGCATATTTTATAGGGGCAATAACATTTGCATCATTCGAAGCCCTCGATGCAGATCCCACATTGTGTTGGCTTCCTTGAGGAATTTTCTATGACATGTTTCCTCACCAAACCTTTAGTGGTGATTATCTTCAATAAATTTGTATTATGAACAGTACAAAATAGTCGTTATAGCATTCAAAAACTGTCGAAAGTACATAACTCACATGTATGTGACTAGTCATTGTTAATTAGTTGCATTGATGTTTGTGGACCATTATTGCTATTTAGTTTTTGTATCTATGCACTATTAGTTTTGTGATGTACTAAGACTCCTTTTTGTTGGCAGGTTTTGGATGGAAGTTTTTTATAAGATAGTTTGATAGAAATATAGTATGATATTCTCTTTTGATAGATTTTTTTTTTTTTTTAGAGAAGTTAAAAGATTTGGAAAGATATATACTCTTTGATTCAATGAATAAGGAGAAATTTGTTTTTTTTTAATGTTTAAAAAAAATGATTTAAAATAAATTAATATTTATTTTATTTTTATTAAAAATAATAATATTAATTATATTATTTTATTAAATATTTTATTATTAATAATTTATAAAAAAATACATTTATAAAAATAATTTTATTAAAAATATTAGTATTAATTATACTGTTTTATTAAATATATTATATCGATAATTTATGAAAATAATAATGCAATTTCAATATTCTTTTAAACACTCATTAATTTAACATAAATGTGTGCCAAATTCATGGATCGTCCTCGAAAACTAATCTTATTTTAATGTTACGATTTAAAAGTAAGTTAATTCATTACATAAAATCAAAGATTTTGTGTGTATTTGTTGTTTTAATATATTCATTGATAAACTTGTATTATGATCTCCATTTATTTGGTGATATAGATTTGTAAGGAGAACTACTTTTTTTTTTTAAATTTCAATAATGACAAAAGTAAAGTTTTTTTCTTCTTAAAAAAATATACATGGAATAAGATGTATATATATATATATGTTTTAAGATAAATATATTGTTTAAATATTTTTATAAATTTTAAATTACTATAAATAAATTAATATCTAAATTTAAAATATATATTTTGTGAAACTAAATATTTATCTTAAATATAAAATATTTAATAGAAATGTGATTAAAAAGAATTGGTCATGATAGAAAAATCTCAACTCGCTCTCATCAACCAAACCAAGAAGCTTTTTGACATTTTGAGAAGTATTTCACAAATATCATTGTCATATTAAATGCAATTATGATGTGATGAAAATTATTCAAATGGTTACAAGAAATTTCATATGAACCAAACAAGTGATCTCATATTAAACCCAATAGAAATTAAACGAGTGATTTTGAAGAAAAATTATGGGAATCAAACCACTAATATGATAGGGATTAAACTTAGTGGGAATCTAACAAGTGATATGAAGAAAATTCATAGAATCAAACAAGTGATATGATAGATATTAAACCTAAGGAGAATAAAAAAGTGATATGAAGAAAATTCATGGGAATCAAACAAGTGATATGAAGAAAATTCATGGGAATGAAACAAATGATATGATAGAGATTAAACCTAAACATGTGATAGGAAGAAAATTCAAGGTAATCAAACAAGTGATATGATAGAGATTAAACCTAATGAAAACCAAACATGTGAAACTTCACTTCATGGGAATCAAACAAGTGATATGATAGGGATTCAACCTAATGGAAACCAAACATGTGATGAAGAAAATTCATGGGAATCAAACAAGTATCTATCATAGATATTAAACCTAAAGAGAATAAAAAAGTGATATGAAGAAAATTCATGGGAATCAAACAAGTGATATGATAGAGATTAAACCTAATGGGAACCAAACATGTGATATAAAGAAACTTCATGGGAATCAAACAAGTGATATGATATAGATTAAACCTAATGGGAACCAAATATGTGATATGATAGATATTAAACCTAAGGAGAATAAAGAAGTGATATGAAGAAAATTCATGGGAATCAAACAAATGATATGATAGAGAGTAAACCTAAACATGTGATAGCAAGAAAATTCATGGTAATCAAACAAGTGATATGATAGAGATTAAACCTAACGAGAACCAAACATGTGAAACTTCACTTCATGGGAATCAAACAAGTGATATGATAGGGATTAAACCTAATGGAAACCAAACATGTGATGAAGAAACTTCATGGGAATCAAACAAGTGATATGATAGATATTAAACCTAAAGAGAATAAAAAAGTGATATGAAGAAAATTCATGGGAATCAAACAAGTGTTATGATAGAGATTAAACCTAATGGGAACCAAACATGTGATATGAAGAAACTTCATGGGAATCAAACAAGTGATATGATAGATATTAAACCTAAGGAGAATAAAAAAGTGATATGAAGAAAATTCATGGGAATCAAACAAGTGATATGAAGAAAATTCATGGGAATCAAACAAATGATATGATAGAGATTAAACCTAAACATGTGATAGGAAGAAAATTCATGGTAATCAAACAAGTGATATGAAGAAAATACATGGGAATCAAACAAATGATATGATAGAGATTAAACCTAAACATGTGATAGGAAGAAAATTCATGGTAATCAAACAAGTGATATGATAGAGATTAAACCTAATGAGAACCAAACATGTAAAACTTCACTTTATGGGAATCAAACAAGTGATATGATAGGGATTAAACCTAATGGAAACCAAACATGTGATGAAGAAACTTCATGGGAATCACACAAGTGATAGATCATAGATATTAAACCTAAAGAAAATAAAAAAGTGATATGAAGAAAATTCATGGGAATCAAACAAGTGATATAATAGAGATTAAACCTAATGAACCAAACATGTCATATGAAGAAACTTCATGGGAATCAAACAAGTGATATGATAGATATTAAACCTAATGGGAACCAAACATGTGATATGAAGAAACTTCATGGGAATCAAACAAGTGATATGATATAGATTAAACCTAAGGTGAACCAAACATGTGATATGATAGATATTAAACCTAAGGAGAATAAAAAAGTGATATGAAGAAAATTCATGGGAATCAAACAAGTGATATGAAGAAAATTCATGGGAATCAAAAAAATGATATGATAGAGATTAAACCTAAACATGTGATAGCGAGAAAATTCATGGTAATCAAACTAGTGATATGATAGAGATTAAACCTAATGAGAATCAAACATGTGAAACTTCACTTCATGGGAATCAAACAAGTGATATGATAGGGATTAAACCTAATGGAAACCAAACATGTGATGAAGAAACTTAATGGGAATCAAACAAGTGATATGATAGATATTAAACCTAAAGAGAATAAAAAAGTGATATGAAGAAAATTCATGGGAATCAAACAAATGATATGATAGAGATTACACCTAATGCAAACCAAACATGTGATATGAAGAAACTTCATGGGAATCAAACAAATAATATGATAGAGATTAAACATGTGATATGAAGAAGTTTGGGAATCAAACAAGTGATATGATTAGGACTAAACCCAATGGAAATCAAAGAAGTGATTGATCTGATCGAGAGTACGGCTTACTTACCCCGGGCTTGGCTGGAAAACATGTGTGATAAATTCTATGGTAGGCAGAGTGTGCAATATTTATATTGAAAGGACAAAATGAAAGGCAACTGCAGTATCTTGAGTTTCAAGATGGAAGTGGCAGCCCTGCGATCCTTCATTGCGAGAGGCTTCGCCTTAAGCGCAAACGTGATCTACGAACGGTTAAGGCGATGGTTTATCTGGATGATAACCGCCGGCCCGATTCCTAATCACGTTGCCATAATCATGGACGGCAATCGAAGATACGCATCCCGCCGTCAGATGGAGAAGCCGAGCGGCCATGAATTTGGATACAGCACTCTCATGTACATCTTGAGGGATTGTTATGAATTGGGCGTCAAGTGCGTCAGCGTGTATGCGTTCAGCATCGAGAATTTCAAGCGCTCTGAGGAAGAGGTCGCGACGCTCATGAATCTGATGAAGGAGAAGCTGGAATCGCTGATAGAGAAAGAAAGTATTGTCACGGAATATGGAGTTCGAGTGCAGGTACTCGGAGAGCTGAGTCTTCTTCCTGAGCGCGTCAGGAGAGCGGCAGAGGAAGCCATGGCTATGAGCCAAGGAAATAACAAGGCCATTCTTAATATTTTCGCTCCTTACACTTCAACTCAGGAAATCGTCAAAGCCGTAGAAAACGTTCGCCATGAAGTTGTGACCGGGAAGATTGAAGTTCATGAAAAATACGAAGTCGCTAACAATGGTTTACACGGCCAAAACGATGATGAAGGTGCAGTCTCAGAGGAAATTCATGGTCTTCCATATTCATCAGTTACAGCAGAAGAGATTGAGCGTCATCTGTACACGGCAAATTGTGGAGAGCCCCAACTGTTGATCCGGACATCCGGGGAGATAAGGCTCAGTAACTTTCTGTTGTGGCAGTCTTCTTTTACATTTCTGTACGTGACACCCATTCTGTGGCCCGAATTCTCGTTCCGGCATTTGGTGATGGCCATTCTGGACTATCAGAAAGCGTATCCTCTACTCCAGCAGAAGAAAATGCAGCTGAAAAGGCTGATCTCACGCAAGCATTAAACAGTATCGATGCCGTTATTGCAGTATTGTATTTGCAGGCTTTTAGTGCACAATGTGTTTTCAATCACATACAAATAATTATGCCAAGATTTTCTGCTGTTTGCCTTGAATATTTTAGAATAGGCTATTTGTGTTTTCTGTGAATTGGTTATTTGGTGTTTTGATAGTTGAAATCACCAAAAATCTTGGGGAAACCCTAATTTCCCTATGCTTGGAGTCATCTTCCAGTGTGGAACTTTGCCGCCAGGGTTTTGATATGGTACATTTATTGATTTGTGGAATTTTGATATAGATAGTTTGAAATGGGAACCGTTTGAGCGCCCTTATACTGCTTGTTTCTTGTCTCACATGGCTATAAACGATAGCTTAATCGGTAGAACTGAACGGTTCAACTAAACTGCCTTTAGGTATTGTCCGAGATTTAAGTTAAAGATCAACTAAAATGTTTTACAGAAGAACGGGGCATTTAACATATGAAACTAAGCACCAGATAAAGACAGATACTTCCTTGGAGGGTGCCTCTGAGTTGGGGTGATGTTCCTTGTTAGGAATTTTATTAAAATGACAATTTTCCACTTTTTTTCCCTAGTTCGACCTTTGATTAGTTTTGATCTCTAGGTCCCAAATTTGCCCCAAATGATCCCAAATATTGTGAGAAGGTATATGAATGATATTAGAACATAAATATGTGTTTCAGGGATTCCTTTGGATCTTTAAAATACTTCTACAAATCCTCTTTCAATTCTGATCAATGTAGGTAACTTTACTAGTGATTTTCCTTTGACTAGTATTGGTCTCTAGGTCTCAAATTGACTCCAAATGCCTTCAAATCTTCAAGGAAGGTGTATGAATGATATTATAACTTGAAGATGATGTTTATGGATGACATATGGCCACCAAAAGACCTTTGCAAACTATCTTAAGATTCTGGACCAATTATGCAATTTTACTAGTAATTTGGGGTTCCAATCCCCCTAGGGTAAGTACTGAAAATGGCTTCCCAAATGCCTCCAAACACACTCAAATGTATGAATAGAGGTATGTAATGTATTAATTATGTTATTAAAGTCTCATATGCACCATTAATGGATTATTACAACTATTCTCACCCTCTCCCATTCAACTGCAAAAATCCCCAATTAGACCCTTGGGGAAATGGCACTATTTCACCTCCCAATACAACTAAACTGAGTAAAAATGCTTCAAATGCTCAAGTACAGTACATGAAACTTGTAGAATATATCCATGGCAGTATTTGGGATGTTGTGTGATCATTTATATTGATGATATGTTGATATTTAGGTAATACTTGATGGATTACCTTCACCATGTCACATTTTGGACCTATTACATACTCACAAGTTGCAATTGAAATGGCAGAAATTTCCTTACGGGAAAATTGATGTGAGATATTTGGGTGTTTTCATCTCCCACTCTATTGTTTAAGTAGATCCAAAAAATGTGAGAGATATTTTGTATTGGTTTGTCCCTTGCTGAGTTGCAGACCTTAAGAAATTCTTTGTGGGGGGCTCAATTTCTATTGTAAATTAACTCCTCATTTTTTTAGATAATGTGTGTGCCTTACATATCCTCTTCAACCATGGGCAACTTTCTTAGACATTTGCAACTAATGAAGTTTTGCACATTTAAAGAACCTAGTTTTATCCACTCTAATACTCCATTTTCCAGAGACCCTTGGAAACCTTCTGAAATTGATTAGAATGTATCACAAAATGTTATTGGAATATTCCTCAAGCAAGATGTACATCTATTCTCTTACCCAAAGTATAGTACAATGCATTTGATAAAAAAATGTATTCTCTCATCCAAGCTCTCAAGCAATGGCACATTAATGGACATCTTATATTCAACAACTCCAACTAGTCATGAAATATAAGGAAGTAAACGTTAATAAAATAGACAATATGCTCAACCATGCCTCTTTATTTATGCATATTGTTCTCAATATATAAATTCATTTTTATGAAATCATTCAAATTCCTATTTTGGTCATATCATCTACACCTTGCACTCTATGATTGAGTTAAATCGAAACCTTTTTTAGGTTTATATTTATGTTGTGGTTGGTTATATAAGATCAATCAATTGTGTGTCCATTATGGAGGACATAACTCTCCTCAATAAGGAGACCCATGCTTTTTCATATGATGGACCCTATGGCATTCATAAAATTCTCCAACATTTACAATTATATTTGTTTTGGCCCACCATGAAAATAAATCCGTTTCCTTTATATAAATTTACATTGTTTTCAATACCTCCAGACATACCATCCTTAAAATCAACCTCTCTTAACACTTTCCCATCCCTATGTGGCACTAGGAATTGATTTCTACCTATTTTGTCAGCAAAATCCCTATGACCATCCACTAACATAATGCAATCTTTATCACTATCTGTCACTTTTCAAAAATGACCCTCTTCATCCCCTATACTAAAGAACTAATAGTGCAACAAGTTGCTAATATTTTATTCACATGGGTATGGGTACATTTTGGTCTCCCCCTCTCCAATATCTCTAATTGGGACTCCAAATTCCTTACTCATTTCTAGAAAATTCTATGGCATTTGTTGGGTTGTCAACTATGATTTTCCACTACCTTTAACCCTCAAATGGACAACCAAATATATATGGTTAATAAAACCCCTTTTCATGTTTTTTTAATGTTTCTCTATAAGCATAAACAATGGGATAATTGTCTACAGATTTCCCATCACAACCATACCTCATCAATTCATAACGCTACATGGTTTTCTCATTTGGAAGTATGTTACAAGCTTCAACCTATTACACCCTATTGGATCTTGATTCTTTTGTCAGATGTTGATTATCCTCACCAGTAAAAGAAAGAACAACATGTTGTCTCCATGCATGAAAAATTGGCTCAAATCCATGCACAGATTCAATGTGATCTTATTGACAGTTAGACCAGATATAAGTTCTAGCAAGACCATTATAGTGTTCTAGCATAATTGAAGGTTGAGGAAACATTTTGGATTCATTAACCAAATAGCACTTCAGAGAACAACAGCACCATAAGTTACAACCTATTTGTTATGGCCCATACACATTATTTAGCAGGAAGACCCAAATTCCTTCAAGTTGGACCTACCAACTCATGTCAACATACATTCATTCATTAATATGAACCATCTCAAGCCCTATGAACCACCGCAACTTGAAGAGTGAGACCCCGTATCCCATCCCACTTATAATGTTCCTAATTTTTGTACTCCATTAGCTATAGACACACTTATAGACACATTATTGGAAACCATGGCCATTCCCTCCATCATGGTTGCAAGGCTTCTTATTTAGTGAGTGAGCATGGATGTCTTCCAACTCAAGCTAAATAATGGACAAATACATAATTTCATTATTAGTTTTCACATCTATGTGACAAAGAACAAACACTTTCAACTTAACCTATTAGGAATTGATATGTTCCACGATTGATGAAAGTCGGTTTTGACCATTTCTAGACGCCTTTGAATTTTCAACATTTAATATTATAATATTCGAGTCATTAACACTTAATGAAATAGATGACATTAAATAAAATTCTTTAATATATTGAATTCAATCTACTTTGATTGAAGAACTTTAATTAAATAAAAGAAAAAGAAGAATAACTCATGTGAGGTCACTTTTCCCATTTAATGAAAGGAATATATTCACTTAATAAATATGTTAAAACATTGAATAACTATAGTAACCATATTAAGATATAATAACCATATTTTTGTTTGTATTAGGGGAATTAGCAACAGGAATTAGGTTGGTGCTCTCATGACACGGGGTCTAGGGATTCAATCTCGCTACAACTATAACCCCTAGGTGAATCACAGGGCTTGAACCATGGCGCACAACAATATTGGGGGGATTTGAACACGTGACATTCCATTTACAACCAATTACAACTTCTCATCTTTATCACTTAAGCTGCCCCCCACACGCTAGAAATAGTAACCATATTAAGAGATATCATTCCTTTCAATTTTTTTAATCTAACTCCATCTTCTTTTTATGTATTTTATTTACCTCACATTTCTTTTAGTTGATTTTTAAACAAAAATTTAATATCATTTTTTATATCATTTTAAATTCATTATAAAAAAAACAAGCTTCTTTTTAGTTTGCCCTATTTCTCAAATTTCATTATAAACATCCATTTTTCTCTTCAACATTAATGCTAAGTTAACTTAGATGTCAAATATTACAATTGAAATTCTACAAAAATGTACAAAATGTCACATGTTCATGGGTAAAATTGTGCCCAAGATTTATGGGTTTTTAAAGTTGAATTAGACACCTCTGTCCGTAAATATCCCACGTAGTGATGACAACTATTTTATATCCCAATTCTACTTCATAAGTCAATAATTAGGTACACATGTGGATGGCCCATCACCATCGAAATTGGGCTTAAAAACAAAACGTTCAAGCCCTTTGTCTTTAATGGAGCACAACTTTCAATTTTTTTTTTCCCTTTATGCTAACTATATATTAAATAAATGAGGATATTGACATTTAGATAAAATTTAATATTGATTAGTGGACCTAATGAATGGAAGTAGGAAAAGAGGGCACGCAAGTGAGAAAGTACCTAAAGCTAAAACTTTAACATCACACTTTTCCACTAAGGTATTCCTTGTGTAAAGTCACTAGTTCCACTATGTGAGTACGAGCCTTAAAAAACTTATATTATATTAAATAATTATCATTATCTTATTTTTAATTTCAATAAATATATATAATATTATTAATTTTAAAATAAGTAAATATCATCATTAAAAAATTCAATTATTTAAATTTTAATAAAGTAATACAAAATTTTGATATTTTGAAGCATACTATGAAAATTAAAAGAAACTTTCATCCTAAAAAACTAATAAGTTAGTCTCAATGGTTGAAGAATCAATAACCACAAAAGTACATTTCCAGGAGTTGTATTCTTACATCTATGAAACATATAATTCAATTCTATTAATGCATAAGTCTCTTATAATGAATTTACATCGATGTTGAATATTTGGAGTGATGGGATGCTCTAGGGTTCTGCAGCTATAATTTCCCTTGTTAGGAATTTTATTAAAATTGCAATTTTTCACTTTTTTTCCCTAGTTCAACTTTTGACTAGTTTTGATCTCTAGGTCCCAAATTTGCCCCAAATGATCCCAAATATTCTGAGAAGGTATATGAATGATATTAGAACATAAATATGTGTTTCAGGGATGCCTTTGGACCTTTAAAATACTTCTGCAAATCCTCTTTCAATTCTGATCAATGTAGGTAACTTTACTAGTAATTTTCCTTTGACTAGTATTGGTCTCTAGGTCTCAAATTGACTCCAAATGCCTTCAAATATTCAAGGAATGTGTATGAATGATATTATAACTTGAAGATGATGTTTATGGATGAAATATGGAAACCAAAATACCTCTTAAAACTCTCTTAAGATTCTGGACCAATTATGCAATTTTACTAGTAATTTGGGGTTCAAATCCCCCTAGGGTAAGTACTGAAAATGGCTTCCCAAATGCCTCCAAACCCACTCAAATTTATGAATAGAGGTATGTAATGTATTAATTATGTTATTAAAGTCTAATATGCACCATTAATGGATTATTACAACTGTTCTCACCCTCTCCCATTCAACTGCAAAAATCCCCAATTCGACCCTTGGGGAAATGGCACTATTTCACCTCCCAATACAACTAAACTGAGTAAAAATGCTTCAAATGTTCAAGTACAGTACATGAAACTTGTATAAGACATCCATGGCAGTATATTGATCACCAATATATCATAGAATCATCCATTCATTCGAAATCATTAGCATTACATTGATTCACAACAAGGTAGTGGGGAAATGGCACTGTTCTTTTATTAAAATTGAGATTTATACATTTCTACTTGGAATTTCGACCTGAAACTTTTTGGAGATGAAGAAAAGAGTATTTAATTCATATTACAAAATAAATGGGGCATTAGAATCTCCCCCAAAGATTACAATAGCTCACCAAAAACGCCCTCCCTCAAGGATCAAGAATATGCCATCAAAACGGGAAATGGTTGAAGGAGTGAGTTGCAATAGAAGAAACCATGAGCTACCCTGTAGATTACACCTGCAAATAAAGACTCCATTAAAGCTCCAAATGAAAGGTCTGAACGGCCTTTCCAATTACCAACTTGGATGGGAATCTTTCACCCTCAAAATTGGCTAAGGAAAGAAACTAGTCATCCACTAGCTCTCCCTCTTCACAAATGCAATTGCAAATTCTACAAATGATCAAAAGCTCGTTTCATTCTTTGTTATAGACATTTATAAATTTCTAATG
Source organism: Larix kaempferi (assembly GCA_027924585.1). NCBI lineage: Eukaryota > Viridiplantae > Streptophyta > Pinopsida > Pinales > Pinaceae > Larix > Larix kaempferi. Next base: position 162,037 of record BSBM01001546.1, read on the forward strand.
TCCTCCATGGGTCGAATTCCTTCCAAGAGACTCATGCCAACTCAAGTTGGGAGGAGATTCCAAAGAACGCCACTTGTACACCAATTCCTAGTTTCCCACTTCCACCAAATCACATGTGGAAGCATCTTAGTTTCCCTAACACCGTTGAGCGCCCTCTTGGAGTCTATTTTTAGCCCTGACATTTCATATATGTCATATCGCAAGCCTTCAGGTCTGATTTGTGTCATAGGTGTCATAGCATCTTCATCATTGTTGTCATAGAGCTAGGGAATCTAGCCCAAGTGTCTCATAGCTCCAAATTGCCTCTTCCTTTTCCATGGGAGTTACTCTTCCTCTATATTTCGACCTTGGATAATTCATGCCATGAATAGTAACTTTTGGACTCCCCCAAGTATGTTACCATTCACCTTGAATTCGAATTGGTGAGAGAATGATGCCAAGTGTAGTGGGGAAATCTAGCCATATGTGGGTCCCACTTCCTCCATGTGTCTTCATGATCAAATTCCACTTTGATTTTCTCTTGTATATATTTATTTAGCTCCTTTATTAAATATTTATGCCATTCTAATGTTCAAGCATCATTTATTATCCCCATTATTCCAAATCCCAAAGCTTCGAACCCAAACCTAGGAAATTAGTAATTTTCCTCCTTGGCAATTATTTGACCTTTAGCATCAATTTGACAAACTCTAATGAATAGGGCCAACGTTATTAGACCATTGTGACCCAATGCCAAATTCAGGACATGACAAATCCTCCCTTCCCAATATTGCTTGTCCTCAAGCAATTTTAAACATGGGTGTTGAAGAACCTGCTTTCTGTATAATTCTTTGAAGTTGCCATTGAGTTGCCCAACCTTGAGTCTTTGAATTTCCATGAAGATTTTAGAGAGGAACCACCATACTTGTTGCTGCACTACTTTGATAAAAATCACTTTATTAAGTGGGAAATCCATCTCTCATATTGCTTGTTTCCCCAAAAAATTTGGAACCAATGGGATAAATATTATTCCAGGGTCCCATTGCTTGTATTGCACCCCCACAATTAAGAGTGCTCTCCAATCCCCACCATTAGATAAGAGGATTCCTGGATCCCATTTTCTTGTATGCATTCTTCCAAACATTATGAGTACAAAATATATATCATCAAAGTACATAACAACATAATGAAAATGTACATCAAGGAGGTGCTTCATCAAAGAATCATTAAAGTGCTTATACCTCCAAGTAAGTAGACCACCATTTTCCAGGTGCATACAAGCATCAAGTGAACAATCAAATCTGCTCCAATGACATAGGTGAGTATCCCATGTCCTATAATGCTGCTCCAAAACTATGTAAGATGCATCAAAAAAATCAGCCTTGTATTCATTCATCCAAGTAGTTAATGAAGTTTCTCCAACATCAATTGAACTAAGCAAGGAGCAAGGAAAATCATGAGTCTTCAAGTGACTGTGTTGAACATCATAAGGGCATCCATAAACATATGTATCATCATAAGGTAAAAACGGATGGTGCTGCAAATGTAAATAATGAGGTGCTCTATTCATGTCATTATCAAAAGGAGAGGTAGGAGTTTCATACCCCTCATGTGGCACCATTAGAAAAAAACCTTTCACCCAATTTTCATCCCCAATTGATGTGGCTGAAAATGAAGTAGGGGGTGAGGAATTATGAACCAACCTTATATCCTTGCAACTCTTACCCATTTAAGTATTTAATTCATCTTCTCCATGATTAGCTGGTCCGACTATTGTGAGATCATGTACCTCCTCCAAGGCTTTGCAACTCTCTCCATGAGGCAACTCATAATCCCTCTGAACAAGGACAAGTGCTTGTCCTTCTTCTTGTTTGAGTGTAGCATCTTCAATAACCTGCATATGAACATGTACCTCATGTTCCACCATTACATTAGGTTCCTCCATCGTGACATAAATTATTTCATCCATTTCCTTATTTTTCTTGAAAACAGAACCATTGCTCATTATTTTTGCCATGTTGCTTTAAACCCGACTCATCGACAATTCGAACTCTTCCCTTTGTTTCCTCCACTTGTCTTCAAAGGATGGTTTTAGTAATTTTATAAAATCCTCATTCTCCTCTAAGGTTCCTGTTTTATCCATAGTCATAGTTTTCTCAAAATGCACTTTTCTTTCCTTTCTTTTTTTTTCCTAGTTCCTCCTCTTCAACAATATTACTTCTGATTCCAATGTATAAGATTGGTCCCTAACTTTTTGTCATCATAACTATCAGACCACATCAGGTGCCAAGATCATGCCCTAATACCATTGTAATGTCCCTTGTTAGGAATTTTATTAAAATGACATTTTTCCACTTTTTTTCCTAGTTCGACCTTTGACTAGTTTTGATCCCTAGGTCCCAAATTTGCCCCAAATTATCCCAAATATTCTCAGAAGGTATATGAATGATATTAGAACATAAATATGTGTTTCAAGAATGCCTTTGGACCTTTAAAATACTTCTACAAATCCTATTTCAATTCTAGTCAATGTAGGTAATTTTACTAGTGATTTCCCTTTGACTAGTATTGGTCTCTAGGTCTCAAATTGACTCCAAATGCCTTCAAATATTCAAGGAAGGTGTATGAATGATATTAGGACTTGAATATGATGTTCAAGGATGAAATATGGCCACCAAAAGACCTCTACAAACTCTCTTAATATTCTGAACCAAGTATGCAATTTTACTTGTAATTTGGGGTTCAAATCCCCCTAGGGTAAGTATTGAAAATGGCTTCCCAAATGCCTCCAAACCCACTCAAATTTTCGAACAGAGGTAGGGAATGTATTAATTATGTTATTAAGGTATCATGTGCACCATTAATTGATTATTATATATGTTCCAACCCTCTCCCATTCAACAACAAAAATCACCAATTCGACCCTTGGGGAAATGGCACTATTTCTTCTCCCAATGCAATTAAACTGAGTAAAAATACTTCAAATGATCAAGTACAGTGCATGAAATTTGTAGAATAAATCCATGGCAATATATTGATCACAAATATATCAGAGAATCATCCATTCATTCGAAATCATCAGCATTACATTGATTCACAACAAGGTAGTGGGGAAATGACACTGTTCTTTCATTAAAATTGAGATTTGTACATTTCTACTTAGAATTTCGACCTGAAACTTTTGGGAGATGAATAAAAGAGTATTTAATTGATATTAAAATAGAAATGGGGCATTAGAATATCCCCCAAAGAGTACAATATCTCACCCAAAATTCCCTTCCTCAAGGATCAAGAATATGCCATCAAAACTGGAAATGGTTGAAGGAGTGAGCTGCAATAGAAGAAACCATGAGATGCCCTATAGCTTACACCTGTAAATAAAGACTCCATTAAAGCTCCAAATCAAAGGTCTGAATGTCCTTTCCAATTACCAACTTGGATGGGAATCTTTCACCCTCGAAATTGGCTAAGGCAAGAAACTAGTCATGCACTAGCTCTCCCTCTTCACAAATGCAATTACAAATTCTACAAATGATCAAAAGTTGGTTTCATTTTATGTTATTGACATTTATAAAGTTATAATGTCCTCCATGGGTCTAATTCCTTCCAAGAGATTCATGCCAACTAAAGTTGGGAAGAGATTCCAAAGAACGCCACTTGTACACCAATTCCTAGTCTCCCACTTCCACCAAATCACATGTGGAAGCATATTAGCTGCACTAACACCCTTGAGCACCCTCTTGGAGTCTATTTTTAGCCCTGAGATGTCATATATGTCATATGTCATCCTTCAGGTCTGATTTGTGTCATAGGTGTCATAGCATCTTCATCATTGTTGTCATAGAGCTAAGGAATCTAGTCCAAGTGTCTCACTAGCTCCAAATTGCCTCTTCCTCTTCCATGGGAGTTACTCTTCCTCTACATTTTGACCTTGGGTGAGTCATGCCATGAATGATACCTTTTGGACTCCTCCAAGTATGTTACCATTCACCTTGAATTCAAATTGGTGAGAGAATGATACCAAGTGTAATGGAGAAATCTAGCCATATGTGGGTCCCACTTCCTCCATGAGTCTTCATGATCAAATTCCACTTTGATTTTCACTTATATATATTTATTTATCTCCTTTATTAAATATTTATGCCATTCTAATGTTCAAACATCATTTATTATCCCCATTATTCCAAATCCCAAAGCTTCCACCCCAAACCTAGGAAACTAGTAATTTTCCTCCTTGGCAATTATTTGACCTTTAGCATCAATTTGACAAACTCTAATGAATAGGGCCAATGTGATTAGGCCATTGTGACCCAATGCCAAATTTGGGACATGACAGTTGGAGCAGTTAATTACTTTGGAGTTGTTTAAATCATAGTAGCATAATAAGGCTGTATTAGCATTTGGTGTACTGAAATTCGAACAAAGTTAATTTAATACCATGAATATTCAAGATGATATGGTAAAGTAAACCAATTATTAGAATTTATTAATTTATTAATAGGTATTTAGAGTTATTATAATTTGTTAATAAGTATTTTATATCATCTTCGTTACTAATAATAACTTTAGTATACTAACTTACTATTACTATTACATAGCTACATGTAGTTTTATTTTATATATAATTGTTATTTTAATTTTTTCTTTTATGTTTTACTTTTGATAGTTACTTCGTTCTATTTTTTTTAGGTTATTTTGTATAAAGATATTTAGGTAGTTCCTTTGTTCTTAACTTTTTTTAAGTCATTTGTATTTGTATAAAAGTAGATTTATGTATATTTTTAAGTTTTATTTTGTAAGTTTCAAGTCATTTTATATTTACTATGTAGTTGTCATTTTAAATTTTATGTTTATGCTTTTACTATTTATTTAGTAATTCTATTAGCATTGGTAAGGGAATGTGGATGATGACATCATAAACATTGTTATATTATATGATATGCCATGTATCTAATTTTAATTTGAGATATGTTTCAAATTGTTTTCAATGAATAATGAATGATATGCTAAAATTTGTAACGATTTATGTATAATTTTTGTTTTAAATTAAAATTGCATGTTTTTTTGTATTTATAAGATGTCTACTACCCTATTTTAGGGTTACTTGATTTTTTCGTTACGTAATTTTTCCGTATTCGAATTTGTACTCGAATCTTGCTACTATGGTCTAAATATTAGACGATTTGGATAGTAAGTTCATTTTTAGTTAGAAGCCCTTGTTTTTTTAATTTGCAAAATTGAAATTTAACTGTGTTTTATAGAGATTTTTAATGGTAGAAATGGATGATACAAATGGATTCAACACCCTCAAAACCCAAAAACTCCCTAGGGCACTCCAAATAGAGAAATAATCTCTACTTACACTATACTTTTTACTCTCACATACAAATTCAAAATTCATTAACAAAAAGATACAATGAAAAAATAAAAAAAGGGATATGTCTAAAAATTGGATGATTGATGTCTATAAATTAGATACAAATTCAAAATTCATTAACAAAAAGAAACAATAAAAAATGGAGATGTCTAACAATTGGATGTTTGATTTCTAAAAATTCTATGAGGTGGATACTATTTTTAGCATATTTTTATTTTGGAATATCGGAATTTAGTTGTGCTATCTCAAAATTTTAATGGTAAAAATAGATTCACACCTTAAATAATCAATTGGCCACTCATAGACTGATTTTTTCAAAAAAAACATTTACAAACTCAATTAATAAGTGATAAAAAATATATATTTATAATATTTAATATATATATATATATATATATATATATATATATATATATATATATTAAATTTTAATAGATTTACACCTTAAATAATCAATTGGCCACTCATAGACCGATTTAAAAAAAAAAACCATTTACAAACTCAATTAATAAGTGATAAAAAATATATATTTATAACATTTAATATATATATATATATATATATATATATTAAATTTTAATTATAAATATGTTATACATCTCATTGAATAAATTCACTAAATAATTAGAATTAAATTTGAGATATTGTAAAGGAATGGCTTTTCAATGTTAATCATAAGCTTATTTTTAATTTTGTTTGTATTAGTGAGAATTCATTTATTACTTATTTTTATAATAAAAAACTTATATATTAATTAATTGATAATAATAAAAATAACTTTTAAAATTAAATAACTAAAAAATAAAGTAAAAACAAAAGTCAATTACCAAGGTTTTAGCGAAAGTGTGAAAGGCCAAAGGATTCTCATTAAATAATCTTAATCTTGTTAGACATTCATTGAACAATATGCTTTCAATAGATTGCTGATTTTTCGCTATCAAATTGTTCCATTTCTTGGATTTACAATCTTCCAGAGTTTTCATTCACGTGGCTCCATTAATGTCCCGTTTTTATTTTTTAACACCTAAGAAAAACAACTTTTTAAAAACAAAAGTTGTGTCAAAAAGTACATTTCACAAGGAGAAGCGAGTTGTTAACTCCAGGAAAATCTCCAAAACATCACACAAAAATAGCATTACATATGGTACTAATAGTTGTTCATAAAAAGATTGACGTTATACATAACATATGTGACCAAATTCAAAACCCCATCTTTGAATTTCTCCGGACAGATCCTACCATCCATAGGACCTAGATCGCGCTTGGAGAGATCATCTCTTTCCATGTTGAAAGACCTTAGAATGTGATCGAAAGAAATATTGGAGAATTTGGAAATGATAAAAGAGATCCTCTTCATACATCCTTCCAAAACAACCGAATACAAAGGAGATCTACCACTAGCCCATTCAATCACACAAAGAGAATCTCCAAACACTTAGAAGGACTGTAAAACTTTACGCCAAGGCATACCATAACAGACCCTAGAGAGAAATGAGCTCTGCTCTCGTATTTGATCCCAAGCCAACTTTCGAAGAAAGACAAAAAAACATGTCCACAATCAATCTTTAGAATCATCCCAGCACCACAAAGACCATTTTGTGTCACGCCATCAAAATAACCCACAAGTAAGGGAAAGTCTAATTCAAAAGAATTTCTCATCCTCTCATTCTTGGTAACCTATGAGCCACTGCCAGCCAAATAATAGGCATAAATCCTAGAGATGGTCACAAAACAAGGGTATTTTGGTTGTGAAAAATCATCCTATTACGGACTTTCCAAGCCTCCCACATGACAAAGTAGATAAGAGGATGATTGGATCTTTGATTATCAAACCAATGTTTTAAATTACACTCAAAAGTAGACCTATTCCAGGCTCTATGGAAATGAAAAACAAGGGCAGCTCCCTCCAAGTGTCTTGAAAGAAGCAACAAGAGCCAAATAATCTTGACACAACACAGAACACTCAGGACCCAAGAATCCTTGTTTTAAAACGTTATGCCAAGTTAGGATCTTGTTATGTAGCACCATCCAAATAAAACATTTTATTTTAAGAGGGCAATTAACAGACCATAATTTCTTCGACCACCACCTCGGAACAAAAACAAGATGAGCTTCCATCATACAGGAGTAAGCTAAACGAGCGCTAACCATCCCATTCACAGAATTGTAAGACCAAGTGATTTTATCCTCCTCTTAGGTCAGAAAAATGCCTTCATGTTGTAAATTTGCAACATATAACTCCCATTTAGTAGCAAGAGATGGTTCTAAACATAAATTTATTGTCGATATCCAATGCACTATTCCACTTTCCTGAGAAATCACTGCCCTCTTAAGAACATAAATATTCCAACTATGGAGAGCCTTGATAAGCCCCCGAGAAAGCTTAAAATCCATCCCAAGGCCAACAATAGGGTCAATCCCCATGTAAATTTGAGTCCCACAAGCATCTACCCAGCTTATAGCTTGGTTGATAATCAGGTAAGTTTTGATCAAGCTCCTCCACAGAGCCAATCCAAAAGAAATATTTTTGTCATTTTAGAGGCAATCCAGAAGAAACCTTTTTGTCGTTTCAGAGCCAATAAGTCGGAGGCATTCTCTTAAGATACTTCGCTTTCGCCACCTTTCCCCAAAGGCCTGTATAAAAAATGCTATGACATAGTGATTTGCTGCGTAATGATAAATTAAAATAGTACAAGTCCTTAATGCCCCATCCACCTAAGTGCTTTGGAAAGGATAGATCTTCCCAAGGGGCTAAGTGATATTTGAAAACCCTCGAATTAGTAGCCCAGAGAAACTGAAATAATAACCTTCTTATAGCAGAGATGACAAAGTGAGGAATCATAAAATGTGAAAACAAATATACCAAGATGCTCTGTAAAATAGAGCTTATCAAAGTAAGATGACCACCCAAAGACACACACTTGAAATCCCACAATTCGATCTTCCTCTTAACTTTCTTTATAGGCCAATGGCAATCAGATAAAATATATCCATTGGGATTCAAGAGGAAACCCAAATATTTGATCCCACTTCCCAGGTCCTTCACGTGAAAGGGAAAGATTGAGCCAATCTGATCCTTAATACCTGGATCTTGACATTGAAATATAAAACAAGACTTCTGTGCACTAATATCCATACCTACAACATCACATAAAATAGAAATAATATGTTTATAATGACACCATTCTGAAAATGTTCCATTCCTGAATAAGAGAACATCGTCAACAAATAATAGGTGTGATATATAGAGGGACTGTGCAACTTTTATACCTTTAATAAGTCCATGATTCCTCGGCTCTTGAATAAATAGACTAAGCCCTTCAATTTCTAGAATAAACAAGTATGGAGAGAGAGGACAACCCTTCCTCAGTTCCCTATCACCACTAAAATAAGAAGAGGGAAAACCATTGATTAAAACTGCATATCTTACTCAGCAAATGCAAGCCATCATCCAATTTACAATATCCAAGGATAGACCGATTTGGATCAAGATAAATCTAAGATAGGTCCAGTCAATCCTATTGTAAGCCTTAACCAGATCCATCATGAAAATAAAAGCATCCAATTTATTCGCCTTAACTGAATGTAAGCCTTCTTAAGCTATTCCAACCGCATCAAGTATCTAATGATTTTGAAGAAAACCAAACTGTTCTCCAGAGATATGTCTAGCCAGAAAAGGCTTAAGTCGCTTAGAAATAATTTTAGAGATGATTTTATACATAAGGTTACACAAATAAATTGGTTTATTGTCATTAAAGGCCAACGGCTTATATTTATTAGGAATGAAAGTGATAAAAGTAGATTTTAAGTTTTTTGGAACCTAACCCTTATGTATCGTTTTATCAATAGCCGCAGTGAGATCTCTGCCAATAGTATCAAAGAAATGAATAAAAAACTCGACATTCCACCAATCTGGGCCTAGAATTTTGTCCTTGGCAAAGAAATTGAAAACCTTCAACACCTCTTCTTCAGTAATCAAATTTTCAATAGCCTGATAGTTAGCTTCACAAAAGTAACGAGGAAAGAGCTTGATAATATTCAGTTTGTTCTCCAGGTTTGAACCATTTTTGTTCAAGAAATTATCCTTAAAATGTTTTAGAGTAGCTTCTTTCAGAGATACATCATCACAAGTGACTCGATCATGTTCATCCTTAATATCCCAAATTGCATTGGTCAAATGCCTCTGGTTAGAAAACCGATGGAAAAACTTGGTGTTATTATCTCCCTCTTTTATCCACACCACCTACTTTTTTGCCTCCAAGTTTCTTCAATCTGCCATAGGATATTCCTTTTTCTCTCCTCTAGATTTATAATTGTATCCCTTCTTTCCTCATAAAAATAGTTATTATCCACATAGCTAACAAGAGATTGAATTTCTTGATCAATCTTAGAAATATCTTTAGAATTCTTGCTTTTCTTCTCCTTTTCCCATTTCATGACCTCATTTCTACGAAAAGATAAATTCTTAACTAGACCATGTAATGGAGGGAGATGATTCTTCAAGGATAAATGGTCCCACCATGAATGGACCAAATCCCAAAAGGTCAGATCTTCCAACCAAGTACGATTAAATTTAAAAGGATAAAGATAAAATATGCGATCAAAGTCCAACTGCAGGATCATTTCCTTATGATCAAAGATACCAACATCATAATCCCAAGTACGGTATCTTCCTACCAAATCACTTAAAACCTCCGCCATGAAAAATCTATTGAGCCTCTTAGCGATCCCCGCTCTCCCACATCTTCCATTTGACCATGTAGGAACTATATCCATCATTCCAACTTCATCAAATAATGAGATAAAATAATCAGACATCGGATCCAATAATCTTCCATCTCCCTAGGTCTCCTCAGGAGATAGCATGAAGTTGAACTCTCCAGCTAAAATGAGAGATGAGTCATGTAAGATATCACTGTCCCTTATCCTGTCCAGGAAATCTTTTCGATGATGATAAGGAGCATAAATATTCAAAATTTGAATGACCTAATGGAACCCTTTAAGCTTCCCTTCCACCATGATACCTGCAATAGTGCGAAAAGCTCTAAAATTAGCCACATTAGGATTCCAAGCAATAAGGGATCTGCCCGAGAGACCAGAAGAATCGAGGGAACACACCCTCTATGAAGGTTTAATTTTGAGAAAATATTTCACTGCATCCTTAGCATTTGTCATCGTTTTTTGTAATAGAATCACAACCAGACTAACCACATCCAAAAAAGTTTAATACCAGCTTGCTTTGGGCCACTGTAGAGCCCTCATATATTTAAAGAGACAATATTCATTGAGAGACTCCAATGGGGCTTGTAGAATCTCTAAGAGCCTCAGAAGACGAAGAAAGGGAGAAATCTACCCTAGATAGACCTTTATTAAATAAGAGGAAACCGTAGGATTTGTACATACAGAGTCCTACTCCAGAGAAATCCTCGATGGTAAAACACAACCTTTGTCTCTTTTTTTTATTTTCTAGCCTTTAGGACAGTCACATTCCCATTCATGATAAAATATATGGGGAAAACATCTAAGGACTCTGAGGCCACAATAGATGTAACATCCCTCAAATTTGATCATTTATTATTATTACTTTGTAAATGTAATTGTAAATTACATAAATGGCCCTAGTGAGGAGTTCAAGGCCAAGGCCCCACCAGTGGACCTTGAGACTATTGTTATGGTTGTAAATGTTATTTAGGAGACCCCGTGATGACACAATTAATTGACAGGACAACTAATTCCACTAATGGGGAAAGATGAACTGACTAGAGAACCATGGAGATCCAAGACATAGATAATGAGGATCATTTTGGTGCCTAGGACATTCGAAATAATTGTGAACCAAAGATGTTCACCTGAAAACCCTAGTATTCATACCTATTACCCTAAGTTATGTTAATCTTATACGAGTTTAATTGCACAACAGTAAGTAAATACTTATGATTTATTTTACTAAATTAAGTATAAGGATTAGGGAGAACTTCCTAAATTTTTTTACTATTTTAAAACACTTACTCTAACCCTTGGGAAGTTTCTCAAGAGATGTTCTCGATACTTCTATAAAGAAAAAAAGGGGGGTTAAGATAATTCTTATATTCACCTCATTTTCACCTTGAGAAGTGAAAGATTTAAAAATGTTCTTTAAATTGCATAGTTATGATAAACTAATTAAGTAGATATTATATATATAACACTTTAGCTATTATATATATTATCTATAAATGTGTCTTTTTTATATATAAGTAAGATTAATCAATAATTGGGATAAACTAATATATATACATATATATAAGTATCATATATATATGGACATGGAAGATTTATTAAGTATTTTACGAGGATCATCAATAATACTAAGATAAAGGTCGATTACATACAATTGAATTAATATATATATATCAAAACGGAGAGATTTTTCCTTTTTATGTTGCATAAAAATTCTGCCATTTGGCATTTACTCCCACTTAGCATCGGCGACCCACTGAAGTATAAGCAACCAAGGTAACCCTCTGATTTAGGTAACCCTCTGATTTCTCGAGGTAGTGGCTGACGAAACCAGCATAATGTTTATCGTTGAAACCAAGAGGGATAGGTATTAAGCTAGCACGTAAACTTGGGGATTTCCCACGTCTTTAAATTTTGTCATGCATTGGTAACCCTCCCACGCTCAGAATATCGTGGTTCTTAAATGACCCTGCAACACTCGAAGTGATCGAAGCCGTGATCGTAGGATTGGTTGTCTCGAATTGGAGTTCTGAAATGACAAATCTCACTGCCATCTGTTCCTCTGACAGAGCTCACGATCTCTCCACCATGCCAGTGTTAGCTCCTTATTAATGAGATAGACCTTTTCTATAGTTTGAGAGTAGTGGAAGGTTACACTCCCTCCCCTTTTGTTTTGGCACTTGTCGGGTATCAGCGTTAATAAAGATTGCACGGGGTCTTCAACGTTTCACTGCGAAACTTTTAGTATAGCGCGATGGAGGATAAGTAATAGCCCCAAACAAGCTGGATTCCAACCTTTGCATGATCGCATTTCAGGTAAAAATATGTAATTACGCTTACTTTGTAATTATTTTCGCTCATAAAAATTCTCACTAAACCTCTGCGGAATTTTACGCTGGCCATTTTACAATTTTATGTACAGGCTGCAATTATGCAGTATTCAGATATATGTGTAATTTAAGTTGTGATTTTTGGAGGACATCATGAATGCCTAAGAGCCGCAAGGGTTCACTATATGATGTATATTCCTTTTTAACCTACCATCATAGCTCAGTGAAAAGTAGTTCCAGTTCGGCGTTGAGGTATATCTCCTGCATTAAAGGATTAGTTCACCCCAAGGGTGCAATCCCTTGGGGTATATCTCTGAGATCCGTTTTTCTTTGTCCTTGTGCATGAGTTGTTTTTATGTTTTCTCCTGACTGCTTAGTACAACTTGCAATCTTGACGAAGGAAACACAAGTAGTAAAGACCTATAGGGATCGATCTCTACTTTTAGATTGCCAGTAAACGATTCGGCGATTGTCACCTTAGTAATACTGGATAGATATGTTTTAAATTAGTGTGGATAGATATGATCTATATATTTAATCATTATCTCTACCTCGGTAAGTGCTAGAACACTTGACCTCTGCCTTCTGCTATATAAATGTCCAGCGATAAATGCGTGAGGCATTTAGCATGAAGGATCATCATCCATACAACCTATTAGTTTGATTGTTGTATCGAATTGCATTTTGCATTCTGTTTTTATCTTATGAATGATTTATTACGCTTTAAATCTTAAATTGCGGTTATTAGGAGATGTGTTGTGTCCAATCTTGTTGCACTTAGATTTATCTGTAGGATGCCATCGTAGACGTGTGTTTAAATATAGCTTTGCGTTTATTATTATACTGAAAAACGTGTTTTCTAATTCTCTTTGTGATAGATAATCAGAATGTTAATACCTTCAATTTGAAATACCTGCACACGATATAACGTACAGGGATTGTTATGCTCATCCCTGTCATTGATCCAAATTTAACCCTCGTAAAAATGATAGGTAAATATTGTTATACTGCTTTAGTAATTAAGATGTTTGGAATTAAGAGTATAACCCAGCAATTATTATATTGGTATGAATTGTTATAAGTATAATACGACAAGTATTTAAGTGAAATGTTAGGTTAAAGTATTTTAGCCTAAAGAAAAAGGGTGATACCTTTTTAAACTAATGTTATGTCTAAAGGAGTGTTACCTTTTTAAACTAATGTTATGTCTAAAGGAGTGTTAGACATTGATAAAATAAGATTTATGCTGTCTACTTATTGAAACAACTAATTTGGCTTGGAGTATGAGTAGTGGAATAGATTTATGTTGCCATTGTGTATATCAGAGTTAGCATGGATAAAGTTCTTTATGAGAGAAGTTAGAGAAAAAAGAAAGTGGTTGGCAAAAAACTTGTTGCTAGATGTAACCTTTTCTTTTTTTATTAAATAATACAACACAGCTTTTAAGGTAGCCCAAGAGTGGGTGAACCACTTTAAAAAAGATCTCCCTCTCTCATGCTCTCTTTGTATGTATCTTCTTGTGTATTTTCAATGTGTCTTATTATTATTCAATTTGATCTACTTTGATTTATGTGTATTTGTGTTTTCATTTATTTTAACTATGATGACCTTTTTCTCATATAAGCATGTGTGTTTACAATTGATATTTCCTTATTATTTCTTGTGTGCATCCTTATCTGTTGCATGGATTTAGAATTGATGATAACTGTGTAGACACATCTAAATATGGAAATGGTTGGAAATTCTATTAGTCATGCATCATATTAACTTTAGGTTTGCACATGTTTACAGCCAACTTGTTGTATGAACCAAATAACTTATGGGTTCTCGGTTAGTAGGAGATTGTCCTCTTACTCATGTAAAAAAGATGAAAGAGGTTGAGTAAAGTAGATTGTAATACACCACTCAAATGTAGAGTTATGGATGCATCTGAATAGAACAAGTAAATATTGATAATTAAGTGTTACGATATTTTCTTGTTGTTTAGACAATTAGATCATTAATTGATAATTTATGAGATGTTTAATGATCGCCTTTTAATTATAAAGTAGATTTAAATACTGAAACATTACACTTCCGCATAACATGTATGGGTGGTTTGACCGCTTAGAAAAAACTTTAAATTTTGATGAAATTTGGAAACATGTTAAGCATATGTGTTTACAACTGATATTTCCTTGTTATTTCTTGTGTACATCCTTATCTGTTGCATGGATTTAGAATTGATGACCACTGTGTAGACACATCTAAATATGGAAATGGTTGGAAATTCTATTAGTCATGCATTATATTAACTTTAGGTTTGCACATGTTTACAGCCAAAGTGTTATATGAAACAAATAACTTATCAAATTGCGTTGCTCTTGGTTAGTAGGAGATTGTCCTCTTACTCATGTAAAAAGGATGAAAGAGGTTGCTTAAAGTAGATTGTAATACACCACTCAAATGTAGAGTTATGGATGTAGTTGAATAGGACATGTAAATATTGATAATTAAGTGTTACGATATTTTCTTGTTGTTTAGACAATTAGATCATTAATTGATAATTTATGAGATGTTTAATGATCGCCTTTTAATTATAAAGTAGATTTAAATACTAAAACATTACACTTCCGCATAACATGTATGGGTGATTTGACCCCTTAAAAAAACTTTAAATTTTGATGAAATTTGGGGATGTGATAGTAGAATATATTTGCAAGGGAGATCTATAGTTTAGGGATTATTCATTTGTATCGGGAACAAAATCAGATAAAGGAGAGGATGATATCCCAATCCTAAGAGGTTTCATCATAATTCCATTGTGAGGGGTCTCAAACAAAGAAACAATATGAAGAGAAGCTGAAACTTCAGGCACCAACCAAGAAAGAGAGTTATTATTCTCAGGACTATAATCCTCTAATGATTTCCCCACAAAATCATTCCGACATAACAACTCCGAGGGTTTCAAGACAAACCTCTTTGGAGGCGTACCCCCTTCATCCCCATGGTTTAAATCGGATTTCATACCCTCCAAAATAGGATAGCCAGCTCGGTCGAAGCTAAAGGGGAATCCGACACTGAGTCTTCCATTAGAGAAACTTCAATAAGATTTTCTTTTGTACTTATAGGGACTTTAATATTTCTTTGGCAGTCAAGAATTTTAATAGAATCAGAATATTTTTTTCAAACTTACTAACAAATTCCATCGTTGAGTTGAACTCCAGAGGTAGTGGAAAGTTCTATACTCCATCCAGATCCTCAGGTTGCATCATTTCTAGTAAACAACTTGATCTCGAGTTTCCCGGAACCTTTGATGAACACCGAGCCTTAGATTGACCAATCTCCCTTCAAAACTGACAACGAAAGGGGACTCACCGGTAGTCCAACATTTAGATGAAAGAGCCACCCTCCCACACAACCTCTAGTTCACCCAGTAAGCCTTCAACTGAATCAAGATCCACCAACATTCACCCTGATTTTCTTTCAGGCCCCACAAAGGTTTCATCTTCAAATAATATGAATCGTCCAATATAATTTTCCACGGAAAGGAATCCTGTAAAGTTCCAACAGTGGAGGGGAAAACCAGGGAGGATAAACCATAAATGGCAACGCCCAAAATTCTCTTTTCGAGGGTCAAAAGCTTCATGCCAACGAGACAGAACAAGAAATCCATGCTCCAAAACCCCAAATCTATCTTCAATAGCCCTTATATTCTCCTCTGACAGAAACTGGAAGACGATCCATCCATTTACAAGCATAAGAACCCTTGGCATATTGACAATAAACGGATTCTATCTCTGTCAGATCCATCCTAAAAACTCAACATGGGTAAGTTTTATATATTCAAACTTCCCAATCAAATCCATTTGATCAAAGCAGAGACTATGTTCAAGGTAACGTCTTTACGTAGGATGCATAAGGGTATTCACTTTTTTTTTTCTTTTTCGAAAGCTAAATGAGCATCAAGAGAAGAAACATTTCTTCCCTTTATGGGTTTAAGTTCATGGGACTTATGTGCCCCGTCCGACACAGTGTCAACTAACTTTCCTCCATCCCCAGAAAAAAGATACATGCACATCGGAATCAAGTCCCCGTGAATCCGAAGAAAATGGACAAGACTCATATATCACCGAGGTAAGCTGATTAGTTTTGACAGTCCCATGAAATGACCCACCATGAGAGGGAGAAACACTCGAAGCCCTCCCATTTCCTACGCAGGACGGATTAGAAAAAGGATACAAGTCAGTAACATTACTGGACTCCATCTCATATTCCAAAAAATGTCACAATCTACAGTACAATACGAAGGCACCCACTCACGGAAAACCTAAAAAAAAAACCTGAGATAAGACTCCAATATCAAAAACTAAGAGAATCAATCAATGGGATTAAGAAATTTTAAATTCCCACTTATTTTACACTGGTTGGTAACCCATTAATTTCACCTACTATGAACAAGAGAATTTAGGGTTTCTCATGCTAGAATAATTTGACAGATTCAACCATCAATAATCCTTATGCACAAATTTTTTTGGTGCTGCTAATTGATTGATCGATCAAAAGTAATTCAGATCCGACTATATATTAAACTTTGGATCTAAAGTAATTTAGATCCAAACATATATTAAACTTTTAACTACATTTAATACTCTACCAATTCATACTTAATATTCTTTATTTGAAAAAAAATGACTTACAACCTTTTGCAGTGGACAAAGTTATCAATCATACAACTCTATTAATGTTGGGAGAATCTATGAAGATAGGTGTCTATTTCATAAGAATTGGGTGGTCGAGAAGCATACCGGAAGCTATTTTTGCCGAATAACAATATTTATTCGGCTGAATAAAATAATTTATTCGGCCAAATAAATATTTTTATTCATCCGAATAACCTCTAGTTTATTCGGCCGAATAAACATTCACGGTTCACCGTTAAAATTAACGTCAACCTTGAACTACGTGCGAGGAAGTGCTGACAAGGAAAAATTGTCAGGCATTTTTGTTTTTGTCTATTCGTCCGAATAATTATTCGGCCGAATAATGTTTTAGCTAAATACTTATTCAGTTGAACAATTATTCGTTGAACCATTATTCGACCGAACAATTATTCGATTCCGCCGAATAATTGTTCGGCTGAATAATGTTTCGGCCGAATAATTGTTCACTATATAAGTTCAGCTGTGGCCTTGTTTCTTCATTTTTCCATCGAATATCCTGTAAGGCCACCCTGCTGTTGCGACCCTACCCCCCGTTACTGGGACCCCAACCCCGCCTATTGCTGTGACGTCGACAACTCCGTTTCTTCTACGTTGCTGACCTGTTGCTTCAATGTCGCCAGTTGCAACTCTGCCGACCTCCTTCGACATCGTTGAGCCACTGCTTTTTTCCACCATTCCACCCCTGCTTTTATGTCACTGACTCTGCTGACTCTGCTGAACTGCTGCTTGTTTCCACTGTGCCACCCCTGCTTCGACATGGTCGACTCTGCAGTCTCTGCGACTCTGCTGACTTGTGACTCTTTCCGCCACCTTCTTGACGTGGAGCGTGGTGTTGGGCATGGTCTTCGACAACATCCATTTCGGAGGTAAATTTTTGTTGTAGCTTGGTTTTCTCAGTTTACTTGTTTTTGTTGTTTTTTTTGGTGTTCTAATTAGTGGTATCATTGGCAAGAGATCAACGTTGCACTCCACGTTCAGCTTTGCTTCTTTGGGAGGCATTCGACATTCAATGTGAGACAACCCTTCCTAGTAAACCTTCTCGATCCTGAGGTGAGTTAGAAAATACATTATAGACATAAATTAAAATTCCTGTAGCACTTATAGAAATTATAGAACATACATTATTCACTTGTTACACTACATAGATACTCAAATGCCATGGGTATTTAAACACGTTTTAGGCACATTCTGAATTGACCTTTCCATGGTTAAAATTCATAGCTGCAACTCCAATACTATATTTTTATTTTTTTTAATGTGTATGATATGAAGTGAAATTTACAGACTGCAAATACAACAAATAGTCTTACATGACCCACTAAAATTTCTTTCGTAAAGAAGAGAGAGTGTACACTAGAATAAAGAATGTGTTCTGGTTTTATGTGATTTTGCTTGTATGAGTGTGTAATGCAAATCAATGTTGTAATTAGGTTATATAACATTGTTGAGGATTATGAAATAAAATTAACGTTACTAACCCTGTAAATATCAAAATTTACATTAAATTAAATCTGGAAAATTTGGGAAAAATCTAAATATTTGTCATTAAGAATTTTCTTGAAACTGCTTCTTTTGCTTGTATGAGTGTGTAATGGAAATCAATGTTTTAATTAGAGTATATAATATTGTGGAGGATTAGGGTATACAGTGTGTAAATAAAATTAATGTTACTATCCATAGTTTAATTCTCCACATCTTCAGGTGTAATGAGGTCGCCCTATGTATCTACGCATTCCATCTGAGCATTTTCATCTGCCAATGCTTCACTGCTTATCCAAATTTTATCTATTGATGCTCCCTCATTTTATAGCACAAAGGCACACTGCATTGTCCTCTTTACACTCTACATTCTAATAATCTTCCCTTTAGTACTTTTTATAATCCTCTACTCCCGGGTACTCTGTCCGTCTATCCAATGCTCCGTTCAACTTTGCATCCTTCTCATAATCTAACCTTATGGATACTCAACTCTAGAATCTTTCATGAAAGAGTGTTCTATGGTGTATATTATTCCCATCTAACTTTTAACCACTCCTCATTAATTGCACGCTTTTGATAACTCTCTCCATGATCACTCTGTTGTAAAAGTGATAAATTTAGAAATATGCTAGGGATAGTATAGAAACCACCATATCTATTTATTTATTTTTACCTATTTCAAAATATTTTTTCCATCATATAACCCTCAAACAAAAATTTTTATTTTAGAATGCAAATATTAGAAATAGAAGAGGGATTTAGTGAGAGTCTAATGTAGTATGTTCAATTTTATAGTAATTAACTATGGGATGAAGTAGCTCAGAAGGATGAAATTGCTGGTACCTGATTCAATTTATACCAGATACATCTCTAGTCAGCATCAAAATTGGGCCTGCATCTGCTTTATTATTCCCATATCACATGTTTGGCTGAAACAATGCATTTTCTACCTGAAACTTGCAGTTTATTATCAATAATTTTAAAAATTATCCATGGTTTTATCAGAAGCTGCAAGACATAGAAGACCCTGAGAGAATTTATTAGCTGTTACACATTGTTATGGATGAAAGATGCATAAATAAAAACTATTAGTGTGAATCCCTAGCTGGTTTTGGGTTAAAATATTTTAAGTCCGACAATCCCGCTAGTTTTGAGTCATTTTTGGACACTATTTTGACTAAATATTGTTGAATCCTGTGAGCCTCTCATTTAATATAAAAATATATACTCATTATTGTATAAACAAAATAACCAAATATATGACGAACAACTATATATATCACCAACAAAGTTTGATTTAAAAAAAATAAAGTTGTTGCAGTAATAGTATCTATGCGAAGGAGTGAAAGCAGTAACAGTCTATATGTGAAGGAGTGAAAGCGGTAATAGTCTGCATCAAAAACTGTTTAATATAGGATTGGAACTGGTACTGTTTATGCTACTATCTTTTCTTTCTCCTATGTTGTTGTATCTGCTACTGAAATTGATTAAGCTACTCATCACCTTCCTTTACTTATAATGCACCTGCCACTACTCTTTCGACTACACCGACTACTTAAAACATTGGATAACAACTAGTAATCGTGTTGAATTGTATGCTTCAACATAATCTACTGATGCTCGAATCAACCCTCCAGATATGATCCATCCTAACCAACCCTTATATAACAAATAGGATCCCGATTCATCCTTATTGTTTTCACATACCCCCATGCATAATGCCTTATATGGCGGTACATAGTTATCAGGATAAAGGTAGTTAATGTTTTTCAAAAGAAACAAACTGGTTTAAGTGCTTTCCGGTTAAGTAAAGGTTCGAGTACTTGCCCAAGCTTGAAATAACTAGCTGGTCATAACTAGTAGGTTGTGTTCCTACTCTCGTAGTGAAGTTACCAGCTTCCTCCAGGATACACTAAGTACGGTGTCTCCTTGTTATCTAATCTGTTGGATTTAGATTCTTTGTATGATCCTACTGGTGAATGATTAATGTCAAGTAATGTAATCCAATGTGGAAGTTATGTAATGTCATCATAGTGTCTTCTCCCCTTGCCATCATAGTTTATTTTTTGTATTGATGTTGGACTCGATATTAAAGAAGCACCCCGTAGCTAATACAAGTTCTTAATGAATACAAACTAATATTAATTGTGATCTACTCCTGCTATCATTGATGCTATGACTTGCTCTTCTCTGCTCTGAATCAAGGAATGGTGGTAAATAACTATGATTCATCACAAGTAAATAATAATAGTAGTAATTAGTGTTGACCGGATTTTATGAATGAGGTCAACTAAAGAAAATCAACCCATACAAGTTTGTTACTGCACCTTCCAGTGTGTTTGGGTTAGTTGATTTTCACAGGTTTTGGTCTTGCTACCACCTAGGTTTTACTCTCTTAGGGAGAGTTCTAATACTTTAAACTAGAAAAATATAATCTAAATCACTTAATACTACTAAATTCTAATTAATACAACTAAAACTATTAAAACTAACATAAATATTAATCTATAAATTAAACTAAGCTATTGGTGAAAATATATCTATTTAACAACTAAATTCTATTTAGCAGCTGCTAAATGAAACTTAATCTAATTATACCTAACTGACATTTTTTGCCCTCTTAAGGAGAGTATTTTGATTTTCTGAAATATTTCTTAGGAATTATAAAAAGATACTCAACTAACAGCTGTTTTAACTAAAAGGGAAAATCTATTTTAATTTATTTAAACTATCCCAACCAGAAGCTAATTATAAATTATGTTAACTGTTATTGACTATTAAACAATAGTAATTTTTATAAATATAACTATGACAGTTAAAAAACTAATCACAGTTATTATTACAATTACTATCTATTGTAAAATAGTTTATGATTAAAGAGATACTAATAAAAAACTATTAGTATCTTAAAATCATAAAAATTAAAATTAACATATAACACTTTAATATCAGAACTTAAAGATATTCAACTAATCGACAGAATACTTGCAAAAACACAAGTAAATCAACCAATTAATTCATTTATGCATAACATTACTTAATCAAATTATTAAGAAAACATAGTAAAATGATTAAAAATATTATTAAGATCTAACATGAAAATGCAATTTTGATTTGAGTAATTTCATATGATTCACACAATTATCCTAAAATACAACTGCGAATGAGTCAAGCAAAGAAAAGAAAACCAAAAGCTAAATATTTACAAAATTTTAATAGGGGCCACTTGATTTGTGCAAAGATCAAGGGGAGTTGTTGGGGTGCCAACAAATGGCAACATGCTGGGTGAACCAGTTATCTCTGCAGAATAAATATGAATCTTAAAAGATGTAAGGGTAATAAAAATAAAAACCTCTTCAAATGTCAACTTTCCAACCACATAACTTGATCTTGCCATTGGTTTATATAGGTAAAAATTGAACTCACAACTTTCAAAATAAATCAAACTACCCCAACCATTATCCAAAAGATTATAAAGATAAATGAATATTCTACAAATGCAGGAAGAAAATTTTCGAAGGAATTGGTTTCTCTTCACAGAAACAAGTTATAGAACACATAGTATATAGACCTATGACCTCAATACTATAGGATAAACCTTTCAACCTCACTTAGATGCTTGTATCCCATCCACTAGATATGGATCATTAAAAGTAAAATTTCATTTTTTCTCAGATTTAAAAATAAATAAAGACATTAACTAAGGACCATTGTCCTAGCGTGGTAACTAGATGACGACAATGTCATTCACAAGTACTATCATAAATTGAGCAGGATGGATCGTGACGAGACCCACTGTCTCTTGATTTTTGAAACCAAGAGCCACTACCCCATCTTGTTGATCGAATATTGAAAATGTCAGTCCAATAGGACCGATGATCATGAGCAGATCCACTCATAACGAGACCTTATGTTCCTTAGTTAACCCCTTAGGTTTTATTAATGTGATGTGAAATGAATAATACTAGGATTATTTAAAACTCAACAGAGATTACTTAGTGAATGGGGAAGCAGATCCAAACGACCCACTAAAGAGCAAATGATGGCATAAAAAGTGTAAGAATAACTTACGATTCTTGACCTACTTCAATCTAGGGAAAAGGATTCCTTTGAAAGTAAACTCATCTACATTATAGCATCATTTTAAAAGATGAAGATTCTAGATAATAGTCGGGTAACTCAATCAATTCATCAGTATGGTCCATAATAGATTATTCAAGGCCAAGGCTAATCTTGTCATGGTCAAAATTTTGACAAAAGAAGAGAGTCTTTGTAAGGATATCCCTTTTAAACTTCTCAGTTTATAAACAGAGAAGCATGTAAAAACCAAGTAATGTACCAACATAGTGTTATTTATTTACAACCCCAAACTTCAAGAAAGCTAACAAAAGCAAAAATGAAATTCGAAAAGCTCACACATATCAAAACCGTTATTGAAAACCAAGCTATCTTGAAATCAATAAAAATCACTAATTTAACCAAAACACCTAAGACCTTATATACAAGATGGGACCTGATCAAATCCAAATTTCAACCCAAAGATATGCATTACAATCCAAAAGAAAAGAAGAATTAAGTATTCACAAAGATAACCAATGATATGCAAAAAAATTAATATTTACCCAAACTTTAGTTGATTATCGAAGAAGGTAAATAAAATCGAAATTCGAAAATCAAGATACGATTATGTTCTATGAGATTAGCTATACAAAATAATGTAAAAATCATGAACTGATGATATGCATACAGAAGGACGACCAATCTCCCAATATTAAAATTGACCACGATATAGTAATATAAAGGATTGAATTCTTAATAATTTCTTTTTTTTTGTAAGATAGTTGTGAAACCTTCTATTAACGAATCAAAAAAGAAGATATTGATACAAATGCAAGGCTATGGCCTTTCCTTCAAAACCTACTGCTCACATAAAACAAATTTTCTGAGCCAAAATTAAAGATACTACTATGAATGGAACATCCCTGACTTAATATATCAAGTGGGTCCATGAGATGCCTTGCGAGGGTCCTTTTTCTTTCTTTGAACATAAATCCACCTGGCTGAGTTGTTTAGTTCTGATTAGATAGGGATTATAGTTAATTGTTGTGTCGAGGGGTCTTCTGCGTTCTTCTGAAAGTTTAGATTTGCTTCCTTGTCGCTGTCTGAGTGATTGAATTAATGAGGTCGTTTTCGACCTCCCATTCCCAAAGCATAAATCATTGATCTATCATTGAGATCTTCACCCTCGGATGTTGTGTTGGGGGTTTATGTCGTCATGTCAAAATCCAGAGTAGAGTGCGGCTGAGTCGAAGCAGGAGGGATGGGGGTGTTTTTTGGGTAGCCAATCTTCTACACAGTCGGGGTCTTCTTGATTTTTTCTCCTTCATGCCAGCATTGTGGTCGTTTGTGAAAGGAACAGACCGGGATGGATGGGAAAGCTTCCTGGAGATGCCTTAGTTGTTGACAAGAACAACATCTAAACATTGTATTTTCATAGTCTATGACTTGTAGATGGGGTTTGTCTCCTCCCTAGTCTATAAATATTTTGTCCGTTAAGGCTTTATGAAGATCTAGCTCCACACAAATTCGGGAAAAGGACCTTAGACATTTTGAGATTCGATCTATATCTATCTTGAGAAATGTGCCTAATGCATTCCCAACCATGGTTAGGGAGTTCGATGACCAGAGATGTAGAGGGAGATTCAGTAATCTTACCCAGACAAGTGTGGCCATAGAAATGGGTCACAAAGGATCAAACCCTGGGAACCGATGTTCCATAGATAGCCCTGATCCTCCCCAAAACCATGGCCTGTGTGCTATTACCCTATTGCAATCCTCTATTGTCTCGAACTTTGCTATAAAATACCCTTTAGAACAAAAGAAGATTTTTGGCTTCAATTGCTAGGACTTTTGTGTAACAAATACAAAATAAAATATTAATTAAAATGTATTATTTACTAAGTGAAAGGGTGTAACCCTTCAATTTACACACTCAAGCCTATAAAGGCGAGCATCATTGTAAATATTATCATCTCTTTAATAATAATTATCTATTCTTTCAAATATGGATTTCACGTCATGAAGTTCATCTAGCATATCGTCGATGAAGGTAATTTTTGGAGAGAATTCTGCAAGCAAATTGGAACATCACTTAACATGAGTTCATCTTATCATCCCCAGACAGATGGCCAGACAGAATTCGTCAATAAATGCTTAGAAACCTACCTCCGTTGTTTTGTTATTGATAAACAAAATAAATGGTTTCAATGGCTACATCTTGCGGAATGGTGGTATAATTCTACTTATCATACATCAACAAAAATGACACCATTTCAAGCTCTCTATGGATATGGACCCCCAAAATGGAAGGACCTCATTACCAATCAAGCAAGGGTTGCCTCAGTAAATGACTATTTAGAAGAAAACCAAAAGATTGTCTAAATACTTAAAGAGAATCTGAACACCGCTAGGAATAGAATGAAGCATCAAGCAGATCGACATCGAACAGAACAAGAATTTGAAGTTGGAGATTGGGTATTTGTACGATTACAACCCTATAAGCAACTGTCACTTAAACAAGGTGGAAATAATAAATTGGATCCACGATTTTATGGCCCATATCAAATCAATAAGAAGATTGGCCACGTGGCATATGCATTGGAGTTGCCAATAACAAGATGCGTCCATAATGTCTTCCATGTTTCATGCTTAAAAAGGGTGATAGGTCAACATCAATAGGCACAAACACTACTTCCCATGTTAGATGACGAAGGAAGAATCATTTTTGATCCAGAATATATCATTGATACCAGAGAAAGGAGATTAAGAATGCGAGTAATTAAAGAGTACCTTATAAAATGGAAAAACCTCCTTGATGAAGATGGAACATGGGAATCTGAACAATTTTGACAACTACATCTTTCACTAACATCGCATTGAGGACAAAGCTCCTTTAAAGGGAGTGGCAATGTAACAAATACAAAATAAAATATTAATTAAAATGTATTATTTACTTAGTGAAAGGGTGTAACCCTTCACTTTACATGCTCAAGTCTATAAAGGAGAGCATCATTGTAAATCTTATCATCTCTTCAATAATAATTATCTATTCTTTCAAATATGGATTTTGCGTCCTGATTTTATTGCTCCATGTTATATCCAGTCTTGCATACTTTCAGTAGAGGGCTAAGAGCCATCAAATCTATAGATGATGGCTGTACATCGGAGATTAGACGCTGTGGCTCTGGCCTCTACGCTCTCTAGCTTTGCTGTGGATGTATTCTCCAAGTGTTCTACAATGTAGGCTGAGCCTGACAACACCTTCTAGCCTGAGCTCACTTCTCCAGCTCCAGAGCCATTCACAACTGCTTTAAAGGTTGGGTATTTAGGAATATGTTTTGAAGAAGAGTCTTTGTCCCCTCCCCCGAGCCCAACTACCAAGGATATGGTCAAATCTCGTTCGATTCCGTAATCTCTTAGTTGGGCATCTGCCTCGCTCTTCCTATCTGCAGCACTGCCTTCCCAGTCTCAATCAACATAACCCTGCAGGTTAAACTTTTGATTCGTATCATACTTGAGCCCATAATCAATTGTACCCTTCAGGTACCTCAGAATATGATTTACAACAACCAGGTGAACACCTCTGGGAACTGTGAGGAACTGGTTCAATGTGTTCACTGAAAATCAAATATCTGGTCTCATATTCGTCAGGTACATCAAGGACCCAATCATCTGACGATACATCGTGACATCAACCGGATCAGATGAAGCATCACACAGAAGCTACAGGTTCAATGCCATAGGTGTGGCCATGGCCTTGCAGTCCATTATCCCGAACCTCTTTAGGATCTCAACTGCATACTTCCCTTGTCCAAGGAAGATTCCATCTCCACTCTGCCACACCTCTATGCCTAGAAAATAGTGCATCATCCCCAAGTCCTTCATCTCAAACTCGGAAGCAAACTTCCTCTTGGTATCAGAAATCAACCCATCTTCACCTGTTACAAACAGATCATCCACATACAAAAGTACTATCACAAGATTGCCTTCCTCAACCTTGTAGTAAAGGTTGGAATCTGCTTTACTCTTGGTAAAGCCCAAACTGGATAGAAAGTTGTCTATCCTACCATACCAAGTCCTAGGATATTGCTTCAAGCCATACAAGGCTTTCTTCAGTCTACACACATATGACTCCCTATCATGTGTCTCAAAACCAAGTGGTTGCTCCACATACACTTCCTCTTCGACTACACCATTCAAGAAAGCTATCTTGAAATCCATCTGGTGTATCTTCCATTTCATCACTATAGCCAAAGGAAGTACTGATATGATGGAAGTGTACTTGGCTATAGGTGCAAAAGTCTCTTCATAGTCACACCCTCTTTCTGGGAGAAGCCATGAGCTACAAACCTTGCTTTGTATTTCTCCATGCTACCATCTGCAGCATGCTTGATCTTATAGATCCACTTGGAAGTCACAACAAACTTCCCTTCACGTCTTGGGACCACATCCCAAAAATGATCGATTGGTACTTCTCGACCATGGCATCCTTTTACTGTATCCCGTATCATGGGAACTTTAGATTCTTCAATATCTTCAATAGATAGTTTGAACTTCGTTGCTGGAACAAATGTTGTAGTCCTTCTTTTGTAGGTGATGGTATACGATCTTTCCTATAGAACAAGTTAAATTGCATGATTAGAAACATCTCATAGTTTTTTAGAACAAATTCTTACACATAAAGAAATATGTCATACAATCATGCAATTAATTTAGCCAATGCTTAAATACAACATTTATCCATATCTTGTAACTTTCTAGATGCCTTCCAATCTCTACCAGAACATTGTTAAGAGTGTGCACAACTCCCACCATGTCAGCAAAGAGGTTTCATTCTAGATAAGTAGCAATGGAGTGTTGTACAGTGCCATAGGCCACTTACCCATCACATGCATATTAGTAGTATACTGTTCATTAATGCAATTATTCTAATATGCATAATACACACCCTAAGTCTAGGAACATAAGCATATACATCATTTGAGCAATATTATTTAAACAACCAAGTATGCAAGAAATGACAATTCAAATACTTATCTTTGTTTGGTTGTAGGGTGGAATCCCTCTCAATATTTGCTTCCTTGTAGGAACTACTGGAGTGTGCTCCCTCTTGATCTTTGCTTCCTGGATTACCTGTCTTTGAACTTATATCCATTGTTGATCACTATGCATACTTACTAGTATCATCATTGTGTTATCCTCAAGATCTCATACATAACCATACATGCATTAGTATAATCTCAATACTATCAAAACACAATAATCTTAAACATGTATAGTCATGATCATTTCAAACACAGATAATAAGCATTAGCATTCAATGTTTTAGGGAAGACTTCTCTTACTCATGCATATTCATATTTGACCATAGAACTCTTCTGGTTAGTCATATCATCAATCAAGGTAAGAGACATAATATGCATAAACCCTAGATTAATTAAATTTATAGCTTCATAAATAATCATTATCAATCATGCCATGTATATTTATATAAGAGATCCTAACACAAGGTAGGATTCTAACTTGATATAGGAAAAACATACCTGGATTAGCATGCTAGCTAGTTATGTCTAACATACCCACATAATGTCTTCTTGTTCTCTTCAATGACTTGTGCTAGTAACCTGCATATCTCATAGGTTAATCATTATAGAACTAAGTTATACATACCTTGTAAGTAGATCTTCTATGTGATCCATAAAAATGGATGAATCTTTGTCTTCATGTCACCATGGTCATATGTTCTTGAGCTAGAACATGATTTGTCTTTCTTGATGTACCTTTCATGTTAGGAGACAACATCAACCTCATACAACACCACAATGCATTAGTACAATCATAAGTGTCAAAACCCTAATCAATGAATATCTTCATTCATAATTTTATTAAGGTGATATGACAAGGCTAAAGTTAATCAAGATTGTACTAACCTTAATGAAGACAAGCATACCATAAATTTAATCATGAACAGATCTCAAAACATACTTGGATAAGTCATACCTGTCGAGTTTGCTTGTAATCTTCTTATGTAAGGCCTTAGCCTCATCTCCCTCTGAAACAAGAACTTCTTCACTTATGCAGGTGACCAATCCATTCTCTTCTAGGATTAACCCAATCCACTTGAATTGCAGAAACTGGATCTAGAGCTGGACTAGGGTTTGTCAGGAAAACCCTAAAAATTCAAACTTTGAATTTCAAACTTCTGAAAGGATAGAAAGATGTGACTTGATGAGCTGATCAACCTGGTATACTCAGAATTTGAAAACTGCAAAGTTTCACCCCTCAAATTTGCTTTTCAATCTTCTGGATTCATTTGGGAGGACCTTGAATTAGGGTTTGAGTTTACCGGAGCTTCACCCAACCAAATAGTTTGATCCAAATATCTAAACTTCAATTTTTCCAAGGAGCTTCCAGCTATGGTCACATATTTCAGAAATTCCCATTTTTTTCGAAGCCCTAATTTTTCATCTTTTTGATCAAAGTCCCGAACAAGGGTTTGATCAAGCCTAGTCTTCTGCCCAACCAAAAAATTCGATCTTGGTCTCTAAATTTCAATTTTGATGAGGATAATCCAGCCGTGGTATCTGATACAAAAAATTCCAACATTCTCCGAAACCCTAACTTCCCGGAGCCATGAATGAAGGTGCTCAAAATCCAATTCTGTTTTGACAGAAATATGCACCTGATTGTTTCTAGTGTAACTCCAAAATTTCAGATCTATAGGGTCTGAAAATTCTTCCTGCGGTATCCCGATCTGTTATCTTTCCAACCCCATAGGTCTGACCTCAAATGTATTCTCTGAGAGAGAGTTATGCCAAGTGTCGCTACGTGACCTGTTTATGGGATAAAACAAGAGAGCGAACTTGTACGATGTGCCACGAGTCACTGGTTCCGTTTCGGCCTCTAAAAAACTTACCCGAGAAAGTAAAGTCCGTGCCCTACCTGTCACTTTTTATGAAATTTCATTTGGAGCTTCCTAGCCCAAGTTATGACCTTTTTCCCTATGTCACCTGTTTATGACTTAGATCTGGAAGAGGCAGAAACACTATGTTGTATAGATCATAAATCACAAAGTACAACTAATTATAGGGTGTCCTTTCAACACAAAGTACATGGGGATCTTATATTCAACCTGTAATATTTTCAGATCCTAAAACCTTGCCTAAATGTATTTATAGTGAAAGTTCTACGATGATTGGCTTTTGCTATATCAAGCCCTAGCTTTGTAAGAGCAACAAGTGTCATAAATGCCATACCATGCATTCTTTCAAGCTAGCTCTGATACCATGTTAGTTTTTCAGAATTTTCAATTTGATCTAGGATCTTAACTTAGAGAATAACATGTACAACATATCTACAACATATCTACAGCATATCAATCATGGACACAATAATGCAAGCACACAAGAGACACAGAGTTTCACTGGGGAAAACCAAGAAGGTTAAAAACCCTGCAACTTCCTTAGAGATAGATAGAGAAATGATACAACCCACTCATAAGAGATAGTGTTCTCCTAGCAGCAGCTTCTCCTCCTCCACAAGTGCATCACTCTCCAATGAGAGTATGAGTGAGAAAGTGAATGATCAAATAGAGTGCCTCCCGCACTCTATTTATACTTGACTTGACTTGCCTAATAACCTTTACTAGGTTGGCCTTAACTTAAGCACATAAAATAATGCTGACATGGCCGACCCCCAATAGGGTGGTCTAATAACCCTTTAACCCACATGAATTATACAAGGCCGACCCCAACAAGGTTGTCTAATAATCCATCAAGTATAAGTTACGACACTTACAATATAAATGACAACACTTCCGTATAGAGGAATAATAATATCTCTATAGGAATACAATATACATATATGAAATACATTCCGAAGTTACAAATACATCAACACTTTTCCAGATCAACAGTTTCTTGAAACCACCACTATTGCTGATACCACAACTTCAACACTCCTACTCTCATCCATTCATGCTCTTTCAGCTTTATCCCTTGGGGTAACACCACCATCCACCATATCCCAGCTATTTCATACACTAACCACCCTCACTGCTCCACTTCCT
Source organism: Larix kaempferi (assembly GCA_027924585.1). Lineage (NCBI taxonomy): Eukaryota > Viridiplantae > Streptophyta > Pinopsida > Pinales > Pinaceae > Larix > Larix kaempferi. The sequence continues at coordinate 192,751 of BSBM01001546.1, forward strand.
ACCCTGTCAGTCCCACTTCACATTCCACCATCAATAGTGGCAGAGATCTAGTCTTCAACTGTCCCTCTGCCATCACCATCATTTCCTTCATCACCACTAGCCAATGATGTCCAAGTCCCAGTTGTTCCTTCCTCACCATCAGCTGCTGATACATCCATTCCACATTCTGAAGATTTTACTTCAATTCCTGCTCCAACCTCTATACCATCAGTCCCAAAGTTATCACTTCTTCACCAACCACTTCTCAAATCACTATGCCAATTCCTAGCTCCACTGTCACCCAGACTGCTCCATTGGTTTCAACACCAAATGTGACCACATCATCTACTGAATTGGTAGCTTCTTTTGAAGAGGACATTGTAGTCCCCCTTGGAGATTACTTTTATAGTAAAGCAACAAAAGTAGTGGTGAAGAAAGGTAAAAAGAGAGCCAGAGATCAAGGTGTCTTGCAGGCACCTCTTCCTAATAAAATCATTTGGGCTAAGAAATCAGATGACATACAACAAGAAGCACTGGAGACTATTGTTGCCATGGGTGCTTTTGCAGGGGAAAACTTTGATTCGGTGACAACACTGGACAAAGAAATTGATCTGAAGAAGGAGGAGGTCAACAGAATTGAAGAGCAACTGGCTAAAGCCAATGAGGACCATGAAGCTGATATTCTTGAACTCATAAGAGCATTTGGAGATAAGGTTGAAGACCTTCAAGCACATAATGCTTCTCTGTAGATCTAATTGTAGGATGCTGAAGCCTTGAACACTACCCATGAAGAAAATGTAGTTGTCTTGGACAAGAAGTTGGAGGATGCAACTGCAAGTGCAACCTACTCTTCATTTTCTAAGTTCTCTCAGCAGGAGTTTAAAGACTTGGCTATTCAGGTCAATGAGGAATATCACAAGCTTCTTGCTGAACTATTTAGTACTCTGAATGAAATTTAGGAGACTAAGATTGCCTTTTGAAAGATGTCTGTCATTCTTAATGGGCAGATGGATAAAAGACAAGAAGCCTCTAAGGCCTATGATGATATTGTTGAATGGCAGACATACATTAAAGATAAACCAGAGGACATACCTGTTCTATGCAGTTTCAAAGTCAGCAAAATTAGAACTGTTTTGCATGCTTGGAGTGATTTCATTGATATGGTTGAAGAAACCATCCAAAAGGAACAGGCTATTTGTGGGAGGAGATGGTATGCTGTGGACAGTATTATGGAAAAATTTCAATTCCCTACCATGGAACTCATTGAAGATGCTTGTCCATAGAAATTAATGATCAAACAGGTTGAAAGCCGATGCGAGGAGGTAAAAGAAAAGATCCAGCAGCTCGAGCATATCCAAATTGCACATGTGGATCAGTTCATCAGGCAACCTGTCGCTATGGAATGGAAGATCCACATTTTCATACGGATCTGGCATAAGCTGGCAATGAATAAAATGGAAGGTTTCACGTGTGATTCCCAGCTGGGGCTCGACTCAGAAAACTATCTAGATTTAGATGAATTGTTAGAGATAAGTGCCAAGGGGGACGATTTTCTTGGTCATTCTTAGTTCAATCCGGTTTTGTAATCCCTTTTTATGGGGAATTTACCCTTTGTAACAATATTGTAATTACTATTTAAAGGGGTAGATATCTTGTAGGGAGGGATGATGTATTTTGGGGGAGAAAATCACCAGAGAAGGACTGGAGAAACGTTGTTTAACTTGTGATCATGTAATTTTTTGCAGACCAATGAATCAAAATTAGTTTCTTTTGGTATCCTCTTTGTTTATGTTATCAAATTTCTTTGATAATGTCTACTTTCTTCACCTTAATTATCAATCAATATTGTTGATTTTGCAGCCAATCATTACTGCATTGATCTTTGAGTTGGATTTCTCTTAATTCATGGTTAATGTGTAGTTATGTTTTAATTCAATTTATTTCATTAAAATCCTTATATATTTTTGCAAATGATTCACAGAAACTATTAAATCAATCATTGATGTTAATTTTTCAATTAACATAATATTTACAGGGTAACCTTGGATATGCTTGATCTTTAAACTATTATCAGTAATTTTCATTGCCTGATTATATTTTGAAGTAGTAAGTTAATGATCTAGTTTTACATTTCTGATAAATTGGTGAAATGACTTATTAGAATTTGAACCAAGTTACCTTGCACACAGTCAATACACTCCTTTTAGAATAGATCTGACTTAGTTTAGATTTCCTTTAAGTTAGTTTGTTCTAGGTTTAGATCCACTGTTACAGTTAGGACACTTTGATCTTCCATCATAGGAAGACTGATCCTTCTTGGATCAAACCCCATAAGTGCCAGCGGAGGCCTTTGTATCCGTGGGAGTTAACTACACCAAACAGGATGGGGATAGAATTTCTCTTGCGTAAAGTATTTTGGAGCCTTTCACTCTGGGTTTTCACCCTCTGTTGTTAGCCTTAGAACCCATTCCAACACCTACACATCCGAGGATTCAACAAATGGCGCTAGAAGGAGGGCATGAACCGACACATTGCCCATAATTAGAGCTAACTTTTATTTATTATGTTTTCATGGCTCTTTCCCAAATCCCTCCATGGGAGTCTGATACTGCATTGAGCCTACAAGGGCCTTTACATGAACTCTCTAAAAAGGCAGTTAAGATCTTGTCAAAGTTTGATGGCGAAGGTAATGTCTCTGTCATCGAGCATATTAGAAGGTATGAATCTATTTTTCATTTATTTGATGTCATACATGAAGATGTTGCTTGCAAATTATTCCCATTTACCTTTGAAGGTAAGGCCGCTCTTTGGTTTTATTTTTTACCCTTGAATTCAATTTCTAGTTGGTTAGAATTTAAGAATGTTTTTATAGATTCTTTCAAAGATTATGATATAACTGAAATTCATCAAAATCTAAGTCAAATGCAAATGCATGATGGAGATTCAATTGGAGATTTTAATACACATTTTCGACAAGTGTATTATAGCTTACATGAAGAACATAGGCCTTCAGCACAACTTACGTTTTTCTAGTATGTTAGATCTCTTCCCAAGACTATGGCTTTGTTCCTATTACATGAAGGGATAATAGATTTCAGTGAAGCATGTAAAGAGGTTCAAAATCTTGAGAAAGACTTGAAGAGGTATCCTTTAGATCTTTTTCATCCTTATGTCTCATATGATGTTCAATTTGTTGAAGAAGAATCAAAGGTTTCACAAATGGTTCGATTAAGTAAAACAATTAATGATTTCTACAAAAACGTTATGTCCATTAGAGAGGAAACAAATATTCAAAATGCTTTACATGATTTGGAACAAATAGTTTTTTCATCTAAAATTCCGTCTTCCTTAGAAACAAAAGGAAAATCAGTTGCAAATTCCGATCTTCTGTCTTCTCTTTCAAATGGATGTAAGTATGATGAGTGTTTCACATCTTCCCTTCATTGCTTGGAATCTCAATTTGAAACTGTGGAAGAAAATCTTAATTCTGATACCTCCAATCTATGTAATGAACAATTTGTTAAATCAAATTTTGAACATTTCCCTTTTTCTCAATTTGATCACAATGATCCAACCATCAATGAAAATGAAAATTTTGAGGATTATGAAGAGGGTTTTTCATCTATTTTTAATAATTTTAAAAGTCCTTTTTTGAATGAGATTCATTATTCTACATTTAATCAAACGATGGATCTTAGAATAGAAAGATTCGAAGATGCTATTTACACTTCAGATTTTGAAGAACATGTTGATTCTACTCATTTTCTAAAATCTGAAAATTCTTTTTCCTCAACCTTCAATTCTGATTGTTATGAACAAAATGAGAATGATAAGTCTTTAGAGGATGAATTGGATGAAATTGAGATTGAATTTCAAAGTATTTGTTCCAAATATACTTTTTCTATAAATCAAATTTTAAATGAAAAGTTAGTTCAGTCAAATAACTTGAGATCAAACAAATCTGATGCACTTGATAAGAATGAATATCTAAATAAAAATCAAGAAGACAAAGTTAATCATTCACAAGATTCAAAATTCAATGTTTTCCTTCAATACAATGATATTTTGAGAAAGGAAATATTCTCCACTCTCAATTTTGATGAAGTTATGTTGAATCGTGATTCTAATAATTTCCAACCTACTATTTATGATCCAATTTGTTTAAGGTTAGAACAATCATTCTTGAACCATTTTCTATGTCATTTTCCTATCTTTGTAAATAAGAACCTTAGTTTGGTTTTTCCAATTTTTGGATCTCCATTTTTAAGATTTTTATTGCGGATGAATCATTTACTTTTTCTTGCAGGTTTAAAGTTACCAGATTGGCTCCATTGGGAAATTGAATACACTTAGTTTTTGTTACTTTTAGAGTAGTGTATGAGTAGGTATAGAATGGATTAGTTTTGATAATTTCTTTTATATTTCTTTTGGTTTTCTTCAATAAAGTATTTGCGACGACAAGCTTGGTCCTAGTTCGAAAGATTGGTCCTAGTTTTGTCCAATTGCAAACACTGCAAGGTATCACAGACACCTATCCAGTAAATGTGCGATTGCTAAAAAGTATTTTGTTTGATTAAACAGGTTCACTTATTATACATAAAGTGTGGTATGTATATTTTTTCTTTATTTTCATTTTGATTTTGTATATTGGTTTTATTTTTGAATAATTCCCACACATTTTGGCAAAGGCTATTGATCAGTATGTCTGAGGATAACTTAAGTCTGAAGTTCTAAGGTAAACAATGTTAGCTTTTATTCCTCTTAGCTAGTAGTTGAAAATGTTTTCCATGAAATTAAAACAATCAGTATTTGCAAATCCTTGATTGATACCTTCCCACCTTAATCAAATATCTTGATGGATGTGTTATTTGGTTAATTGAAGTTGAGGAAGCAATTAGTTTTTCTTGCCTTATGTTTCATTAGTGAATGGCAACATATATTCATAGCCTTGTCAGTCTTACCTCTTTGGATTCCATTCTGATCACCTTAAACATAATTCACCTTAATATTTATAGATTGCAAGATGGGGGGTCTTATTACAATCCAACCCATTATGTTCATAGATGTTTAAGTGGAATGACATCTCCACATCAACCCACCAAAGTTGGGGTATGAATTTCAGCTATTCCTGGAGGGTGGAAGATCCTATCACAGGCCGGTCCATTCATGATCTGCAAAACATCGGTGAGTAACACTGCTGTTAAATGGTCACCAAGCCATGGTAGTGTCTTGTAAGCTATGCACTATTAAATTTTGTTCTCCTTTGTAAGACACTTTGTTGTATGTAAGGATAAGGGGGGTCTTATTACAAGCCATCCCTACCATGATCATGGGTCTAATTTTGGACTGAAATTACCACTTATGGTCACCAAGCCATGGTAATTGCTTTTAGTGTCAAAGATAAAAGACAGGGAGTCTCTTTACCAAGCTATCTTGTTTAGTTTCCAGATCAGGTCTGTGAATGGCGTTTCCAAGATCTGATCACCAAGTCAAGGAAATGGCTTTGTATCAACAAATGTCTTGTTTGTATATTTTCATTCTATTTTGAAAAGAGAACAAAAAAAAAGAAAAAGAAAGGGGAAAAAGAAATGTATATATTGTGAGTAATATGTTTGTACATAAGTAAATAATTAATAAAGTCAAGGTGATTCAAGATTTGGTAACCCATAATGGCTCAATGTTTGTTCTAAGGCTCATCATAAACTTCCTTCCTATGACTGCATAATGGTAAAGGATTTTATTTTACTTCTAAGACTGCTTTCTCATGTGAACATCATCATTAATTGGTTTTGGAAGGGGATATATCAATCATATGACTAACTTTGTTATTTTGATTGTGTTTTATGAGAAAATTTTGTAAATTACAGGTTAAAATATCAAGCTTGCTGACATGTCTTTTTTGTAATTACAGATTTTATTTTCAGAGATAACTGGTTCTTCCCAGCCAGTCGCCATTTGTTGTAGGTACAACAGATCCCATGTTTAAAGAAAACATGGGAGCCCAAAATGTTTTGTACGCAAATGTAATGATTAAATTCCATAGTCATTAAGGGGTTTTCATCATGATTTCATTGCTTTGCTTTCATTTGATCAAGTTAGTAATTTTCCCTTTGGAAAATTTCCTTGATTTTGTGTGTTTTGCGAGTTGCGGAAAGTTTTGATTTTCCCAAAAGTCAAGTCTTTCCGCAGCCCAGAAGTTCGGTTTTTCAGTTTTGAAATTTTCCGTTCTGCAACCCGCAACCCGCAATGTAGATTGTGAATGCATAATATTTTCTAATAATCACGGTTGTTTGCACCTGCAACCCACAACCCACAATTGTGGGTTGTGGGAAGACCTTTAATTTCAGTTTTTCACTTTGTAATTCCGCTACCCGCAATTGCGGATTGCAGATAGCAGAAAGAATTTGAATACTGAGTTCACATCTTGCGTTTCTGCAATCCGCAATTGCAGATTGCGGGCTGGGGAAAGGTCATTTTGTCATATTGTGTGGTTTTTGTTTCCGCAACCCGCAACCCGCAATTGCGGTTTGCGGATTATAATATTTCAAAATTTTCAAATATTATTAATAATAATAATTGTTATTTTTAATATTGTTAAAAATAACAATATTATAAAAAAATATATATTATTATTATTAAATATAATAATAACTTCTTATCTAGGCCAAGTCCCTTGTTCAAACATCCATGGCATCTTATAGTGATGAATTCATAGATCTCCTTGAGAAAATTCTTAAGGATATAGATGAAATAAAGAAATCTATTGATGAAACGTTAAAGAAAATGAAGATGAATGTGAAAATAGGGTAGAAAAAACCACCCAAGCTAATGCAATTGCGGTTTCCTCCCCTTGCATAATTACATCTCAGCCGTCGATCTGTTTTCATCTTATGGCCCAGATTTTACCCAGTGGAATTAATAAATGTCCATTTTTTTAATTTTCTTTTATCATTTATATTTTCAGAAATTTACCAGCTGCTTGGATTTTACTGTGAGTTTTTACCAGGGCTCGTTTTCGCCATTTTGTAGTTTGCATAGGTTGGTTTCATGTCGCTCTCTTATTTCAATTTCTTACAGTTTTTATTAGTTTGAATTGTTGTTGATTTGTGTTTATTCGTTTATCAGAATTTACCGGTTTTACAAACATGTCTCGCAACACTCGATCAAAAACTGCACAGAGAGACTCTTTGAATAAGGACCCAAACTTCGACATCCTTGCCGACACCAGTGACAAGGTTTCAGAAACTTACGAGCTTGATTGGTCCAGTATTTACTCTATTTTTGATAATGATGACCTATCCGATATTCATAACGACTTACTTGCCTATGAAAAAATTAGGGATTCCCAACTCCATGCTATAGCACCCAGACCTACCATACTTCCCTATACTGATGCATTCAAATGGATTATCAACCATGCAAATCCTAAGAATAGGTCTTTTAATGATAGCGTAGGGTCTCAACTGACCACATTCGTCCTGAGGTTTTTATACGAGCATACACCCTAAAACAAGTTGTTCAACCCCTTAATCCTGCATTCCTAAATTCGGCAGCAACTAGGTATAATTTCAATGAAATGTTGAAGTCTTGGATGCACAAACTGACTATTTCATTCCTAGGACTGATAATTCATATCCTGTTTCATGGTTTAAGGAACCTTACTCCCTGTTGGCAGCCATGATCAACAAGATTTATGGCCTTCCAAATTGCTCAGTGTTTAAGTTTAAATGGGCACTTGTGGCCCATCATATCTTAACAACCGAGGAGTCATTTCCCTGGGCTTCAATTTTGTCATCCGAACTGAAGATGACCATTGAAAAATACTAGAAATCACTAGCTTCAAGGAAGCCACACTTCTTTCACTAGGCTTATGTGGTCAATGTATTTTGCATAGAATTCCAGTATCCCAACATGGGATGGAATTGGACTCTATTAGCCCGTCTTGTTCATATTTACTGTTCAACACTCTGGGAAAATAATTATGTGCCCTTGTTATATGATATTTGTGACCACTTCTTTGGAGCTTTCTACTTCCAAATATTCATAGAAGAAGCACCTTCTTTCTGAACTGATGCCAGAAATTTTATTGCTACAATTGGTGATTGGTATGTGGTAGAGTATTTCTCATATGTTAGAGTGTGGGGAAGCAACACTGTTCACCTACTACACAGAATAGTTCCAGAAAGGTTGGTGATTGAGGAAGTTTCTTATCAAATTATCACTGATGGGGTTTACCTTAAGCTCACTGGTCCCAAAAGGAGGGGATGGCCTAAGTTTCCTTTAAATATAGGACCTTTGGCTATCCCAACTTCAACCTGGGCTATAGTCCTGGGAGATAAGATTGTTTTGTTGAAATTGGGGTGTGCTCCCAAAAGGATGCATGACCCTAAAGGATTTAGTGAAGCTCATTTTATGTAGAATCATACGAAGATTGGTTATGTTCATCAAGATCTTCCTAATGACTCTATTTACCAGGGGGTAAATACTTTCTCTAAAGTCCTAGTGAGGGACAAAAGCAGAGATGAACAAAATCTCATAATTCAGTACCATCCAGAGCTAAAAACCAAGGTTTTAAGCTATAGAAGAATGGACCTTAAGCTTGATGAGAAAATAAGAAAAGACAGGGAAGAAAAAGAAGCTCAGAAAGAAAATGCTCCACTCATGCTCACTTATCCGGATGGAGACAAAGGCAAGGGCCTTATGGAAGAATCTCCAAAGTTAAAGATTGCTTTAGAAATAAAAGTATTAATGCAAACATCTCAACAATTAAAGCAAAGATTAGCACAGATGACTTCGGTGCTGTATACCCAAGTAGTTGTAGTAGCCAAACCCACTACTGATGTTCAAGTGGCTGCTACAACCAACTTGATTGCTGATGTTCAAGGGATGGTTGTGAGAAAACCAACTAAGAGACAAAATATTCAAATTCCTACACTAAACATTGAATACAGTGATGTGGAAGATCAGATACTTCCTTCAGTGCCTGTGATAAAAGAAGTAACTAAAAGTTCTCATTCAATGACAGATTTGTTGAATGCCATAAAAATGGATGATCCTTTTCCAGATCAACGGTTTCTTGAAACCACCATTGCTGCTGATACCACAACTTCAGTTGCTGTGAATATTTAATTAATATTATTATTTATAAATTAATAGATTATTAGGTTACTAGTGAAAGGGAATAACCCTTCACTATGCTTGCTCAAACCCTATAAAAGGTGATCTTATTGTAATTTATCATCATCATCTAATATATTATTCCTATTTATCATTCAATATGAAAGTTGAATTCAGATATTAACAGTCCAACCAGATACGGTTGCTGCATTTGGTATCAGAGCGGATTCACTCCTCTGGAACTGAGCTCTGTTTTGGCTCCTCTCTCAGAGCAGATTCGCTCCTTTAGCCTGAGCTCAGATTTGGCTCATCCTCCCTTTCTCATCTCCAATCTATTGTTTTAGCCGTCCTTCCCCTTCTTTGCTGCCACTCCATCCTTCCGCTGCTCATCCCACGCTCTCCCATTCGCCCAGCCTCCTCCTCCCTCCACTCACTCATCCACACTAGCACCTTCCCCACAGTCCTTCCGCCCTTCCACCTGCGCCCTCCACGTAGTTCCCTCCTCCTCCATCAACCTCCACCTCCACCACCTGTGCCCTCCACCATTCCGCAACCTTCTATCCACCATTCACATGCACACTCCCATCTCCATACCTTTCACTCCTCCCATGACCCAAAATTCTCTACACGCCCTCCATCGCACTACAACCTCCATGCTCACATCCCTCCACTTCCGCACTCATCACTCCCACCAACTTCTACACCCGCACTCTTCACGTCCATGCTCTTCACTCCTCCCTTTCGACCCTCCTCCCTCCGCCTGCTGCCATCTCCTCTTCCATCCTGTCCCACATCTCCCTGCACCCTCTCGTTTGTCGCTGCTCCATGCAGCCCCCCTACCAATGCCTCTCCCATTCTTTCCATCTCCACCGCGCCCCCCTTTACCTCCTCTTCCATGCTTTTATCACTTCCATCCCGCCCATCTCTGCATATCACTCCCACGTTCCTTCTCCTCCAACTCCAATGCCTCCCCCCCAGTTGTCACCCTCCTGCCTCCTTTCAAACCCTCCATCCCTCCCACCTTTTGTACAGCACTGTCCCTCCCACCCGTGCCAACGCACAAGTCCGCCTTCCCCTTCTGCAGCCACTCCTCCTTTTCGCCACATCCCCCACTGCTATCGTGCTCCATCTCCCCGCCTCCTCCCTTTTGCCACACCCTCCGCTGCGACCGCTGTTCTCTCTCCCCGCCATCTCCTCTCCGTGTTTCCTTTCCCTCCAGCCTTATCCACGTATGCCCTACAAAAAAAAAACAAAAATTATAATATTATAATATTTCAAAATTTTCAAATATTATTAATAATAATAATTGTTATTTTTAATATTGTTAAAAATAATAATATTATAAAAAAATATATATTATTATTATTAAATATAATAATAACTTCTTATCTAGGCCAAGTCCCTTGTTCAAACATCCATGGCATCTTATAGTGATGAATTCATAGATCTCCTTGAGAAAATCCTTAAGGATATAGATGAAATAAAGAAATCTATTGATGAAACGTTTAAAGAAAATGAAGATGAATGTGAAAATAGGGTAGAAAAAACCACCCAAGCTAATGTAAAAGGTGAAAATACAGTAGACTATTATGTCATTTCTGATGAGAGTAATAGCATAAATAAAGATATTATGCAAGACAAAGATATAGCATACCATAGTAATGAAGAAAATGACAACAAAATATTTGACAAGAAAAAAGATGATCCTCACCAAGATTGTGATAAGAGACAAGCCGATGTTACTAACAATAAAAATGATCAAAGCATTGATAATAATATCAAAATAAAAAACACACGAAGGACATATGCCAACACAAGGAATTCTATAAAGAACATCAAGGAAAGCAACTATAATATCTATGAGACACAAGATAAGACCGGTGTTCTTATGAGCATTATAAGCACAAAGAGCCCGTTCAAAGGAACTCACACAAAATGTGTTGGAAATAAAAACATGAAAATAGTTAAGGTTGTAATGTGTGTTGAGCATGTTCAATTGACAACAAACATAGTTAAAAGAAGCAATCACACAAGTAGAAAAAGTGAAAACAAAACTTCACCAAGTTCATACTTAATGCAAATACCAAAACAAAATAATCAAAAGGAGGCAATGGTCGTAATCAAAATCGCATCTCTCAAGTCATCAGTGCGACATAGAGCTAGAATAAAAGACGTCATGAGGAAACTCAGCTTTGAGGACAAAGCTTTCCCAAGGGAAAGGCAATGCTGTGAATATTTAATTAATATTATTATTTATAAATTAATAGATTATTAAGTTACTAGTGAAAGGGCGTAACCCTTCACTATGCTTGCTCAAACCCTATAGAAGCTGATCCTATTGTAATTTATCATCATCATCTAATATATTATTCCTATTTATCATTCAATATGAAAGTTGGATTCGACTATTAATAGTCCAACCAGATACGGTTGCTGCATCAACACTCCTACTCTCATCCATTCATGCTCTTTCAGCTTTATCCCCTGGGGTAACACCACCATCCACCATATCCCATCTATTTCATACACTAACCACCTTCACTGCTCCACTTCCTACCCTGTCAGTCCCACTTCACATTCCACCATCAATAGTGGCAGAGATCCAGTCTTCAACTATTAGGATATTCCTATACTCCATCCTAGTCCTACTAGCTTTTTAGTCATTTTCATTTTCAGTCTTTTAGGGTTTGCATACACTTTTAGGGTTTGCATGCATTTTAGGGTTTGTATGCACTTTTCATGCATCCCAGTCATCATTCCAACACCTAGCCCTCAGTTAGCCATTCCCGGGGAGCTTCTCTCTGATCAATTTTAGCCCTCCTAGAGCTTAGTGTTCCCTTCCGCCTTGATTTAAGGAAGCCACTCACCCTCTCTCACCTACCATTCAGTGGTACTTCAGTTAGTTGAGTTATCATCAGTTCTTTCCTTGATTTAAGGCTAGATTGACTCTGAATTGACTGTATCACTCCGATAGACCTCCAGTGAGACTGAACTTCCCATTCTGACTCCAGTTAGCTCCTCATGCACCCTACACTGAGCCTCCTTCATTCAGTTAGTATCAGTTACACTCAGTTACACCTACCACACTCGGTTAGACTCAGTTTGACTGATGGTTGACAGTTACTTGTGCATTGATGACTCCACCGATGATGAGATAGACTTCTGGTTGTGCTCTGATGACACTCCAATGATCTTTTGATCACTCCATGAAGGCTAATTCGAATTGCCACCTTGGCATTCGAATTCCTCATGTATTGTATTATTTATTTGTCCATTTATGATTAATGAATTAGTGTGTGTGAAGTATTTTTGCTTCTATCCGAGTTCTACTGTATTATTATTCTGTTGCTCATTATACTGCATTGACCACTCTTCTTCTATTTTCTTGCTTAGTCAATTACTTTATTGTGAGGTATACATCATCTCTTAGATCTGCTGTGAGTATTTTCACATGGTATCAGAGCATATTGAGAGTATTGTTTATCTCCATTCCTGAGAGTTTTTTACAGGTTATTATCAAGATTTCGAGAGCAGCAGTTGCAGTAGTAGCAGTTGTAGATATTCTCTATTGTTTTTGAAGGTGTTCTATAGCTTCAATGTATTCAGCAGAAATCCCTCCTCTTTCTCCACTCAACTACGATGAATGGAAACAAAAAATGATAGCATATTTGAAGATCCATGATCTCTTTGATTGTTATTTTGAAAGAGAGTTTGAATCCTCTTAAGAGAAGATTGACTGGTTGAATAAAGGTGACCAAGCCCTTGGAAGTATGATGTTTGCTTGTCTTTCGACACATGTTCTTTATAGTAGAGAATATCATCATTAGGACATGCATTAATAGCTTGATACTCCATTCCAATATCTTTCATTATGTCATGTAAATCTCGGTATGTGTGAGGTAAAACATTTGACAGTGGTAATGAAAATTCACATATCAATCTACACCATAAAAATAGTACTACTTGTTAATGTAAAGAATATTAGTCATATTGCATCCAAATGTTATAGATGATGATCAACTAACATTAAAAACAAGGGAAAAAAAAATTGTCATTATGTACTAGATGTGACAAAATTAATATATTACATACCTTAGGAGCTGTGTCACACATGTGTTTGACATACCATTTACAGCCTTTAAGTTCACCAACAACAATATAGAAGAGAGAAGACTTATTTTTTAGCCTTCATGAAGAGGTTCATTTTTCCTCTGAAGTACAGGTATATCATAAGCAACATCAAATTGATTTACATCGTCATCGATTCCAACATTATTACATGTGTTCTGGATAAATATATGTGTCCCATGTCATGTCCCCAATTTTGGTTCATCCAGTACCATGGGTGAAAGGGGACAAAATGAACCCCTAAGGGAATTAAATGGTATTAGTTCTATTTGCTTAGAATTAATTTTGGCCTAAGTCTCTCAAGTTGGCAAATTTATTTATTAAAGGTAATTTTGATAAATAAAATTAATGGATAATGAGAAAGTGGGCCAAGAGGGCACCCATTTGGAAGATGTTTCCAAATTGGAGTAGGGGTTAATTTTGAGGCAATTATACCACATGAATTAATTAATTATTAATTAATTTCTTAAATGTTGAATTTGGAATTAATTCTGATTTGGAATATTTTTATTAATAAATATTGCTAATAAATATTGGCAAGTGGTGATAATATGGATAGGAGGTCAAATTTGGTCATGTGGACCACTCTTGCCTTAGTGGCAAATCTCAGGAAAAGCAAGGAGTCCAAAGGAGGAAAGAAGACAAGGAAAACAAATTAGAAACTGGCAAAAGCAAACAAAAAAGATGGGAAAAGCAGGAAAAAGCAGAAAAGTGGAAAGTAAATAAAGTGGAAAGAACAAGAAAAGCTATAAGTAAAGATTTAGCAACATCTAGAAACCTAACTAAGGCACAGTTGCTAATCTGAATGAAGAGAGACAAAAGTTGGCAAGTTTTCCTAAGACAAAACTTGCTAATTATTCCAAGAAGGCGCCCACATGACCTGAAGTAGGATGGGAAAGTGGTAACCTACTCTCACAAGTCACCAAATCTAAGTAACTTACTCAGCAGGTCATCATAAAGTTTATAAAAGAAGCTAACCAACTCCAATGAAGAACTTTTGAGCATTTATGTTTTCTCATGAGAGCTCTGATGCTTCTCTAGTTGAGTGATGTGCCTCAACCATTTCTCTTGGGTGATGTGCCCCAAGACTCTGTAAGTTATCTAAGAGTGTTATGCAGGTCCAGAATATGTTATTGTAGTCAATAACATTCATATCAGTCCAGCCATGAATATCTATAGTCAGCTTGAAGAGGAGGACAATTCTACAATGGATTAACAGCTAGATTTGAAGGAAAATAACCAGAAGGAGGAGCTAGTTCATAGGAATTGCACCCAGTATCTCCAAGAAGTTTAGTATGCCATGATTTGAAACATATCAGAGATTTATATGTTCATATATCAGATTCATATATGATCATCACTCTCTTCTTACATTCTTCTCCCATTCACAACTAAATCTAGCGGAGCTTTCCCTCAAGGAGAGGGTGGCTCAGTGAATGCACCCCAATCAAGTACAGAAGTTCAGTGTGCAGCCAATGATAGTCACATGACCTGAAGGTGACCTAATCATAGCTCAGGAGAAGATCCAAAGTAATATTCTCATTCTTCTCTCCATTTCTCTCACTATTGTAATGAAAATCTAGCCTGTGAGGCATGTACTTTGGAGGGCAGTTTAATAATGAGAAAGAAAGTGTTCTGAACCCATATTTTGTATTATATGTGTTGAATATCTTTTATCAGATCATTATCTAATAGCATAACATATTATTTGAATTTTTGGAGCAGTTAGATGAATTACAATGCAAGACTAGCTAGTTGGGTGCTTACTCTAGACTAGTTTTACCATTTTCACTGCCATTTTCAATCTAAGAAATATTTTTGCATTCAGTCAGTTGGAGGAGGTTGATAAATCAGTGTAATATCCATATAAGTCCCTGTAATAAGAATTTGGATTCTTTTACCCTCGTTTTGGAAAGCTTGTAATTTGACTAGCTCAGTAGTCCACCATGTGCAGTTAATCCCAAATTACCCCAAACTCTTCCAAGTTCATCCAGTATCTATTCCAGCATAATTTGTGAGTTACATGAATGATATATATCTATCCTAAACATTATTAATCCTCACCTAGTCTTGTTGGCATATGCTAGAAGCCCAGGAAGCCTCGAAGTAGGCAATAGATTTGTTCTATTGCTGAAAAGTGAATGGCTCTAGTACTTTGTGCCAAGGAATTCTACTGAGACCATATTTTTCTATTAATGCACACTCTCACCTATCATTTCTAGAACCTAATCTCTCTCCTATCATCCCCATTCAGATTTTCCATCCTTATCACTTACATCCTGCACAGTCTGAGAGTTTGCCTTAAAAAATGCTAGAAAAGTTCCATTAAAACTCTGAAGTGGAAGTTAATATTTTGGTCATATCTTGACTAGGATATTACAGTGGTATTAGAGCTTTTTCCTTGGCTCATCCTGTGGAAATTAAATCTCAGTGGAAAGAAGACTCTTAAGTTAATGAATTTGCAGTCATGTCAATATTTAGCGAAGAAGACTTTTACTCAGATGATGTTTTTTATGAGCAATATGATGATGAATGTGTTGAACCATATGAAGAGGATTCGACCCCTATTGGAAATTTCTATGTGCAGAAAGTTGAGTATGATTCCCTTGTTGAACATATGTTTGAAGAGAGCGTAGGAACAGGCCTACCTATGGCTAATTGGGATTATGAATTAATACTCAAAGGAGGGAACCCTAAGAAATCCTATGAGTACTTCATGGAGTACTCTGCCTTGAAGAAGGAGGTTCAGAAGTCCCTGACCTTTAGAGACTATTGTGATTTAGAGATTTAGAGTTTATTCAAAGACCCCTACAATAGTGATAGTAGAAGAAGGATTGCACATATGGTTGATGGTGTGTGCAAGGAAGTCGAGCCAATATTTTTACCCCTAGGAGCTAAGAAGGATAGGAGGGATAAAGATGTGTCCTCACAACCTGGGAAAAACAAGGGAGGAAACCAAGAGCCACCTAGTTCTTCAAGTGGAGAAGAAGTAGGAAAAAATAAAAATGAAGTTGCAGCCCTACATATGGATCCATCCCAATCTCAGGAAAAAGGAATCAAGAAGGAAGTTTCATCAAGGCCATTGGTAGGGCCAAGCATTGCAAGACTGTTTGGTTTTCCTTGAAGAAGGAAGTCCACAGGTTGTGATATGAGTACCACACAATGTGGAGAGACATCAAGTTTCTTGGAAATAAATGACCAAGAAGACCTTGCTGCTGCCCCATTACTCCAAGAAGTGAATGAAGAAGGTCAATGCACAACTAAAGGTCCAACAGTCAAGCATTCGATTGTTGGCAATGTGGAAGGTGAAATCACTCCCAAGCTCTTCATGGGTGATTTCAAGATCAGTGCAGAAGAGATGGTGAAGAGTGATGATGGTAGGAAATATTTTGTATCCTATCCGAAAGAAGAACATCAATCAGATTTGAAATCATCATTGGAACTTTAGGTTGAGGTGGAAGACAAGCCTGAATCAGCTGGGTGTGAACCTAGGAATTTGGGAAAGAAGCATGCTGCCATTAAAACACCACATGAGGAGGAAATTTGGGCACAAAGGTATGGTTGCAATTCTGATTTTTGCATGCCTTTGTTGCAGCCCAATATGGCAGCCACTTCCAGTGATAATGATGGATTAGAAAAGCCTTCTAGTGTCAGAATTCAGAATTGGGAGAAAGTTGAATTGCAAGAAGCAGAAGAGGTTCACCAGTTGGAACTTCTTTCCTTGGTTGGACCATTGAAAATGAGTGAGAGAAAAATCCAAGAGGCCCTGAAAATTCTCCATGACACTCATTCTTCAGTGTTGAGGTTGTGTTGGGAAGCTGCTTTAAGGGAAGATCAATATTTCTCTACAGCCATGGAGAATATCCAAAAAGCAATGTCCACAATCAAAGGTAATTTCTCACAGTTGCTTTCAGATAAAATTTACATGTGTGAGCTTATTGAATTGTTGCGGGATGCATCATTGCATGATGAAGAAAATATTTGCAGATATGAAGAAGAGAACTACGAGCTCAAAAGTGAGTTGTTGGCCACCCAAGATTCTTTGAGATACACTCAAAGTGCTCTCTCAGAATCCCAAATGAAGATAGAACAATTCTAGCAAGAGTGGAAAGAATTGACTGAATCCTCAATTTTTCCTAAGAGTCGTCCCTTTTGGGTCAATGACATAAAATATTACATGAAGGAACCTCATGAGTGGGTGGACCATGAGGATAAGTCTATGGGGTATGTGCTTGAAGAATGTGCATAAAAAGTCGGTGAAAAGCAAGTGCATTATTTTTGCCAGAATGAACATGAGAGGATCGTTGAAGAAGGTCTTTCTTCCAAGGAAGGTGTAGTTGATTTCACCACAGATGGTTCATCCATCAATAGAGAGGATACATCCACAACTTCAGTAGATGAAATGTTCAGAAGCATGCCTCACCATCTTCATTCCCCACTTCACATTCAACCACAAACCTTGGGAATGAAAATTGGGTAAAAGGATTCTATTTTTTTGTGTCACATGATGAGCAGAAAGATCCTAAATTTGAGTCAGATGACATGTTCCTTAACCTGCAGCAGTGGAGGCATCCCATGCATGTGTGTGCAGCCACTTTTGACAAGGAGGAATCAGATCCACACTTACTTTCAACATGTGTGTCATGTGATGGAGTTTGGCACCCTTGGATCAATGGCAGAGAGTTGAGCCATTGGATGAAGAGGGGAACACCTGTGGAGTTCCGTAGAAATCATGAATTCTCTTTATCTGAAGAGGAAAAACATATGGCTGATCACATTCCATATTATTCAGCAGATAAAGGTGTTTTCCCATCCATTGGTTGGATGGATAGAGACATCACTAAAAGGGAAACCCTAGAAGGTAAGAATCTTATGTTTTGTTGCAAGAAATTTTTTTTCATCATTGCTAATTTTTATATGATTTGCAAGCAGTAGAAAAGGCATAATTTGCAGCCTTCTGATGTCACTCATCTACATATGGATTGGGTGAAAGATTACCTGACAGACATGAAATCTCCTTGCAAAAATGTTTTTTCTTATGGTCAAGGGAAGGCAGCTAAGAAGGAAAGTTGCCAAGATAAATTAATGATTACTTGCATAAGTTGGCTTATGTGGAGGGAATCCACATGCTTGGAGATTGGAAAAATGCAGTTGATACTTTGGGATTTGGGAATTCCTTGGAGTGATAACTTTCTAGAGGTGACAGAAAATTATGGGTCCTTGCGGAGGAAGCAGTGGGATCCGGGAAGTCTACTCAGTTATATTAACTGGGTTAAGATTTTTGTTCATGATTTAGTGCAAATAGAGTTTACAGTGTAGTTTAGTCATATTACATTTTACTTAGATTTTTTGAAGGCCCCAAGTTTAATGTTCAGATTGTTCAGTGGACGGGCACGAATAAAATCAGAGTGGTGCAGTAGAAGCTTGGTGGAATCCTAACATTGCTTGAGGACAAGCAATCTTGTGAAGGGAGGACTGTTATGTCCCCAATTTTGGTTCATCCAATACCATGGGTGAGAGGGGACAAAATCAACCCCTAAGGGAATTAAATGGCATTAGTTCTATTTGCTTAGAATTAGTTTTGGCCTAAGTCTCCCAAGTTGGCAAATTTATTTATTAAAGGTAATTTTGATAAATACCAAGTGGGACAAGAGGGCACCCATGTGGAAGATGTTGCCAAATTGGAGTAGGGGTTAATTTTGAGGCAATTATACCACATGAATTAATTAATTATTAATTAATTGCTTAAATGTTGAATTTGGAATTAATTCTGATTTGGAATATTTTTATTAATAAATATTGCTAATAAATATTGGCAAGTGGTGATAATATGGATAGGAGATCGAATTTGGTCATGTGGACCACTCTTTCCTTAGTGGAAAATCTCAGGAAAAGCAAGGAGTCCAAAGGAGGAAAGAAGACATGGCAAACAAATTAGAAACTAGCAAAAGCAAACAGAAAAACTAGCAAAAGCAGAAAAGTGGAAAGTAAATAAAGTGGAAAGAACAAGAAAAGTTGTAAGTAAAGATTTAGCAACATCCAGAAAGCTAACTAAGGCATAGTTGCTAATCTGGGTGAAGAGAGACAAAAGTTGGCAAGTTTTTCTAAGACAAAACTTGATAATTATTCCAAGAAGGCGCCCACACGACTTGAAGTAGGATGGGAAAGTCGTAACCTACTCTCAGAGGTCACCAAAGCTAAGTAACTTATACAACAGGTCATCACAAAGTTTATAAAAGAAGCTAACCAACTCCAATGAAGAACTTTTGAGCATTTATGTTTTCTCATGAGAGCTTTGATGCTTCTCTAGTTGAGTGATGTGCCTCAACCATTTCTCTTGGGTGATGTGCCCCAAGACTCTGTAAGTTATCTAAGAGTGTTATGCAGGTTCAGAATATGTTATTGCAGCCAATAACATTCATATCAGTCCAGTCATGAATATTTATAGTCAACTTGAAGAGGAGGACAATTCTACAGTGGATTAGCAGCTAGATTTGAAGGAAAATAACCAGAAGGAGGAGCTAGTTCTCAGGAATTGCACCCAGAATCTTCAGGAATTTTAGTATGCCATGATTTGAAGCATATCAGAGATTTATATGTCCAGAGATCAGATTCATATATGATCCTCACTCTCTTCTTACATTCTTCTCCCATTCACAACTAAATTTAGTGGAGCTTTCCCTGAAGGAGAGGGTGGCTCAGTGAATGCGCCCCAATCAAGTCCAGAAGTTCAGTATGCAGCCAATTATAGTCACATGACTTGTAGGTGACCTAGTCATAGGTCAGGAGCAGATCCACAGTAATATTCTCATTCTTCTCTCCATTTCTCTCACTATTGTAATGAAAATCTAGCCTGTGAGGCATGTACTTTGGAAGGAAATCTTATAATGAGAAAGAAAGTGTTCTGAATGCATATTTTGTCTTATATGTATCGAATATCCTTTTTCATATCATTATATAATAGAAGAACATATTATTTGAAGTTTTGGAGCAGTTAGATGAATTACAATGCAAGACTAGTTAGTTGGGTGCTTATTCTAGACTAGTTTTACCATTTTCACTGCCATTTTCAATCTAAGCAATATTTTTGCATTCTGCCAGTTGGAGGAGGTTGATAACTTAGTATAATATCCATATCAGTTCCTGTAATAATAATTTGGATGGTTTTACCCTCATTTTGGAAAGCCTATAATTTGACTAGCTCAACAGTCCACCATGTGCAGTTAATCCCAAATTACTCCAAACTCTTCCAAGTTCATCCAGTATCTATTCCAGCATAATTTGTGAGTTACATGAATGATATATATATTTCCTAAACATTATTAATCCTCACCCAGTCTTGTTGGCATATGCTAGAAGCCCAGGAATCCTCGAAGTAGGTAATAGATTTGTTCTATTGCTGAAAAGTGAATGGCTCTAGTACTTTGTGCCAAGGAATTCTGCTGAAACCATATTTTACTACTGCTGCACACTCTCACCTATAATTTCCAGAACCTAATCTCTCTCCTATCATCCCCATTCAGAGTTTCCATCCCTGTCACTTACATCCTGCACAGTCTGAGAATTTGCCTTAAAAATTGTTAGAAAATTTTCATTAAAACTCTGAAGTGGAAGTTAATATTTTGGTTAGATCTTGACTAGGATATTACATCCCATCTTCTTCAACTGTGTTATTAGCATCGTTATCTTCTTCCATAGGATCATTAGCTCGATCCTCAATATTTTCTCCATGTAGTTCTTGATCAACAGGCGCTTGTACAAACTGCACCTCTTCCTCTTCAAGCAATGTCCTAGGGCAATTTCTCTTTACAATTACAAACAATAAAGTAATATTAATGTATATAACAAATATTTAATGATATAAATGTTTACAGATATAATATAGGAAAACAAAGAGAACAGAGACAATGACA
Organism: Larix kaempferi; assembly: GCA_027924585.1. Lineage (NCBI taxonomy): Eukaryota > Viridiplantae > Streptophyta > Pinopsida > Pinales > Pinaceae > Larix > Larix kaempferi. The sequence continues at coordinate 213,888 of BSBM01001546.1, forward strand.
AGGACAACTTAGGTGAGAGTGAGAAACAAAGACAACAAATCAATGATGAAACTTGTGCAATTTATCAAGATAATTAAGAATACATTAAAAAGATGTGTCGACATGCATCTTGAAATAATGTTAAAAGAACCAGCTAAAAGACATTGTACTGGGACTAGACATGGGCAACAATGACCTCTGAATGGGGCCAATGTTGAAATTTTATAAACTGTTTATGCTCACAACATTGCCAATTTTAATAAATTTGTTATAAAAAATGTATCAACTAGCATTACTGTTTATGAAAAAAGATAAATAGATATATTTGGACTATAAACACATTTTAACCAAAAATATATATAAAATTAGATTTAAAATTTAAAATTTTAAAAAGAAGAAGATTATTTTATTAAATAAGAATAAAGTAAATTTTGAATATAACCCCTAACTCTTTAATCCCACAAAATATATAGAAAAAATAATAATAATAAATTATTTTTCTTCTACATTTAAAATATAGACATTTATAAAAACAATCTACAATACAAGGACATATAATGGATAACTTACTAATGGATGATATTCACGCCCTCCTTTAGCATGTCCATACAATCTACAACGTTTGACAACTGTTGTTATTAGAAGTCTCCTTCGTTTCAAGCCCTTGCATATTTTATAGGGGCAATAACATTTGCATCATTCGAAGCCCTCGATGCAGATCCCACATTGTGTTGGCTTCCTTGAGGAATTTTCTGTGACATGTTTCCTCACCATACCTTTAGTGGTGATTATCTTCAATAAATTTGTATTATGAACAGTACAAAATAGTCCCTATAGCATTCAAAAACTGTCGAAAGGACATAACTCACATGTATGTGACTAGTCATTGTCAATTAGTTACGTTGATGTTTGTGGACAATTATTGCTATTTAGTTTTTGTATCTATGCACTCTTAGTTTTGTGATGTACTAGGACTCCTTTTTGTTGGCAGGTTTTGGATGGAAGTTTTTTATAAGATAGTTTGATAAAAAGATAGTATGATATTCTCTTTTGATAGATTTTATCTTTTTTTGAGAGAAGTTAAAAGATTTGGAAAGATATATACTCTTTGATTCAATGAATAAGGAGAGAAATATTTTTTTTTAATGTTTAAAAAAAATGATCTAAAATAAATTAATATTTATTTTATTTTTATTAAAAATATTAATATTAATTATATTATTCTATTAAATATTTTATTATTAATAATTTATAAAAAAAATACATTTATAAAAATAATTTAATTAAAAATATTAGTATTAATACTTTTTTAATAAATATATTATATCGATAATTTATGAAAAGAATACTGCAATTTCAATATTATTTTAAACACTCATTAATTTAACATAAATGTGTGCCAAATTCATGGATCGTCCTCGAAAAGTAATCTTATTTTAATGTTATGATTTAAAAGTAAGTTAATTCATTACATAAAATCAAATATTTTGTGTGTATTTGTTGTTTTAATATATTTATCGATAAACTTGTACTATGATCTCCATTTATTTGGTGATATAGATGTGTAAGGAGAACCATTTTTTTTTTTAATTTCAATAATAACAAAAGTAAAGTTTTTTTCTTCTTGAAAAAATATACATGGAATAAGATGTATATATATATATATTTTAAAATAAATATATTGTTTAAATATTTTTATAAATTTTAAATTATTATAAATAAATTAATAATTAAATTTAAAATATATATTTAGTGAAACTAAATATTTATCTTAAATATAAAATATTTAATAGAAATGTGATTAAAAAGAATTGGTCATGATAAAACAATCTCAACTTGCTCTCATCAACCAAACCAAGAAGCTTTTTGACATTTTGAGAAGTATTTCACAAATATCATTGTCATATTAAATGCAATTATGATGTGATGAAAATTATTCGAATGGTTACAAGAAATTTCATATGAATCAAACAAGTGATCTCATATTAAACCCAATAGAAATTAAATGAGTGATTTTGAAGAAAAATTATGGGAATCAAACCATTGATATGATAGGGATTAAACTTACTGGGAATCTAACAAGTGATATGAAGAAAATTCATAAAATCAAACAAGTGATATGATAGATATTAAACCTAAGGAGAAAAAAAAAGTGATATGAAGAAAATTCATGGGAATCAAACAAGTGATATGAAGAAAATTCATGGGAATGAAACAAATGATATGATAGAGATTAAACCTAAACATGTGATAGGAAGAAAATTCATGGTAATCAAACAAGTGATATGATAGAGATTAAACCTAATGAGAACCAAACATGTGAAACTTCACTTCATGGGAATCAAACAAGTGATATGATAGGGATTAAACCTAATGGAAACCAAACATGTGATGAAGAAACTTCATGGGAATCAAACAAGTATCTATCATAGATATTAAACCTAAAGAGAATAAAAAAGTGATATGAAGAAAATTCATGGGAATCAAACAAGTGATATGATAGAGATTAAACCTAATGGGAACCAAACATGTGATATGAAGAAACTTCATGGGAATCAAACAAGTGATATGATATAGATTAAACCTAAGGCGAACCAAACATGTGATATGATAGATATTAAACCTAAGGAGAATAAAAAAGTGATATGAAGAAAATTCATGGGAATCAAACAAGTGATATGAAGAAAATTCATGGGAATCAAAAAAATGATATGATAGAGATTAAACCTAAACATGTGATAGCGAGAAAATTCATGGTAATCAAACTAGTGATATGATAGAGATTAAACCTAATGAGAACCAAACATGTGAAACTTCACTTCATGGGAATCAAACAAGTGATATGATAGGGATTAAACCTAAAGGAAATGAAACCTGTGATGAAAAAACTTCATGGGAATCAAACAAGTGATATGATAGATATTAAACCTAAAGAGAATAAGAAAGTGATATGAAGAAAATTCATGGGAATCAAACAAGTGATATGATAGAGATTAAACCTAATGGGAACCAAACATGTGATATGAAGAAACTTCATGGGAGTCAAACAAGTAATATGATAGATATTAAACCTAAGGAGAATAAAAAAGTGATATGAAGAAAATTCATGGGAATCAAACAAGTGATATGAAGAAAATTCATGGGAATCAAACAAATGATATGATAGAGATTAAACCTAAACATGTGATAGGAAGAAAATTCATGGTAATCAAACAAGTGATATGATAGAGATTAAACGTAATGAAAACCAAACATTTGAAACTTCACTTCATGGGAATCAAACAAGTGATATGAAGAAAATTCATGGGAATCAAACAAATGATATGATAGAGATTAAACCTAAACATGTGATAGGAAGAAAATTCATGGTAATCAAACAAGTGATATGATAGAGATTAAACCTAATGAGAACCAAACATGTGAAACTTCACTTCATGGGAATCAAACAAGTGATATGATAGGGATTAAACCTAATGGAAACCAAACATGTGATGAAGAAACTTCATGGGAATCACACAAGTGATAGATCATAGATATTAAACCTAAAGAGAATAAAAAAGTGATATGAAGAAAATTCATGGGAATCAAACAAGTGATATGATAGAGATTAAACCTAATGGGAACCAAACATGTGATATGAAGAAACTTCATGGGAATCAAACAAGTGATATGATAGAGATTAAACCTAATGGGAACCAAACATGTGATATGAAGAAACTTCATAGGAATCAAACAAGTGATACGATAGATATTAAACCTAAGGAGAATAAAAAATTGATATGAAGAAAATTCATGGGAATCAAACAAGTGATATGATAGAGATTAAACCTAAACATGTGATAGGAAGAAAATTCATGGTAATCAAACAAGTGATATGATAGAGATTAAACCTAATGAGAATCAAACATGTGAAACTTCACTTCATGGGAATGAAACAGGTGATATGATAGGGATTAAACCTAATGGAAACCAAACATGTGATGAAGAAACTTCATGGGAATCAAACAAGTGATATGATAGATATTAAACCTAAAGAGAATAAAAAAGTAATACGAAGAAAATTCATGGAAATCAAACAAATGATATGATAGAGATTACACCTAATGAGAACCAAACATGTGATATGAAGAAAGTTCATGGAAATGAAACAAGTGATATGATAGAGATTAAACCTAATGAGAAACAAACATGTGATATGAAGAAGTTTGGGAATCAAACAAGTGATATGATTAGGACTAAACCCAATGGAAATCAAAGAAGTGATTGATCTGATCGAGAGTAAACCCCACGCGGGTCAATCGGCTTACTTACCCCGGGCTTGGCTGGAAAACACATGTGACAAATTCTATGGTAGGCAGAGTGTGCAATATTTATATTGAAAGGACAAAATGAAAGGCAACTGCAGTATCTTGAGTTCCAAGATGGAAGTGGCAGCCCTGCGATCCTTCATTGCGAGAGGCATCGCCTTAAGCGCAAACGTGATCTACGAACGGTTAAGGCGATGGTTTATCTGGATGATAACCGCCGGCCCGATTCCTAATCACGTTGCCATAATCATGGACGGCAATCGAAGATACGCATCCCGCCGTCAGATGGAGAAGACGAGCGGCCATGAATTTGGATACAGCACTCTCATGTACATCTTGAGGGATTGTTATGAATTGGGCGTCAAGTGCGTCAGCGTGTATGCGTTCAGCATCGAGAATTTCAAGCGCTCTAAGGAAGAGGTCGCAACGCTCATGAATCTGATGCAGGAGAAGCTGGAATCGCTGATAGAGAAAGAAAGTATTGTCACGGAATATGGAATTCGAGTGCAGATACTCGGACAGCTGAGTCTTCTTCCTGAGCGCGTCAGGAGAGCGGCAGAGGAAGCCATGGCTATGAGCCAAGGAAATAACAAGGCCATTCTTAATATTTTCGCTCCTTACACTTCAACTCAGGAAATCGTCAAAGCCGTAGAAAACGTTCGCCATGAAGTTGTGACCGGGAAGATTGAAGTTCATGCAAAATACGAAGTCGCTAACAATGGTTTACACGGCCAAGACGATGATGAAGGTGCAGTCTCAGAGGAAATTCATGGTCTTCCATATTCATCAGTTACAGCAGAAGAGATTGAGCGTCATCTGTACACGGCAAATTGTGGAGAGCCCCAACTGTTGATCCGGACATCCGGGGAGAAAAGGCTCAGTAACTTTCTGTTTTGGCAGTCTTCTTTTACATTTCTGTACGTGACACTCATTCTGTGGCCCGAATTCTCGTTCCGGCATTTGGTGATGGCCATTCTGGACTATCAGAAAGCGTATCCTCTACTCCAGCTGAAGAAAATGCAGCTGAAAAGGCTGATCTCACGCAAGCATTAAACAGTATTGATGCCGTTATTGCAGTATTGTATTTGCAGGCTTTTAGTGCACAATGTATTTTCAATCACATACAAATAATTATGCCAAGATTTTCTGCTCTTTGCCTGGAATATTTTAGAATAGGCTATTTGTGTTTTCTGTGAATTGGTTATTTGGTGTTTTGATAGTTGAAATCACCAAAAATCCTCGGGAAACCCTAATTTCACTATGCTTGGAGTCATCTTCCAATGTGGAACTTTGCAGCCAGGGTTTTGCAACTCTCCTTTGAGGCAATCCAAAATCTCGAAAAATCTAAAAAATATCTTGTACATTTATTGATTTGTGGAATTTTGATATAGATACTGCTTGTTTCTTCTCTCACATGGCTATAAACCATAGCTTAATCGGTAGAACTGAACGGTACAACTAAATTGCCTTTAGGTATTGTCCGATTTAAGTTAAAGATCAACTAAAATGTTTTATAGAAGAACGGGGCATTTAACATATGAAACTAAGCACCAGATAAAGACAAGACTTCCTTGGAGGGTGCCTCTGAGTTGGCGTAATGTCTTTTGTTAGGAATTTTATTAAAATAGCAATTTTCCACTTTTTTTCCTTAGTTCGACCTTTGACTAGTTTTGATCTCTAGGTCCCAAATTTGCCCCAAATGATCCCAAATATTCTTAGAAGGTATATGAATGATATTAGAACGTAAATATGTGTTTCAGGGATGCCTTTGGACCTTTAAAATACTTCTGCAAATCCTCTTTCAATTCTGATCAATGTAGGTAACTTTACTAATGATTTTCCTTTGACTAGTATTGGTCTCTAGGTCTCAAATTGACTCCAAATGCCTTCAAATCTTCAAGGAAGGTGTCTGAATGATATTATAACTTGAAGATGATGTTTATGGATGACATATGGCCACCAAAAGACCTCTGCAAACTCTCTTAAGATTGTGGACCAATTATGCAATTTTACTAGTAATATGGGGTTCAAATCCCCAGGGTAAGTACTGAAAACGGCTTCCCAAATGCCTCCAAACACACTCAAATGTATGAATAGAGGTATGCAATGTATTAAGTATGTTATTAAAGTCTCATATGCACCATTAATGGATTATTACAACTGTTCTCACCCTCTCCCATTCAACTACAAAAATTCCCAATTCGACCCTTGGGGAAATGGTACTATTTCACCTCCCAATACAACTAAACTGAGTAAAAATGCTTCAAATGCTCAAGTACAGTACATGAAACTTGTAGAATATATCGATGGCAATATTTGGGATGTTGTGTGATCATTTATATTGATGATATGTTGATATTTAGGTAATACTTGATGGATTACCTTCACCATGTCACATTTTGGACCTATTACATACTCACAAGTTGCAATTGAAATGGCAGAAATTTCCTTAGGGGAAAATTGATGTGAGATATTTGGGTGTTTTCATCTCCCACTCTATTGTTTAAGTAGATCCAAAAAATGCGAGAGATCTTTTGTATTGGTTTGTCCCTTACTCAGTTGCAGACCTTACGAAATTCTTTGTGGGGGGCTCAATTTCTATTGTAAATTAATTCCTCATTTTTTTAGATCATGTGTGTGCCTTACATATCCTCTCCAACCATGGGCAGCTTTCTTAGACATTTGCAACTAAGGAAGTTGTGCACACTTAAAGAACCTAGTTTTATCCACTCTAATACTCCATTTTCCAGAGACCCTTGGAAACCTTCTGAAATTGATTAGAATGTATCACAAGATGTTATTGGAGTATTCCTCAAACAAGATGTACATCTATTCTCTTACCATACAAAAAAAATATTTGAAGCCAAAGTATAGTACAATGCATTTGATAAAAAAATGTATTCTCTCATCCAAACTCTCAAGCAATGGCGATACCATCTATTAGGGAAATAAATCATGCACACCAATCATCATTATCTAATCTTCATGAATACACAAACAAATGTACACGAGCAATGACACATTAATGGAAATCTTATATTCAACAACTCCAACTAGTAATGAAATATAAGGAAGTAAACGCTAATAAAATAGACGATATGCTCAACCATGCCTCTTTATTTATGTATATTGTTCTCAATATATAAATTCATTCTTATGAAATCATTCAAATTCCTATTTTGGTCATATCATCTACACCTTTCACTCTATGATTGAGTTAAATCGAAACCTTTTTTAGGTTTATATTTATGTTGTGGTTGGTTATATAAGATCAATCAATTGTGTGTCCATTATGGAGGACATAACTCTCCTCAATAAGGAGACCCATGCTTTTTCATATGATGGACCCTATGGAATTCATAAAATTCTCCAACATTTATAATTATATTTGTTTTGGCCTACCATGAAAATAAATCCATTTCCTTCATATAAATTTACATTGTTTTCAATACCTCGAGACATACCAGCCTTAAAATCAACATCTCCTAACACTTTCCCATCCCTATGTGGCACTAGGAATTGATTTCTATCGATTTTGTCATCAAAATCCCTATGACCATCCACTAACATAATGTAATCTTTATCACTATCTGTCACTTTTCAAAAATGACCCTCTTCATCCCCTATACTAAGGAACTAATAGTGCAACAAGTTGCTAATATTTTATTCACATGGTTATGGGTACATTTTGGTCTCCCCCTCTCCAATATCTCTAATCGGGACTCCAAATTCCTTACTCATTTCTAGAAAATTCTATGGCATTTGTTGGGTTGTCAACTATGATTTTCCACTACCTTTAACCCTCATATGGACAACCAAATATATATGGTTAATAAAACCCCTTTTCATGTTTTTTTTTGTTTCTCTATAAGCATAAACAATGGGATAATTGTCTACAGATTTCCCATCACAACCATACCTGATCAATTCATAACGCTACATGGTTTTCTCATTTGGAAGTATTTTACAAGCTTCAACCTATTACACCCTATTGGATCTTGATTCTTTTGTGAGATGTTGACTATCCTCACCAGCAAAAGAAAGAACAACATGTTGTCTCCATGCATGAAAAATTGGCTCAAATCCATGCACATATTCAATGTGATCTTATCGACAATTAGACCAGGTATAAGTTCTAGCAAGACCATTATAGTGTTCTAGCATAATTGAAGGTTGAGGAAACATTTTGGATTCATTAACGAAATAGCACTTCAGAGAACAACAACACGATAAGTTACAACCTATTTGTTATGGCTCGTACAGATTATTTAGCAGGAAGACCCAAATACCTTCATGTTGGACCTACCAACTCATGTCAACATACATTCATTCATTAATATGAACCATCTCAAGCCCTATGAACCACCACAACTTGAAGAGCGAGACCCCGTATCCCATCCCACTTATAATGTTCCTAAGTTTTGTACTCCATTAGCTATAGACACACTTATAGACACATTATTGGAAACCATGGCCACTCCCTCCATCATGGTTCCAAGGATTCTTATTTAGTGGGCCAGCATGGATGTCTTCAAACTCAAGCTAAATAATGGACAAATACATAATTTCATTATTAGTTTTCACATCTATGTGACAAAGAACAAACACTTTCAACTTAACCTAATAGGAATTGATATGTTCGAGGATTGATGAAAGTCAGTTTTGACCATTTCTAGACGCCTTTGTATTTTCAACATTTAATATTATAATATTCGAGTCATTAACACTTAATGAAATATATGACATTAAATAAAATTCTTTAATATATTGAATTCAATAATCTTTGATTGAAGAACTTTAATTAAATAAAAGAAAAAGAAGAATAACTCATGTGAGGTTACTTTTTCCCATTCAATGAAAGGAATATATTCACTTAATAAATATGTTAAAAACATTGAATAACTATAGTAACCATATTAAGATATAGTAACCATATTTTTGTTTGTATTAGGGGAATTAGCAACATGAATTAGGTTGGTGCTCTCATGATACGGGGTCTAGGGATTCAATCTCGCTACAACTATAACCCTTAGGTGCATCACAGGGCCAGAACCATGGCGCACAACAAGATTGGGGGGATTTGAACACGTGACCTTCCATTTACAACCAATTACAACTTCTCATCTTTATCACTTGCGCTGCCCCCCACATACTAAAAATAGTAACCATATTAAGAGATATCATTCCTTTCAATTTTTTTAATCTAACTCCATCTTATTTTTATGTATTTTATTTACCTTATATTTCTTTTAGTTCATTTTTAAACAAAAATTTAATATAATTTTTTATATCATTTTAAATTCATTATAAAAAAAAACAAGCTTCTTTTTAGTTTGCCCTATTTCTCAAATTTCATTATAAACATCCATTTGTCTCTTCAACATTAATGCTAAGTTAACTTAGATGTCAAATATTACAATTGAAATTCTACAAAAATGTACAAAATGTCACATGTTCATGGGTAAAATTGTGCCCAAGATTTATGGCTTTTTAAAGTTGAATTAGACACCTCTGTCCATAAATATCACATGTTCATGGGTAAAATTGTGCCCAAGATTTATGGCTTTTTAAAGTTGAATTAGACACCTCTGTCCATAAATATCCCACGTAGTGATGACAACTATTTTAAATCCCAATTCTACTTCATAAGTCAATAATTAGGTACACATGTGGATGGCCCATCACCATCGAAATTGGGCTTAAAAACAAAACGTTCAAGCCCTTTGTCTTTAATGGAGCACAACTTTCATTCTTTTTTTTTCCTTTATCCTAACTATATAATAAATAAAGGAGGATATTGACATTTAGATAAAAGTTAATATTGATTAGTGGACCTAATGAATGGAATTAGGAAAAGAGGGCACACAAGTGAGAAAGTACCTAAAGCTAAAACTTTAACATCACACTTTTCTATCATTACTCAAAAGTCATGTTTGATTAAAAGTAAAACTTTAACATGACACTTCTATGTCAATACTCAAAAGTCATGTCTAAACCACCATGCTCTTTTAAACTTCACTTTGATAAGACATTTCTTTATCATAACAAAAGATGTCATGTTCTTTTTAATCAAACCTTATTTAACAAGAAACTTTTAACTTACTTCATAAGACACTTTTATAAAAGTAAATAATGAGTGATCGAGATTCTTCTTCTAAAAATATTTATAGGTATAATGTTTGATTTGAATCAATTTCGATATAGTAAATTGAAATTAGTGTATAAAAAGTAATTAAGTGCATTTATTATTATCACTTCATTAATATTAATATTAATAAAATAAAGTATTAATAAAGTAAATTGAAAAATAATAATATATTATTATAACAAAATAAAACAACATAATTTTTATTATAAATATTAAAATTATCAATTTTTTTAAATATAAATTTATATTGTCTATGTAGTATAGAATAGATGATGAATGGGTGTATTGGTAAGGTGTTAAGGTACTCCTTGTGTAAAGTCAATGGTTCCACTATGTGAGTACGAGCCTTCAAAAACTTATATTATATTAAATAATTATCATTATCTTATTTTTAATTTCAATAAATATATATAATTTTATTTATTTTAAAATAAGTATATATCATCATTAAAAAATTCAATTATTTAAATTTTAATAAAGTAATATAAAATTTTGATATTTTGAAGCATACTATGAAGATTAAAAGAAACTTTCAAACTAAAAAACTAATAAGTTAGTCTCAATGGTTGAAGAATCAATAACCACAAAAGTACATTTCCATGAGTTGTATTCTTACATCTATGAAACATATAACTCAATCCTATTAATGCATAAGTCTCTTATAATGAATTTACATCGATGTTGAATATTTGGAGTGATGGGATGCTCTAGGGTTCTGTAGCTATAATGTCCCTTGTTAGGAATTTTATTAAAATTGCAATTTTCCACTTTTTTTCCCTAGTTCGACCTTTGACTAGTTTTGATCTCTAGGTCCCAAATTTGCCCCAAATGATCCCAAATCTTCTGAGAAGGTATATGAATGATATTAGAACATAAATATGTGTTTCAGGGATGCCTTTGGACCTTTAAAATACTTCTGCAAATCCTCTTTCAATTCTGATCAATGTATGTAACTTTACTAGTGATTTTCCTTTGACTAGTATTGGTCTCTAGGTCTCAAATTGACTCCAAATGCCTTCAAATCTTCAAGGAAGGTGTATGAATGATATTATAACTTGAATATGATGTTTATGGATGACATATGGAAACCAAAATACCTCTTAAAACTCTCTTAATATTCTAGACCAATTATGCAATTTTACTAGTAATTTGGGGTTCAAATCCCCGAGGGGTAAGTACTGAAAATGGCTTCCCAAATGCCTCCAAACCCACTCAAATTTATGAATAGAGGTATGTAATGTATTAAGTATGTTATTAAAGTCTCATATGCACCATTAATGGATTATTACAACTGTTCTCACCCTCTCCCATTCAACTGCAAAAATCCCCAATTCGACCCTTGGGGAAATGGCACTATTTCACCTCCCAATACAACTAAACTGAGTAAAAATGCTTCAAATGCTCAATTACAGTACATGAAACTTGTATAAGACATCCATGGAAGTATATTGATCACCAATATATCAAAGAATCATCCATTCATTCGAAATCATTAGCATTACATTGATTCACAACAAGGTAGTGGGGAAATGGCACTGTTCTTTTATTAAAATTGAGATTTATACATTTATACTTGGAATTTCGACCTGAAAATTTTTGGAGATGAAGAAAAGAGTATTTAATTCCTATTACAAAAGAAATGGGGCATTAGAATCTCCCCCAAAGAGTACAATAGCTCACCAAAAATGCCCTCCCTCAAGGATCAAGCATATGCCATCAAAACGGGAAATGGTTGAAGGAGTGAGTTGCAATAGAAGAAACCATGAGCTACCCTATAGCTTACACCTGCAAATAAAGACTCCATTAAAGCTCCAAATGAACGGTCTGAATGGCCTTTCCAATTACCAACTTGGATGGGAATCTTTCACCCTTGAAATTGTCTAAGGCAAGAAACTAGTCATCCACTAGCTCTCCCTCTTCACAAATGCAATTGCAAATTCTACAAATGATCAAAAGATGGTTTCATTCTTTGTTATTAACATTTATAAATTTCTAATGTCCTCCATGGGTCGAATTACTTCCAAGAGACTCATGCCAACTCAAGTTTGGAAGAGATTCCAAAGAACGCCACTTGTACACGAATTCCTAGTCTCCCACTTCCACCAAATCACATGTGGAAGAATCTTAGTTTCCCTAACACCCTTGAGCGCCCTCTTGGAGTCTATTTTTAGCCCTGGCATTTCATATATGTCATATGTGAAGCCTTTAGGTCTGATTTGTGTCATAGGTGTCATAGCATCTTCATCATTGTTGTCATAGAGCTAGGGAATCTAGCCCAAGTGTCTCACTAGCTCCAAATTGCCTCTTCCTTTTCCATGGGAGTTACTCTTCCTCTATATTTCGACCTTGGATGAGTCATGTCATGAATAGTAACTTTTGGACTCCCCCAAGTATGTTACCATTCACCTTGAATTTGAATTGGTGAGAGAATGATGCCAAGTGTAGTGGGGAAATCTAGCCATATGTGGGTCCCACTTCCTCCATGTGTCTTCATGATCAAATTCCACTTTGATTTTCACTTGTATATATTTATTTATCTCCTTTATTAAATATTTATGCCATTCTAATGTTCAAACATCATTTATTATCCCCATTATTCCAAATCCCAAAGCTTCCACCCCAAACCTAGGAAATTAGTAATTTTCCTCCTTGGCAATTATTTGACCTTTAGCATCAATTTGACAAACTCTAATGAATAGGGCCAACATGATTAGGCGATTGTGACCCAATGCCAAATTTGGGACATGACAAATCCTCCCTTCCCAATATTGCTTGTCCTCGAGCAATTTTAAAAATGGGTGTTGAAGAACGTGCTTTTTTGTATAATTCTTTGAAGTTGCCATTGAGTTGCCCAACCTTGATTCTTTGAATTTCCATGAATATTTTAGAGAGGAACCACCATGCTTGCTGATGCACTACTCTGATAAAAATCACTTTATTAAGTGGGAAATCCATCTCCCATACTGCTTGTTTCCCCAAAAAAATTGAAACCAATGAGATAAGTATTATTCCAGGGTCCCATTGCTTTTATTGCACCCCCACAATTAAGAGTGCTCTCCAACCCCCACCATTAGATAAGAGGATTCATGGATCCCATTTTCTTGTATGCATTCTTCCAAACATCATGAGTACAAAATATATATCATCAAAGTACATAACAACATAATGAAAATTTACATCAAGGAGTTGCTTCATCAAAGAATCATTAAAGTCCTTATACCTCCAAGTAAGTAGACCACCATTTTCTAGATGCATACAAGCATCAAGTGAACAATCAAATCTACTCCAATGACATAGGTGAGTATCCCATGTCCTATAATGCTGCTCCAAAACTATGTAAGATGCATCAAAAAAATTAGCCTTGTATTCTTTCATCCAAGTAGTTAATGAAGTTTCTCCAACATCAATTGAACTAAGCAAGGAGCAAGGAAAATCATGAGTCTTCAAGTGACTCAGCTGAACATCATATGGGCATCCATGAACATATGTATCATCATAAGGTAAAAACGGATGCTGCTTCAAATGTAAATAATGATGTGCTCTATTCATGTCATTATCAAAAGGAGAGGTAGGAGTTTCATACCCCTCATGTGTCACCATTAGAAAAAAACCTTTCACCCAATTTTCATCCCCAATTGATGTGGCTGAAAACAAAGTAGGGGGTGAGGAATTATGAACCAACCTTAAATCCTTACAAATCTTACCCATTGAAGTATTTAATTCATCTTCTCCATGATTGGCTAGTCCGACTATTGTGAGATCATGTACCTCCTCCAAGGCTTTGCAACTCTCTCCATGAGGCAACCCATAATCCCTCTAAACAAGGACAAGTGCTTGTCCTTCTTCTTGTTTGGGTGTAGCATCTTCAAGAACCTGCATATCAACATGTACCTCATGTTCCACCATTACATTAGGTTCCTCCTTCGTGACATAAATTATTTCATCCATTTCCTTATTTTTCTTCAAAATAGAACCATTGCTCATTATTTTTGCCATGTTGCTTTCAACCCGACTCATCGACAATTCGAACTCTTTCCTTTGTTGCCTCCACTTGTCTTCAAAGGATGGTTTCAGTAATTTTATAAAATCCTCATTCTCCTCTAAGTTTGCTTTTTTATCCATAGTCATAGTTTTCTCAAAATGCACTTTTCTTTCCTTTCTTTTTTTTTTTCCTAGTTCCTCCTCTTCAACAATATTACTTCTGATTCCAATGTATAAGATTGGTCCCTAAATTTTTGTCATCATAAATATCATACCACATCAGGTGCCAATATCATGCTCTAATACCATTGTAATGTCCCTTGTTAGGAATTTTATTAAAATGGCAATTTTCCACTTTTTTCCCTAGTTCGACCTTTGACTAGTTTTGATCCCTAGGTCCCAAATTTGCTCCAAATGATCCCAAATATTCTCAGAAGGTATATGAATGATATTAGAAAATAAATATGTGTTTCAAGGATGCCTTTGGACCTTTAAAATACTTCTACAAATCCTCTTTCAATTCTAGTCAATGTAGGTAACTTTACTAGTGATTTCCCTTTGACTAGTATTGGTCTCTAGGTCTCAAATTGACTCCAAATGCCTTCAAATATTCAAGGAAGGTGTATGAATGATATTAGGACTTGAATCTGATGTTCAGGGATGAAATATGGCCACCAAAAGACCTCTACAAACTCTCTTGATATTCTGAACCAAGTATGCAATTTTACTAGTAATTTGGGTTTCAAATCCCCCTAGGGTAAGTATTGAAAATGGCTTCCCAAATGCCTCCAAACCCACTCAAATTTCTTAACAGAGGTAGGGAATGTATTAAGGATGTTATTAAGGTATCATGTGCACCATTAATTTATTATTATATATGTTCCAACCCTCTCCCATTCAACTACAAAAATCACCAATTCGACGCTTGGGGAAAAATCACTATTTCTTCTCCCAATGCAATTAAACTGAGTAAAAATACTTCAAATGATCAAGTCCAGTGCATGAAACTTGTAGAAAAAATCCATGGAAGTATATTAATCACAAATATATCAGAGAATCATCCATTCATTCGAAATCATCAGCATAACATTGATTCACAACAAGGTAGTGGGGAAATGACACTATTCTTTCATTAAAATTGAGATTTATACATTTCTACTTAGAATTTCGACCTGAAACTTTTTGGAGATGAAGAAAAGAGTATTTAATTCATATCAAAATAGAAATGGGGCATTATAATCTCCCCCAAAGAGTAAAATAGCTCACCAAAAATGCCCTTCCTCAAGGATCAAGAATATGCAATAGAAGAATCCATGAGCTGCCCTGTAGCTTAGACCTGTAAATAAAGACTCCATTAAAGCTCCAAAGGAAAGGTCTGAATGTCCTTTCCAATTACCAACTTGGATGGGAATCTTTCACCCTCGAAATTGGCTAAGGCAAGAAACTAGTCATCCACTAGCTCTCCCTCTTCACAAATGCAATTGCAAATTCTACAAATGATCAAAAGCTGGTTTCATTTTATGTTATTGACATTTATAAATTTTTAATTTCCTCCATGGGTCGAATTCCTTCCAAGAGATTCATGCCAACTAAAGTTGGGAAGAGATTCCAAAGAACGCCACTTATACACCAATTCCTAGTCTCCCACTTCCACCAAATCACATGTGGAAGCATATTAGCTGCACTAACACCCTTGAGTGCCCTCTTGGAGTCTATTTTTAGCCCTGAGATGTCATATATGTCATATGTCAGCCTTCAGGTCTGATTTGTGTCATAGGTGTCATAGCATCTTCATCATTGTTGTCATAGAGCTAAGGAATCTAGTCCAAGTGTCTCACTAGCTCCAAATTGCCTCTTCCTCTTCCATGGGAGTTACTCTTCCTATATATTTCGACTTGGGTGAGTCATGCCATGAATGATACCTTTTGGACTCCCCCAAGTATGTTACCATTCACCTTGAATTCGAATTGGTGAGAGAATGATGCCAAGTGTAGTGGGGAAATCTAGCCATATGTGGGTCCCACTTCCTCCATGTGTCTTCATGATCAAATTCCAATTCGATTTTCACTTATATATATTTATTTAGCTCCTTTATTAAATATTTATGCCATTCTAATGTTCAAACATCATTTATTATCCCCATTATTCCAAATCCCAAAGCTTCCACCCCAAACCTAGGAAACTAGTAATTTTCCTCCTTGGCAATTATTTGACCTTTAGCATCAATTTGACAAACTCTAATGAATAGGGCCAATGTGATTAGGCAATTGCAACCCAATGCCAAATTTGGGACATGACAGTTGGAGCAGTTAATTACTTTGGAGTTGTTTAAATCATAGTAGCATAATAAGGCCGTATTAGCATTTGGTGTATTGAAATTCGAACAATGTTAATTTAATACCACGAATTTTCAAGATGATACGGTAAAGTCAACCAATTATTAGAATTTATTAATTTATTAATAGGTATTTAGAGTTATTATAATTTGTTAATAAGTATTTTATATCATCTTCGTTACTAATAATAACTTTAGTATACTAACTTACTATTACTATTACATAACTACATGTAGTTTTATTTTATATATAATTGTTATTTTAATTTTTTCTTTTATGTTTTACTTTTGGTAGTTACTTCATTCTATTTTTTTAGGTTATTTTGTATAAAGATATTTAGGTAGTTCCTTTGTGCTTCATTTTTTTTAAGTCATTTGTATTTGTATAAAAGTAGATTTATGTATATTTTTAAGTTTTATTTTGTAAGTTTCAAGTCATTTTATATTTACTATGTAGTTGTCAATTTAAATTTTATGTTTATGCTTTTACTATTTATTTAGTAATTCTATTAGCATTGGTAAGGGAATGTGGATGATGACATCATAAACATTGTTATATTATATGATATGCCATGTATCTAATTTTAATTTGAGATATGTTTCAAATTGTTTTCAATGAATAATGAATGATATGCTAAAATTTGTAACGATTTATGTATAATTTTTGTTTTAAATTAAATTTGCATGTTTTTTTGTATTTATAAGATGTCTACTACCCTATTTTAGCGGTACTTGATTTTTTCGTTACGTATTTTTTCTGTATCCGTATTCGAATTCGTACTCAAATCTTGCTACTATGGTCTAAATATTAGACGATTTGGATAGTAAGTTCATTTTTAGCTAGAAGTTCTTGTTTTTTTAATTTGCAAAATTGAAATTTAACTGTGTTTTATAGAGATTTTTAATGGTAGAAATGGATGATAGAAATGGATTCAACACCCTCAAAAACCCAAAAACTCCCTAGGGCACTCCAAATAGAAAAATAATCTCTACTTACACTATACTTTTTACTCTCACATACAAATTCAAAATTCATTAACAAAAAGATACAATAAAAAAATAAAAAAAAGGATATGTCTAAAAATTGGATGATTGACGTCTATAAATTAGATACAAATTCAAAATTCATTAACAAAAAGAAACAATAAAAAATGGAGATGTCTAACAATTGGATGTTTGATTTCTAAAAAGTCTATGAGGTGGATACTATTTTTAGCATATTTTTATTTTGGAATATCATAATTTAGCTATGCTATATCAAAATTTTAATAGTAAAAATAGATTCACACCCTAAATAATCAATTGGGCATTCATAGACTAATTTTTTCAAAAAAACCATTTACAAACTCACTTAATAAGTGATAAAAAATATATATTGATAAAAAATATATATTTATAACATTTAATATATATATATATATTAAATTTTAATTATAAATATGTTATACATTTCATTGAATAAATTCACTAAATAATTAGATTTAAATTTGAGATATTGTAAAGGAATGGCTTTTCAATGTTAATCATAAGCTTATTTTTAATTTTGTTTGTATTAGTGAGAATTCATTTATTACTTATTTTTATAATAAAAAGCTTATATATTAATTAATTGATAATAATAAAAATAACTTTTAAAATTAAATAACTAAAAAAATAAAGTAAAAACAAAAATCAATTACCAAGGTTTTAGCGAAAGTGTGAAAGGCCAAAGGATTCTCATTAAATAATCTTAATCTAACATTCTCATTAAATAATCTTAGACATTCATTGAACAATATGCTTTCAATAGATTGCTTATTTTTCGCTATCAAATTGTTCCATTTCTTGGATTTACAATCTTCCCTTGGTGACAGAGTTTTCATTCACGTGGCTCCATTAATGTCCCGTTTTTATTTTTTAACACCTAAGAAAAACAACTTTTTAAAAACAAAAGTTGTGTAAAAAAAGTACATTTCACAAGGAGAAGCGAGTTGTTAACTCCAGGAAAATCTCCAAAACATCACACAAAAATAGCATTACATATGGTACTAATAGTTGTTCATAAAAAGATTGACGTTATACATAACATATGTGACCAAATTCAAAACCCCATCTTTGAACTCCTCCGGACAGATCCTACCATCCATAGGACCTAGATCGCGCTTGGAGAGATCATCTCTTTCCATGTTGAAAGACCTTAGAATGTGATCGAAAGAAATATTGGAGAATTTGGAAATGAGAAAAGAGATCCTCTTCATCCATCCTTCCAAAACAACCGAATACAAAGGAGATCTACCACTAGCCCATTCAATCACACAAAGAGAATCTCCAAACACTTAGAAGGACTGTAAAACTTTATGCCAAGGCATACCATAACAGACCCTAGAGAGAAATGAGCTCTCCTCTCGTATTTGATCCCAATCCAACTTTCCAAGAAAGACAAAAAAACATGTCCACAATCAATCTTTAGAATCATCCCAGCACCACAAAGACCATTTTGTGTCGCACCATCAAAATAAACCACAAGTAAGGGAAAGTCTAATTCAAAAGAATTTCTCATCCTGTCATTCGTGGTAACCTATGAGCCTCTGCCAACCAAATAATAGGCATAAATCCTAGAGATGATCACAAAACAAGGGTATTTTGGTTGTGAAAAATCATCCTATTACGGACTTTCCAAGCTTCCCACATGACAAAGTAGATAAGAGGATGATTGGATCTTTGATTATCAAACCAATGTTTTAAATTACACTCAAAAGTAGACCTATTCTAGGCTCTATGGAAATGAAAAACAAGGGCAGCTCCCTCCAAGTATCTTGAAAGAAGCAACAAGAGCCAAATAAGCTTGACACAACACACAACACCCGGGACACAAGAATCCTTGTTTTAAAACGTTATGCCAAGTTAGGATCTTGTTATGTAGCACCATCCAAATAAAACATTTTATTTTAAGAGGGCAATTAACAGACCATAATTTCTTCGACCACCACCTCGGAAAAAAAACAAGATGAGCTTCCATCATACAGGAGTAAGCTAAACGAGCACTAACCATCCCATTCATAGAATTGTAAGACCAAGTGATTTTATCCTCCTCTTAGGTCAGAAAAATGCCTTCATGTTGTAAATTTGCTACATATAACTCCCATTTAGTAGCAAGAGATGGTTCTAAACATAAATTTATCATCGATATCCAATGCACTATTCCACTTTCCTGAGAAATCACTGCCGTCTTAAGAACATAAATATTCCAACTGTGAAGAGCCTTGATAAGCCCCCGAGAAAGCTTAAAATCCATCCCAAGGCCAACAATAGGGTCAATCCCCATGTAAATTTGAGTCCCACGACCATCTACCCAGCTTATAGCTTGCTTGATAATCAGGTAAGTTTTGATCAAGCTCCTCCACAGAGCCAATCCAAAAGAAATATTTTTGTCATTTCAGAGGCAATCCAGAAGAAACCTTTTTTTCGTTTCAGTGCTAATAAGTCGGAGGCATTTTCTTAAGATACTTCGCTTTCACCACCTTTCCCCAAAGGCCTATATAAAAAATGCTATGCCATAATGATTTGGTGCGTAATGATAAATTCAAATAGTACAAGTCCTTAATGCCCCATCCACCTAAGTGCTTTGGAAAGGATAGATCTTCCCAAGGGGCTAAGTGATATTTGAAAACCCTCGAATTAGTAGCCCAGAGAAACTGAAATAATAACCTTCTTATAGCATAGATGACAAAGTGAGTAATCATAAAATGTGAAAACAAATATACCAAGATGCCCTATAAAATAGAGCTTATCAAAGTAAGATGACCACCCAAAGACAAACACCTGAAATCCCACGATTCGATCTTCCTCTAAACTTTCTTTATAGGCCAATGCCAATCAGATAAAATATATCCATTGGGATTCAAGAGGAAACCCAAATATTTGATCCCACTTCCCAGGTCCTTCATGTGAAAGGGAAAGATTGAGCCAATCTGATCCTTAATACCTGGACCTTGACACTGAAATATAAAACAAGACTTCTGTGCACTAATATCCATACCTACAACGTCAGAGAAAATAGAAATAATATGTTTATAATGACACCATTCTGAAAATGTTCCATTCCTGAATAAGAGAACATCATCAACAAATAATAGGTGTGATATATAGAGGGACTGTGCAACTTTTATACCTTTAATAAGTCCATGATTCCTCGGCTCTTGAATCAATATACTAAGCCCTTCAATTTCTAGAATAAACAGGTATGGAGAGAGAGGAAAACCCTTCCTCAGTCCCCTATCACCACTAAAATAAGAAGAGGGAAAACCATTGATTAAAACTGCATATCTTACTGAGCAAATGCAAGCCATCATCCAATTTACAATATCCAAGGATAGACCGATTTGGATCAAGATAAATCTAAGATAGGTCCAGTCAATCCTATTGTAAGCCTTAACCAGATCCATCATGAAAATAAAAGCATCCAATTTATTCGCCTTAACTGAATGTAAGCCTTCTTAAGCTATTCCAACCGCATCAAGTATCTAATGATTTTGAAGAAAACCAAACTGTTCTCCAGAGATATGTCTAGCCAGAAAAGGCTTAAGTCACTTAGAAATAATTTTAGAGATGATTTTATACATAAGCTTACACAAATAAATCGGTTTATTGTCATTAAAGGCCAACGGCTTATATTTATTAGGAATGAAAGTGATAAAAGTAGATTTTAAGTTTTTTGGAACCTGACCCTTATGTATCGTTTTATCAATAGCCGCAGTGAGATCTCTGCCAATAGTATCAAAGAAATGAATAAAAAACTCGACATTCCACCAATCTAGGCCTAGAATTTTTTCCTTGGCAAAGAACTTGAGAACCTTCAACACATCTTCTTCAGTAATCAAATTTCCAATAGCCTGACAGTTAGCTTCACAAAAGTAACGAGGAAAGAGCTTGATAATATTCAGTTCGTTCTCTAGGTTTGAACCATTTTTGTTCAAGAAATTATCCTTAAAATGTTTTAGAGTAGCATCTTTCACAGATACATCATCACAAGTGACTTGATCATGTTCATCCTTCATATCCCAAATTGCATTGGTCAAACGCCTCTGGTTAGAAAACCGATGGAAAAACTTGGTGTTATTATCTCCCTTTTTTATCCACACCACCTACTTTTTTGCCTCCAAGTTTCTTCAATCTGCCATAGGATATTCCTTTTCCTCTCCTCTAGATTTATAATTGTATCCCTTCTTTCCTCATAAAAATAGTTATTATCCACACAGCTAACAAGAGATTGAATTTCTTGATCAATCTTAGAAATATCTTTAGAATTCTTGCTTTTCTTCTCCTTTTCCCATTTCATGACCTCATTTCTATGAAAAGATAAATTCTTAACTAGACCTTGTAATGGAGGGAGATGATTCTTCAAGGATAAATGGTCCCACCATGAACGGACCAAATCCCAAAAGGTCGTATCTTCCAACCAAGTACGATTAAATTTAAAAGGATAAAGATAAAATATGCGATCAAAGTCCAGCTGCAGGATCATTGCCTTACGATCAAATATACCAGCATCATAATCCCAAGTACGGTATCTTCCTACCAAATCACTTAAAACCTCCGCCATGAAAAATCTATTGAGCCTCTTAGCGATCCTCGCTCTCCCACATCTTCCATTTGACCATGTAGGAACTATATCCATCATTCCAACTTCATCAAATAATGAGATAAAATAATCAGACATCGGATCCAATACTCTTCCATCTCCCTAGGTCTCCTCAGGAGATAGCATGAAGTTGAAGTCTCCAGCTAAAATGAGAGATGAGTCATGTAAGATATCACTGTCCTTTATCCTGTCCAGGAAATCCTTTCGATGGTGATAAGGAGCATAAATATTCAAAATTTGAATGACCTGATGGAACCCTTTAGGCTTCCCTTCCACCATGATACCTGCAATAGTGCGAAAAGCTCTAAAATTAGCCACATTAGGATTCCAAGCAATAAGGGATATGCCCGAGAGACCAGAAGAATCGAGGGAACACACCCTCTATGAAGGTTTAATTTTGAGAAAATATTTCACTGCATCCTTAGCATTTGTCATCGTTTTGCTATAATAGAATCACAACCAGACTAACCACATCCAAAAAAATTTAATACCAGCTTGCTTTGGGCCACTGCAGAGCCCTCATATATTTAAAGAGACAATATTCATTGAGAGACTCCAATGGGGCTCGTAGAATCTCTAAGAGCCTCAGAAGACTAAGAAAGGGAGAAATCTACCCTAGATAGACCTTTATTAAATAAGAGGAAACCCTAGGATTTGTACATACAGAGTCCTACTCCAGAGAAATCCTTGATGGTAAAACACAACCTTTGTCTCTTTTTTTTTTTTTTTTCTAGCCTTTAGGATAGTCACATTCCCATTTATGATAAAATATATGGGGAAAACATTTGAGGACTCTGAGGCCACAATAGATGTAACATCCCTCAAATTTGATCATTTATTATTATTACTTTGTAAATGTAATTGTAAATTACATAAATGGCCCTGATGAGGAGTTCAAGGCCAAGGCCCCACCAGTGGACCTTGAGACTATTGTTATGGTTGTAAATGTTATTTAGGAGACCCCGTGATGACATAATTAATTGACAGGACAACTAATTCCACTAATGGGGAAAGATGAACTGACTAGAGAACCATGGAGATCCAAGACATAGATAATGAGGATCATTTTGGTGCCTAGGACATTGGAAATAATTGTGAACCAAAGATGTTCACCTGAAAACCCTAGTATTCATACGTATTACCCTAAGTTATGTAAATATTATACGAGTTTAATATCCACTGCACAATAGTAAGTAAATACTTATGACTTATTTTACTAAAATAAGTGTAAGGATTAGGGAGAACTTCCTAAATTTTTTTACTATTTTAAAAAACTTACTCTAAGCCTTGGGAAGTTTCTCAAGAGATGTTCTCGATACTTCTAAAAAGAAAAAAAAAAGGGGAGGTTAAGATAATTCTTATATTCACCTCCTATTCACCTTGAGAAGTGAAAGATTTAAAAAGGTTTCTTTAAATTCCATAGTTATGATAAACTAATTAAGTAGATATTATATATATAACACTTTAGATATTATATATATTATCTATAGATGTGTCTTATATATATATAAGTAAGATTAATCAATAATTGGGATAAACTAATATATATACATATATATAAGTATCATATATATATATATGGACATGGAAGATTTATTAAGTATTTTACGAGGATCATCAATAATACTAAGATAAAGGTCGATTACATACAATTGAATTAATATATATATATCAAAACGTAAAAGAGATTTTTCCTTTTTATGTTGCATAAAAATTCTGCCATTGGGCATTTACTCCCACTTAGCATCGGCGACCCCATTGAAGTATAAGCAACCAAGGTAACCCTCTGATTTCTCGAGGTAGTGGCTGACGAAACCAGCATAATGTTTATCGTTGAAACCAAGAGGGATCGGTATCAAGCTAGCACGTAAACTTGGGGATTTCCCACGTCTTTAAATTTTGTCATGCATTGGTAACCCTCCCACGCTCAGAATATCGTGGTTCTTAAATGACCCTGCAACACTCGAAGTGATCGAAGCCGTGATCGTAGGATTGGTTGTCTCGAATTGGAGGAGCACACCGGGATTTTTTATCACTGCCATCTGTCCGTCTGACAGAGCTCACGATCTCTCCACCATGCCAGTGTTAGCTCCTTATTAATGAGATAGACCTTTTCTATAGTTGGAGAGTAGTGGAAGGTTACACTCCCTCCCCTTTTGTCTTGGCCCTTGTCGGGTGTTTTGGAGGACATCCTTTAAAAAATTGAATACAAGTGAGGAGTATGCGAGAGAGATGTAGTTTTCTGCATGTGATAGGCCGAGACCCCAAGTAGTATAAGTAGGGAATAGGGTAGACAGCGCAGGGGCAGCTAGTGTTCACGGTATGTTGGTGCTCCTAGAGGAGTTCCAGTTCGATATAGGGTAGTTCCAATTTGGCATTGAGGGATTCAACGTCAACGTTTATGATAAATTTCAGGAATGTAGGACGGACGTTGCACTGTTAAGTTAATTTCTGCACAGCAACCAGATAGGCAAGGTATCAGCGTTAATAAAGATTGCACGGGGTCTTCAACGTTTCACTGCGAAACTTTTAGTATAGCGCGATGGAGGATAAGTAATAGCCCCAAACAAGCTGGATTCCAACCTTTGCATAATCGCATTTCAGGTAAAAATATGTAATTACGCTTACTTTGTAATTATTTTCGCTCATAAAAATTCTCACTAAACCTCTGCGGAATTTTACGCTGGCCATTTTACAATTTTATGTACAGGCTGCTATTATGTAGTATTCAGATATATGTGTAATTTAAGTTGTGATTTTTGGAAGACATCATGAATGCCTAAGAGCCGCAAGGGTTCACTATATGATGTATATTCCTTTTTAACCTACCATCATAGCTCAGTGAAAAGTAGTTCCAGTTCGGCGTTGAGGTATTTGGCATTTACCTTATTCTTATCCATGGAAACACCTTAGTTTTCATTCTAAAATCCTGCGTTAAAGGATTAGTTCACCCCAAGGGTGCAATCGCTTGGGATATATCGCTGAGATCCGTTTTTCTGTGTCCTTGTGCATGAGTTGTTTTTATGTTTTCTCCTGACTGCTTAGTACAACTTGCAATCTTGACGAAGGAAACACAAGTAGTAAAGACCTATCGGGATCGATCTCTACTTTTAGATTGCCAGTAAACGATTCGGCGATTGTCACCTTAGTAATACTGGATAGATATGTTTTAAATTACTGTGGATAGATATGATCTATATATTTAATCATTATCTCTACCTCGGTAAGTGCTAGAACACTTGACCTCTGCCTTCTGCTATATAAATGTCCAGCGATAAATGCGTGAGGCATTTAGCATGAAGGATCATCATCTATACAACCTATTAGTTTGATTGTTGTATCGAATTGCAATTTGCATTGTGTTTTTATCTTATGAATGATTTATTAGGAGACGTGTTGTGTCCAATCTTGTTGCACTTAGATTTATCTGTAGGATGCCATCGTAGACCTGTGTTTAAATATAGCTTTGCGTTTATTATTATACTGAAAAACGTGTTTTCTAATTCTCTTTGTGATAGATAATCAGAATGTTAATACCTTCAATTTGAAATACCTGCACACGATATAACGTACAGGGATTGTTATGCTCATCCCTGTCATTGATCCAAATTTAACCCTCGTAAAAATGATAGGTAAATATTGTTATACTGCTTTAGTAATTAAGATGTTTGGAATTAAGAGTATAACCCAGCAATTATTATATTGGTATGAATTGTTATAAGTATAATACGACAAATATTTAAGTGAAATGTTAGGTTAAAGTATTTTAGCCTAAAGAAAAAGGGTGATACGTTTTTAAACTAATGTTGTCTAAAGGAGTGTTATCCATAGATAAAATAAGATTTATGCTGTCTACTTATTGAAACAACTAGTTTGACTTGGAGTATGAGTAATGGAATAGATTTATGTTGCCATTGTGTATATCAGAGTTAGCATCGATAAAGTTCTTTACGAGAGAAGTTAGAGAAAAAGGAAAGTGGTTGGCAACAAACTTGTTGTTGGATGTAACCTCTTCTTTTTTTATTAAATAATACAACACAGTTTTTGTGGACGTAGCCCAAGAGTGGGTGAACCACTTTAAAAAAGACGTCTCTCTCTCATGCTCTCTTTCTATGTATCTTCTTGTGTATTCTCATTGTGTCTTATTATTATTCAGTTTGATCTACTTTGATTTATGTGTATTTGTGTTTTCATTTATTTTAACTATGATCACCTTTTTCTCGTATAAGCATATGTGTTTACAACTGATATTTCCTTATTATTTATTGTGTAGGTCCGGATTTAGAATTGAAGACTACTTTGTAGACACATCTAAATATGGAAATGGTTGGAAATTCTATTAGTCATGCATCATATTAACTTTAGGTTTGCACATGTTTACACCCAACCTGTTGTATGAACGAAATAACTTAGAATTGCGTTGTTCTCGGTTAGTAGGAGATTGTCCTCTTACTCATGTAAAAAGGATGAAAGAGGTTGCGTAAAGTAGATTGTAATACACCACTCAAATGTAGAGTTATGGATGCAGCTGAATAGGACATGTAAATATTGATAATTAAGTGTTATGATATTTTCTTGTTGCTTAGACAATTAGATTATTAATTGATAATTTATGAGATGTTTAATGATCGCCTTTTTATTTTAACTATGATCACCTTTTTCTCATATAAGCATATGTGTTTACATCTGATATTTCCTTATTATTTCTTGTGTAAGTCCGGATTTAGAATTGAAGACGACTGTGTAGACACATCTAAATATGGAAATGGTTGGAAATTCTATTAGTCATGCATCATATTAACTTTAGGTTTGCACATGTTTATAGCGAACCTATTGTATGAACCAAATAACTTATCGAATTGCATTGTTCTCAGTTAGTAGGAGATTGTCCTCTTGCTCATATAAAAAGGATGAAAGAGGTTGGGTAAAGTATATTGTAATACACCACTCAAATGTAGAGTTATGGATGCAGCTGAATAGGACATGTAAATATTGATAATTAAGTGTTATGATATTTTCTTGTTGCTTAGAAAATTAGATCATTAATTGATAATTTATGAGATGTTTAATTATCGCCTTTTCATTATAAAGTAGATTTAAACATTACACTTCCGCATAACATGTCTCGGTGATTTGACTGCTTAGAAAAACTTCAAATTTTGATGAAATTTGGAAACATGTTAAGCATATGTGTTTACAAGAGATATTTCCTTGTTATTTCTTGTGTACGTCCTTATTTGTTGCATGGATTTATAATTGATGACCACTGTGTAGACACATCTAAATATGGAAATGGTTGGAAATTCTATTAGTCATGCATCATATTAACTTTAGGTTTGCACATGTTTAGAGCCAAATTGTTGTATGAAACAAATAACTTATCAAATTGCGTTGTTCTTGGTTAGTAGGAGATTGTCCTCTTACTCATGTAAAAAGGATGAAAGAGGTTGCGTAAAGTAGATTGTAATACACCACTCAAATGTAGAGTTATGGATGCAGTTGAATAGGACATATAAATATTGATAATTAAGTGTTAAGATATTTTCTTGTTGTTTAGACAATTAGATCATTAATTGATAATTTATGAGATGTTTAATTATCGTCTTTTAATTATAAAGTAGATTTAAATACTAAAACATTACACTTCCACATAACATGTATGGGTGATTTGACCGCTTAAAAAAAATTTAAATTTTGATGAAATTTGGGGATGTGATAGTAGAATATGTTTGCAAGGGAGATCTATAGTTTAGGGATTATTCATTTGTATTCGGAACAAAATCAGATAAAGGAGAGGATGATATCCCAATCCTAAGAGGTTTCATGATAATTCCATTGTGAGGGGTCTCAAACAAAGAAACAATATGAACAGAAGGTGACACTTCAGGCACCACCCAAGAAAGAGAGTTATCATTCTCAGGACTATAATCCTCTAATGATTTCCCCACAAAATCATTCCGACATAACAACTCCGAGGGTTTCAAGACAAACCTCTTTGGAGGCGTACCCCCTTCATCCCCATGGTTTAAATCGGATTTCATACCCTCCAAAATAGGATAGCCAGCTCGGTCAAAGCTAAAGGGGAAACTGAGTCTTCCGTTAGAGAAACTTCAATAAGATTTTCTTTTGAACTTATAGGGACTTTAATATTTCATTGGCAGTCAAGAATTTTAATAGAATCAGAATATTTTTTTCAAACTTACTAACAAATTCTATCGTCGAGTTGCACTCCAGAGGTAGTGGAAAGTTCTATACTCCATCCAGATCCTCCTGAGGTTGCATCATTTCTAGTAAACAACTGGATTTCGAGTTTCCCGGAACCTTTGATGAACATCGAGCCTTAGATTGACCAATCTCCCTTCTAAACTGACAAGGAAAGGGGACTCACCAGTAGTCCAACATTTAGATGAAAGAGCCACCCTCCCACACAACCTCTATTTCACCCAGTAAGCCTTCGACTGAATAAAGTTCCACCAACATTCACGGTGATTTTCTTTCAGTCCCCAACAAGGTTTCATGTTCAAATAATATGAATCGTCCAATATAATTTTCCACGGAAAGGAACCCTTTAAAGTTCCAACAGTGGAGGGGAATACCAGGAGGATAAACCATAAATGGCAACGCCCAAAATTCTCTTTTCGAGGGTCAAAAGCTGCATGCTAACGAGACAGGACAAGATATCCATGCCCCAAAACCCCAAATCTATCTTCAATAGCCCTTATATTCTCCTCTGACAGAAACTGGAAGACGATCCATCCATTTACAAGCATAAGAACCCTTGGCATATTGACAATAAACGGATTCTATCTCTGTCAGATCCATCCTAAAAACTCAACATGGGAAGTTTTATATATTCAAACTTACCAATCAAATCCATTTGATCAAAGCAGAGACTATGTTCAAAGTAACGTCTTTACGTAGGATGCATAAGGGTATTCAATTTTTTTTCTTTTTCAAAAGCTAAATGAGCATCAAGAGAAGAAACATTCCTTCCCTTTATGGGTTTAAGTTCATGGGACTTATGTGCCCCGTCCGACACGGTGTCAACCAACTTGCCTCCATCCCCACATGCACATCGGAATCAAGCCCCCGTGAATCCGAAGAAAATGGACAAGACTCATATATCACCGAGGTAAGCGGATTAGTTTTGACAGTCCCATGAAATGACCCACCATGAGAGGGAGAAACACTGGAAGCCCTCCCATTTCCTACGCAGGACGGATTAGAAAAAGGATACAAGTCAGTAGCATTACTGGACTCCATCTCATATTCCAGAAAATGTCACAATCTACAGTACAATAGGAAGGCACCCACTCACGGAAAACCTAAAAAAAAAACCCGAGATAAGACTCAAATATCAAAAACTAAGAGAATCAATCAATGGGATTAATAAATTTTAAATTCCCACTTATTTTAACCTGGTTGATACTGGGTTTTCCACACAGTGAAAGATTAAAGATTTGAATCCAAGCCCATTAATTTCACCTACTATGAGCAAGAGAAATTAGGGTTTCTCAGGCCAGAATAATTTGAGAGATTCAACCATCAATAATCCTTATGCACAATTTTTTTTTGGTGCTGCTAATTGATTGATCGATCAAAAGTAATTCAGATCCGACTATATATTAAACTTTGGATCTCAAGTAATTTAGATCCAACAATATATTAAACTTTTAACTACATTTAATACTTTACCAATTCATACTTAATATTCTTTATTTGAAAAAAAATGACTTACAACCTTTTGCAGTGGACAAAGTTATCAATCATACAATTCTATTAATGTTGGGTGAATCTATGAGATGGGTGTCTATTTCATGAGAATTGGGTGGTTGAGTAGCATGCCGGAAGCTATTCTGCCAAATAACAATATTTATTCGACTGAATAAAATAATTTATTCCGCCAAATAAATATTTTTATTCATCCGAATAACCTCTAGTTTATTCGGCCGAATAAACATTCACGGTTCACCGTTAAAATTAACATCAACCTTGAACTACGTGCGAGGAAGTGCCGACCAGGAAAATTGTCCGTCATTTTTGTTTTCATCTATTCGTCCAAATAATGTTTCACCTAAATACTTATTCAGCTGAACAATTATTGAGTTGAACCATTATTCGGCTGAACAATGATTCGGTTCGGCCGAATAATAGTTCGGCCGAATAATTGTTTGCCATATAAGGTTAGTTGTGGCCCTGTTTCTTCATTTTTCCGTCGAACATCCTATAAGGCCGCCCTGCTGTTGTGACCCTAACCCCCGTTACTGGGACCCCAACCCCGCCTATTGCTGTGACGCCGACAGCTCTGTTTCTTCGACGTCGCCGACCTGTTGCTTCAACGTCGCCAGTTGCGACTCTGCCGACCTCCTTCGACGTCACCGAGCCATTGCTTTTTTCCACCGTTCCACCCCTGTTTCTATGTCACTGACTCTGGCGACTCTGCTGAACTGCTGCTTGTTTCCACCGTGCCACCCCTGCTTCGACGTTGCCGACTCTGTAGTCTCTGCGACTCTGCTGACTTGCAACTCTTTCCGCCACCTTCTTGACGTGGAGCGTGGCATTGGGCATGGTCTTCGACAACATCCATTTCGGAGGTAAATTTTTGTTGTAGCTTGGTTTTCTCAGTTTACTTGTTTTTGTTGTTTTTTTGGTGTTCAAATTAGTGGTATCATTGGCAAGAGATCAGTGTTGCGCTCCACGTTAAGCTTTGCTTCTTTGGGAGGCGTTCGAGGTTCAATGTGAGACAACCCTTCCTAGTAAACCTTCTCGATCCTAAGGTGAGTTAGAACATACGTTAGAGACACAAATTAAAATTCCTGTTTCACTTATAGAAATTATAGAACATACATTATTCACTTGTTACACTACATAGATACTCAAATGCCATGGGTAGTTAAACACGTTTTAGGCACATTCTGAATTAACCTTTCCATGGTTAAAATTTATAGCTACAACTCCAATACTATATATATATTTTTTTAATGTGTATGATATGAAGTGAAATTTATGGACTCCAAATACAACAGATAGTCATACATGACCCACTAAAATTTCTTTCGTAAAGAAGAGAGAGTGTACACTGGAATAAAGAATGTGTACTGGTTTTATGCGATTTTGCTTGTATGAGTGTGTAATGCAAATCAATGTTGTAATTAGGGTATATAACATTTTGGAGGATTATGAAAGAAAATTAACGTTACTAACCTTGTAAATATCGAAATTTACATTAAATTAAATCTGGAAAATTTGGGAAAATTCTAAATATTTGTCATTAAGAATTTTCTTGAAACTGCTTCTTTTGCTTGTATGAGTGTGTAATGGAAATCAATGTTGTAATTAGAGTATATGATATTGTGGAGGATTAGGGTATATAGTGTGTAAAGAAAATTAATGTTACTATCCATAGTTTAATTCTCCACATCTTCATGTGTAATGAGGTCGCCCTATGTATCTATGCATTCCATCTGAGCATTTGCATCTGCCAATGCTTCACTGCTTATCCAAATTTTATCTGTTGATGCTCCCTCATTTTATAGCACAAAGGAACACTGCATTGTCCTCTTTACACTATACATTCTAATAATCTTCCCTTTAGTACTTTTTATAATCCTCTGCTCTCGAGTACTCTGTTGGTCTATCCAATGCTCCGTTCAACTTTGCATCCTTCTCATCATCTAACCTTATGGATACTCAACTCCAGAATCTTTCATGAAAGAGCGTTCTATGGTGTATATTATTCCCATCTAACTTTTAACCACTCCTCATTAATTGCGCGCTTCTGATAACTCTCTCCATGATCACTCTGTTGTAAAAGTGATAAATTTAGAAATATGCTAGGGATAGTATAGAAACCACCATATTTATTTTTTTATTTTTACCTATTTCAAAATATTTTTTCCATCATATAACCCTCAAACAAAAAAAAAAAATTTAGAATGCAAATATGAGAAATAGAAGAGGGATTTAGTGAGAGTCTAATGTAGTATGTTCAATTTTATAGTAATTAACTATGGGATGAAGTAGCTCAGAAGGATGAAATTGCTAGTACCTAATTCAATTTATACCAGATACATTTCTGGTCAGCATCAAAATTGGGCCTGAACTGATTCATCTACTTTATTATTCCCATATCACATGTTTGGCTGAAACAATGCATTTTCTTCCCGAAACTTGCAGTTTATTATCAATAATTTTTAACATTATCCATGGTTTTATCAGAAGCTGCAAGATGTAAAAGACCCTAAGAGAATTTATTAGTTGTTACACACTATTATGGATGAAAGATGCATAAATAAAAACTATTAGTGTGAATCCCCAGCTGGTTTTGGGTCAAAATATTTTAAGTCCGAAAATCTCGTTGGTTTTGAGTCATTTTTGGACACTATTATGACTAAATATTGTTGAATCCTGTGAGCCTCTCATTTAATATAAAAATATATACTCGTTATTGTATAAACAAAATAACCAAATATATGACGAACAACTATATATATCACCAACAAAGTTTGATTTAAAAAAAATAAAGTTGTTGTAGTAATAGTCTCTATGCGAAGGAGTGAAAGTAGTAACAATCTATATGTGAAGGAGTGAAAGCAGTAATAGTCCGCATCAAAAACTGTTTAATATAGGATTGGAACTGGTACTGTTTATGATACTATCTTTTCTTTCTCTGATGTTGTTGTATATGCTACTGAAATTGATTAAGCTACTCATCACCTTCCTTTACTTATAATGCACCTGCCACTACTCTTTCTACTACACCGACTACTTAAAACACTGGATAACAACTAGTAATCGCGTTGAATTGTATGCTTCAACATAATCTACTGATGCTTGAATCAACCCTCCAGATATGATCCATCCTAACCAACCCTTATATAACAGATAGGATCCCGATTCATCCTTATTGTTTTCACATACCCCCATGCATAATGCCTTATATGGTGGTACACAGTTATTAGGATAAAGGCAGTGAATGTTTTTCAAAACAAACAAACCGGTTTAAGTGCTTTTCGGTTAAGTAAAGGTTCGAGTACTTGCCCGAGCTTGAAATAACTAGCTGGTCATAACTAGTAGGTTGCATTCCTGCTCTCGTAGTGAAGTTACCAGCTTCCTCCAGGATACACTAACTACGGTGTCTCCTTCTTATCTAATCTGTTGGGTTCAGATTCTTTGTATGATCCTACTGGTGAATGATTAATGTTAAGTAATGTAATGCAATGTGGAAGTTATGTAATGTCATCATAGTGTCTTCTCCCCTTGCCATCATAGTTTATTTTTTGTATTGATGTTGGACTGGATATTAAAGAAGCACCCCGTAGGTAATACAAGTTCTTAATGAATACAAACTAATATTAATTGTGATCTGCTCCTACTGTCATTGATGCTATGACTTGTTCTTCTTTGCTCTGAATCAAGGAATGGTGGTAAATAACTATGATTGATCACAAGTAAATAAGAATAGTAGTAATTAGCGTTGACCGGATTTTATGAATGAGGTCAACTATAGAAAATCAACCCATACAAGTTTGTTACTGCACCTTCCAGTGTGTTTGGGTTAGTTGATTTTCGCAGGTTTTGGTCTTGCTACCACCTAGGTTTTACTCTCTTAAGGAGAGTTCTAATACTTTAACCTAGAAAAATATAATCTAAATCACTTAATACTACTAAATTCTAATTAATACAACTAAAACTATTAAAACTAACATAAATATTAATCTATAAATTAAACTAAGCTATTGGTGAAAATATATCTATTTAACAACTAAATTATATTTAGCAGCTGCTAAATGAAACTTAATCTTATTATACCTAACTGACATTTTTTGCTCTCTTAAGGAGAGTCTTTTGATTTTCTGAAATATTTCTTAGGAATTATAAAAAGATACTCAGCTAACAGCTGTTTTAACTAAAAGGAAAAATCTATTTTAATTTATTTAAACTATCCCGACCAGAAGCTAATTATAAATTATGTTAACTGTTATTGACTATTAAACAATAGTAATTTTTATAAATATAACTATGACAGTTAAAAAACTAATCACAGTTATTATTACAATTACTGTCTATTGTAAAATAGTTTATGATTAAAGAGATACTAACTAAAAACTATTAGTATCTTAAAATCATAAAAATAAAAATTAACATATCACACTTTAATATAAGAACTTAAACATATCCAACTAATCGAGAGAATACTTGCAAAAACACAAGTAAATCAACCAATTAATTTATTTATACATAACATTACTTAATCAAATTATTAAGAAAACATAATAAAATGATTAAAAATATTATTAAGATCTAACATGAAAATGTAGTTTTGATTTGAGTCATTTCATATGATTCACACAATTATCCTAAAATACAACTGCGAATGAGTCAAGCAAAGAAAAGAAAACCAAAAGCTAAATATTTACAAAATTTTAATAGGGGCCACTTGATTTGTGCAAAGATCAAGGGGAGTTGTTAGGGTGCCAACAAATGGCGACATGTTGGGTGAACCAGTTATCTCTGCAGAATAAATATGAATCTTAAAAGATGTAAGGGTTATAAAAATAAAAACCTCTTCAAATGTCAACTTTCCAACCACATAACTTGATCTCGCCATTGGTTTATATAGGTAAAAATTGAACTCACAACTTTCAAAATCAATCAAACTACCCCAACCATTATCCAAAAGATTATAAAGATAAATGAATATTCTACAAATGCAGGAAGAAAATTTTTGAAGGAATCAGTTTCTCTTCACAGAAACAAGTTATAGAACACATAGTATATAGACCTATGACCTCAATACCACAGGATAAACCTTTCAACCTCACTTAGATGCTTGTATCCCATCCACTAGATATAGATCATTAAAAGTAAAATTTCATTTTTTCTCAGATTTAAAAATAAATAAAGACATTAACTAAGGACCATTGTCCTAGCATGGTAACTAGATGACGACAATGTCATTCACAAGTACTATCAGAAATTGAGTAGGATGGCTCGTGACAAGACCCCCTTTCTCTTGATTTTTGAAACCAAGAGCCACTACCTTGTCTTGGTGATCGAATATTGGCAATTTCAATCCAATAGGACCGATGATCATGAGCAGATCGACTCATAACGAGACCTTCTGTTCCTTAGTTAACCCCTTAGGTTTTATTAATGTGATGTGAAATGAATAATACTAGGATTATTTTTAATCTCAATAGAGATTACTTAGTGAATGGGGAAGCAGATCCAAACGACCCACTAAAGAGCAAATGATGGCATAAAAAGTCTAAGAATAACTTATGATTCTTGACCTACTTCAATCTAGGGAAAAGGATTCCTTTGAAAGTAAACTCATCTACATTATAGCATCACTTTAAAAGATGAAGATTCTAGATAATAGTCGGGTAACTCAATCAATCCATCAGTATGGTCCATAATAGATTATTCAAAGCCATGGTCAAAATTTTGACAAAAGAAGAGAGTCTTTGTAAGGATATCCCTTTTAAACTTCTCAGTTTATAAATAGAGAAGCATGTAAAAACCAGGTAATGTACCAACATAGTATTATTTATTTACAACCCCAAACTTCAAGCAAGCTAACAAAAGCAAAAATGAAATTCGAAAAGCTCACACATATCAAAACCATTATTGAAAACCAAGCTAGCTTGAAATCAATAAAAATCACTAATTTAACCAAAACACCTAAAACCTTATATACAAGATGGGACTTAATCAAATCCAAATTTCAACCCAAAGGTATGCATTACAATCGAAAAGAAAAGAAGAATTAAGTATTCACAAAGATAACCAATGATATGCAAAAAATTTAATATTTACCGAAACTTTAGTTGATTATCAAAGAAGGTAAATAAAATCGAAATTCGAAAATCAAGATACGATTATGTTCTATGAGATCAGCTATACAAAATAATGTAAAAATCATGAAATGATGATATGCATACAGAAGGACGACCAATCTCCCAATATTAAAATTGACTACGATATAGTAATATAAAGGATTAAATTCTTAATATTTTCTTTTTTTTTGTAAGCTAGTTGTGAAACCTTCTATTAACCAATCAAAAAAGAAGATATTGATACAAATGCAAGCCTATGGCCTTTCCTTCAAAACCTACTGCTCACAGAAAACAAATTTTCTGAGCCAAATTGAAAGATACTACTATGAATGGAACATCCCTGATTTAATACATCAAGCGGGTCCATGAGATTCCTCGCGAGGGTCCTTTTTCTTTCTTCGAACATAAATCCACCCAACCGAGTTGTCTAGTTCGGATGAGATAGGGTTTATAGTTAGTTGCTATGTCGAGGGGTCTTCTGCGTTCTTCTAAAAGTTTAGATCTGCTTCCTTGTCCCTGTATGAGTGATCGAATTTATGAGGTCACTTTTGACCTCCCATTCCCAAAGCAGAAATCATTGATCTATCATTGAGATATTCACCCTTGGATGTCGTGTTGGGGGTTTATGTCGTCATGTCAAAATCCAGAGTAGAGTGCAGCTGAGTCGAAGCAGGAGGGACGGGGGTGCTTTTTGGGTAGCCAGTCTTTTGCACAGTCGGGGTCTTCTTGATTTTTTCTCCTTCATGCCAGCATTGTGGTCATCTTTGAAATGAAGAGATCGGGACAGATGGGAAAGCTTCATGGAGATGCCTTAGTTGTTGAAAGGAACGAAATATGAACGTTGTATTTTCATAGTCTAAGACATGCAGATGGGGTTTGTCTCCTCCCCAGTCTATAAATATTTTGTCCGGCAAGCCTTTATGAAGATACAGCTCCACACAAATCTGGGAAAATGACCTTAGACCTTTTGATATTTGATCTGTATCTATCTTTAGAAATATTCCTAATGCATTCCCAACCATGTTTAGGGAGTTCGATGACCAGACATGTAGAGGGAGAATCAGTAATCTTACCTAGACGAGCATGGCCATAGAAGTGGGTGACAAAGGATCAAACCCTGGGAACCAATGTTCCATAGATAGCCCTGATCCTGCCCAAAACCATGGCCTGTGTGCTATTACCCCGTTGCAGTCCTCTGTTGTCTCAAACTTTGCTATAAAATACCCTTTAGAATGAAAGAATATCTTTGGCTTCAATTGCTAGGACTGTTGTGTAACAAATAGAAAATAACATATTAATTAAAATGTATTATTTACTAAGTGAAAGGGTGTAACCCTTCAATTTAAACACTCAAGCCTATAAAAGCGAGCATCATTGTAAATCTTATAATCTCTGTAATAATAATTATCTATTCTTTCAAATATGGATTTCACGTCATGAAGTTCATCTAGCATATCGTTGATGAAGGTAATTTTTGGAGAGAATTCTGCAAGCAAATTGGAACGTCACTTAACATGAGTTCATCTTATCATCCCCAGACAGATGGCCAGACAGAATTCGTCAATAAATGCTCAGAAACCTACCTCCGTTGTTTTGTTACTGATAAACAAAATAAATGGTTTCAATGGCTACATCTTGCGAAATGGTGGTATAATTCTACTTATCATACATCAACAAAAATGACACCATTTCAAGCTCTCTATGGATATGGACCCCCAAAATGGAAGGACCTCATTACCAATCAAGCAAGGGTTGCCTCAATAAATGACCATTTAGAAGAAAACCAAAAGGTTGTCAAAATACTTAAAGAGAATCTAAACACCGCTAGGAATAGAATGAAGCATCAAGCAGATTGACATCGAATAGAATGAGAATTTGAAGTTGGAGATTGGGTATTTGTATGATTACAACCCTATAAGCAGCTGTCACTTAAACAAGGTGGAAATAATAAATTGGATCCATGATTTTATGGCCCATATCAAATCAATAAGAAGATTGGCCACGTGGCATATGCATTGGAGTTGCCAATAACAAGACGCGTCCACAATGTCTTCCACGTTTCATGCTTAAAAAGGGTGATAGGTCAACACCAACATGCACAAACACTACTTCCCATGTTAGATGACGAAGGAAGAATCATTTTCAAGCTAGAATGTATCATTGATACCAGAGAAAGGAGATTAAGAACGCGAGTAATTAAAGAGTACCTTATAAAATGGAAAAACCCCCTTGAGGAAGATGCAACATAGGAATTCGAACAATTTCGACAACTACATCTTTCACTAACATCGCTTTGAGGAGAAAGCTCCTTTAAAGGGAGTGGCAATGTAACAAATACAAAATAAAATATTAATTAAAATGTATTATTTACTAAGTGAAAGGGTGTAACCCTTCACTTTACACGCTCAAGCCTATAAAGGAGAGCATCATTGTAAATCTTATCATCTCTTCAATAATAATTATCTATTCTTTCAAATATGGATTTCGCATCCTGATTTTATTGCTCCATGTTGTATCCAGTCTTGCAGACTTTCAGTAGAGGGCCAAGAGCCATCAAATCTACAGATGATGGCTATACATCGGAGATTAGACACTGTGGCTATGGCCTCTACGCTCTCCAACTTTGATGTGGGTGTATTCTACAAGTGTTCTACCATGTAGGCTGAGCCTGACAACAACTTCTGGCCTGAGCTCACTTCTCCAGCTCTAGAGCCATTCACAACTGCTTTAAAGGTTGGGTATTTAGGAATATGCTTTGAAGAAGAGTCTTTGTCCCCTCCCCTAAGGCCATCTACCAAGGAGATGGTTGAATCTCATCCGATTATGTGATCTCTTAGTTGGGCGTCTTCGTGTAGGTAGCGGTTCTAGAACAATAGTCTGAAATGGTGCTTGGGGATCCCAGTTCTGAGCTAAACATTGAGGAGGATCTTGGCGACAGGATATGTTGAATGCATACATAAACATTTCACTGTTCTGGAGAGGATCTTTACAAAGAATGGGAATTTCTCCAACTCTTCCTCCTGCGGCCTAAAACGATGGTTGGCGATCCGGTGGAAGTCGAACTCTACTGAAAGCAAAACGTCTTGGGGTCAAGCGACATTCCAAGGTTGGGGCAATGCAGCTCCTCTGTAGTTGGATTGTTAGGTTTCCTGCTCTAGCCGAGTCTTGATCAGAGGTGTTCGACAAAGGGAGTTGTCCATGGCTAGGGTTTCCTCTCCAAGCACAAGGAAATTTCTAACCTAGAATCCAATAATCGTGCACCAAGTAATTTAGAGAAGTCCCTTGAATTCTTTCAATTCGTAATAATTTCATCAAAAGATCAAATGAAAGATAGAAAAAGGGAGATAATGATATAATATGCATATAAGAAAAAGATATGATAAAATATACACAATTTAATAAGTTCATCATTGGAGCCAAGTTTCGTCAATCTTTTAAATAGTGCAAAATTATTTAGTTGTTTTAAAATTTCTTCTCTTCTTCGGATTATGATAAAATGCATTTGATTAATGGATCAAAATTTTGAATGCGTCATATCTTTTATTCAGTACTATTAAAAGGAAAATAAAAAATGACAAAGAAAAATCCTAGGATGAGTAGTTTGAAATATCAATTTTGAAAGCAAGCGATTCATGTTAAATTACATGTCAAAGAATGAAATCATAAGAAGAATTAAAAATATGTATTCCTGTGTCATCGTGTTAAATTAAACATAAGAAATGTTTCAAGAAAATAGTATGAACAAGAATACAAAATAAATCATAGAAAATTTCCTTGAACATGTTTGGATGGTGGACCACCTTTCATCGAAATTCTTGATAACTACTTTATTGAAACCAAAAGTAAACTAATTTATTTACCATCTCTCCTACTTCTAACCTAAACTACATATATACAAAAGATTAAGTAAAATGAAATAGCCAATGAAGCCATTGAAGCACTTCCAATTCTAAAAAATGGAATTCGTTGAACATTAGTATTGGTAATCGAGGTGCTTCATACTGAATGATAGGAAGAATTAGATCAGATTTACTATTTACAAAGAAAGGAAAATGAAAATAGAACTTCTTTAAATATGATTCTTCCAACCATACATAAAAGGGACGATGAAACTCAGATTGGAAGGTGATTAATGATAGTTTAATGAATTTTCCAGTCACCTTATCATAAAGACACAAAAGACCATATTTCAAGGTTTGAGAAAAAGACTGGATAGATAATGTTTGGTTAAAAGAAATTTCATTAATATCATGTACAACATCTTTATCAACCACGTCTCCCAAAATGAGTGGTTGTTGTTCACAATCTTTTATGTTTGTAAAATTGATATATGGTGGATTATCATCGGGTTTTCCTTCGAGCTTATAGTTTTGTGAATCGACCAAATCAACAACATAGGTATATTCTTTGTTGGAAATAGGAATCGACTGATTATCTTTCTCCTTTGAATGGATTTTCTTCATTTTCAAATTATTTTTTTGTATTAAGTTTTCCTTATAAATTTGATCTTTAAGCAAGTTGTAATTAGAACAAATACTCTTAAATTCATTTTCAATTTCAGCCAATTCTTTCTCCAAGGACCTATCTTCATTATGTTCTTCATGACATTCTAATCTAGTATATGAAGAGGAAGGATATTCAATTAATATATTATCTATATTCAAAGGAGGATTATCTAAGTAATTTGAGATACATGATAAATCTTCCTTAGTTCCTATCCTATTCTCATCCAAGATTGGATATATGTGATTAAATTCAGAAAAAGGAAAATGATTAGATATGGTAGAATCTTCATTTGGAAAGTTAGAAGCATAAGAGTTAATATTTTATTCTAACATTTCGGGTTCATATTCTAGATAGTGAAGGTTAGAAGTAAGGAATTCAGTATATCTACTCACGGAAGGAAAATTATAATCAGAACTTAATATAGACTTTAAGGTTAATTCATTTTTTGTGTTCTGTAAAATTGTTTGAATGTTTCTACCCTTTTGTAAAGAAACTACTTCATGGCATAAAACCTTAATTTGGTCTGTTGATGTATTTGTAACTTCGGAAGATATTCACTTGTATATTATGTTTGTACTTTATTGTATCCCCAATGGAGATGTATTATTCCTCGTATTGGAAGTGTCATCATTTGTATTTGCAAGTGTCGCAAGTTATATTGTACGTGTCATAACTTATATTTGATGGGTTATTAGACAACCTTGGTGGGGTCGGCCCTATATGAGTCATGTGGGTTAAAGGGTTATTATACCACCCTGGTGGGGTTGGATCAGTGACAAGTGGTAATGGGTTCTTAGATTCTCCTAAGGGATGTCGGCCCCTTTAGGTTAAAAAGGTAGGTCAAGGTAAAGTATAAATAGAGTGGTTGCAGCACTCTATTTGCTCATTCACTCATTCACTCACTTCGCATTAGTGAGAGAGAGGAGGAGTGCGCACAAGTGGAGGAGGAGTAGCTGTTGAAGAAATCTATTATTTGGGGTTTCATCTTGGTGATATTTGTATTGGTGCTCATTCTATCTCTGAGGAAGTTGCGGGGTTTTTCACCTTCTTGGTTTTCCCTGGTGAAATGCTTTGTGTCTCTTGTGTCTTGTCTTTTATGTTTGATATGTTGTACATGTTGTTCTCTCAGTTAAGATCCTTGATCATATTGAATTAAATGATGAAAATATAACATGGTATCAGAGCTAGCCTGAAGGAAGGCATTGTATGGTATTTATGACACTTGTTGCACTTGGAACAAATTGGAAGCTAGGGCTTGATATAGTAAAACCTAGTCATCGTGGCACTTTCACTATAAATATGTTTTGGCTAAGGTTCAGGATCTAAAACTTTTACAGGCTGAATATGAAATGTT
This sequence comes from Larix kaempferi, assembly GCA_027924585.1. NCBI lineage: Eukaryota > Viridiplantae > Streptophyta > Pinopsida > Pinales > Pinaceae > Larix > Larix kaempferi. The sequence continues at coordinate 255,959 of BSBM01001546.1, forward strand.
CATGTACCTTGTGTCCGAAGATAAGCCCCATATTCATTGTACTTTGTGAGATATCATTCGTACAAGTTAGGGTTTCTGCCTCTTCCAGAATGTACCCCTAAATAGGTGACCTAGGCATAGAGGTCATATCTCAGGCTAGCAAGCTCCAAATGGAATTCTTTAAAAAATTCAGTTAGGGCACGGATTGTAGTTTCACAGGTCCGGGTTTCAGAGGCCGAAGTTGAAACAGTGACACGTGGCACTCCGTACAAGTTCGCTATGCTGTTTCATCCCATAAACAGGTCATGTTGCGGCACTTCGCATATCTCTCTCATGGAGAATGAATTTGAGGTCAGATCTGGGGGTTTGGAAAGATGACAAGCAATTCTACCATAGGCCAAATTTTCAGACCCTGAGGATCCAAAATTTCAGATATAAATCAGAAACAATATGGCATATATTTCTATCAAAATAGAATTGGATTCCGAGCACTTTCATTTTGGGCTTGTCACTACTGTGGGAAATTAGGGTTTTTGCAAAAGTTGGAATTTTTGGAATCTGAGACCACGACTAGATTCTCCTCATCAAAATTGACATTTAGAGACCAAGATCGAATTTTTTGGTTGGGTAGAACCCCAGGCTCTATCAAAACCCTAGTTCGGGTTTTTGACTAGAAAACCAAAAAAACCAGAAAACCAGAATTTGACAGAAGCTGTAGATCCGAAACTTTCAAAGTCAATTTTGAGGGGTCTATTTTTTGATTTTTCAAAATTTGAGCACACCAGCTTGCTCACCTTAGTCATTTGCATCTCCCTATCGAGACAGAAGTTTGAAATTCCAAGTTTGGATTTTTAGGGTTTCTTTGTCAAACCCTAACCAACTCCAAATCCAATTTCAGCAAATCAAAGTGTATAGGATTGGGTTAATCCTAGAAGAGAATGAATTGGACACCAACATAAGTGAAGAAGTTCTAGTTCCATAGGGAGATGAGGCTAAGGCCTTACATAAGAAGACTACAAGCAATCTCGATAGGTATGACTTGAAGAGATATATGTATGTTTTGAAATATGCTCATGATTAAGTTTGTCTTCATATTATTGAGGTTAGTACAATCTTGATTAATTTTAGACCTGTCTTATAACCTTAGTAAAAGTATGAATGCATGTGAATAATAAAATACATTCATTGATTAAGGTTATGACACTTATGATCGTACTAATGCACTGTGGTGTTGTATGAGGATGATGTTGTCCACTAACATGAAAGGTACATCAAGAAAGACAAATCAAGTTCTAGATCAAGAACATATGACCATGGTGACATGAAGACAAAGACTCATCCACAGTCATGGATCACATAGAAGATCTACTTACGAGGGATGTATAATTTGGTTCTACAATGCTTAACTTATGAGATATGTAGGTTACTAGCACAAGTTCTCTAAATCATTGAAGCGAACAAAAGAATACATTGTTTCGGTATGTTAGACATAACTAGCAAACATGATAATCCAAGTATGTTTTTCCTATATCAAGTTAGAATCCTACCTTGTGTTAGGATCTTATATAAGTATACTTGGTATAATTGATAACGATTATTCATGAAGTTATAAGTTTGGGAAATCATGGGTTTATGCATATTATGCTTCTTACTTTGATTGATGATATGAAAAACTAGAAGAGTCGTATGGTCAAATAAGAATATGCATGAGTAAAAGAAGTCCTCCCTGAAAGCTTGATTACTAACGCTTGTGATAAATTACCTGTGCATGAAATGAGCATGACCATACATGTTTAATATTATTTAGAATCTTAATGTTTTGATAGTATATAGATTATACTAATGAATGTATGAGATCTTGAGGATAACACAATGTTGAAACTAGTGCACACTTAAGCATGCATAGTGGTCCAAAATGGATATAAGTTCAAGGACAGATAATCCAGGAAGCAAAGATAAAGAGAGAGCACACTCCAATAGTTCCTGTAAGGAAGCAAATATTGAGAGGGGGCCACCCAACAACCAAACAAAGATAAGTATTTGAATTGTCATTTTTATTACTTAATTGATGTTGTTCATTCATGTACATACTTATGTTCCTAGATTTAGAATGTACTTTATGCATTTTAGAAAAGATTGCATTAATGAACAAGATACTACTAATATAGTAATGGGTAAGTGGCCTATGGTACTGTACAACATTCCATTGCTACTTATCTAGAATGAAACCTCTTTGCTGACATGTTGGGAGTTGTGCACACTCTTAACAAATGTTCTGGCAGAGATGGAAGGCATCTAGAAATTTATCGTGTGATTACGGGATATGGATAAATGTTGTATTGAAGCATTGGCTAAGATAATTGCATGACTGTATGACATATAATCTTATGTGTAAGATTTTTTTCTAAAAACTATGAGAATTTTCTAATCATGCAATTGAATTTGACTTGTAGGAAAGATCGTGTACAATCACCTACAAAAGAAGGACACTGACATTTATTCCAAAGAACAAGCAACGAAGTTCAGGGAAAACTACCTATTGAAGATATTGAAGAATCTCAAGTTCCTAAGATCAAGGATGCAGTAATTGAAGGATTCCATGATCAAGGAGTACCAGTCGATCATGATGTATGGGATGTGGTCCCAATACCGTAAGGGAAGTTTGTTGTGACTTCCAAGTGGATCTATAAGATCAAGCATGCTGCAGATGGTAGCATAGAAAAATACAAGGAAAAGTTTGTGGCTCGTGGCCTCTCCCAGAAAGAAGGGATAGATTATGAAGAGACTTTTTGCACCTGTAGCCAGATACACTTCCATCAGAAAAATACTTGCTCTAGCTGTAGTGATGAAGTGGAAGATACACCAGATGGATTTCAAGACAACTTTCTTAAATGGTGTAGTCGAAGAGGAAGTGTATGTGGAGCAGCCACTCGGTTTTGAGACACATAACAAGGAGTAATATGTGTGCAAATTGAAGAAGGCCTTATACGGTTTGAAACAGGAACCTAGGACATGGTACGACAGGATAGACGGCTTCCTATCTAGTTTGGGCTTTACGAAGAGTAAAGCGGATTCCAAGCTTTACTACAAGGTTGAGGAAGGCAATCCAGTGATACTCCTACTGTATGTGGATGACCTGTTTGTGATAGGTGAGGATGGGTTGATTTCCAACACGAAGAGGAAGCTTGATGCCGAGTTCAAGATGAAGGACTTGGATACGATGCATTACTTTCTAGGTATGGAGGTGTGGCAGAGTGCAGATGGAATATTCCTTGGACAAGGGAAGTATGCAGTAGATATCCTGAAGCAGTTTGGGATGATGGACTACAAGGCCATGGACACCCCTATGGAATCAAACCTGGAGCTATTGAGTTATGCTTCATTAGAATCGGCTGATGCCATGATGTATCGTCAGATGATTGGGTCCTTCATGTACCTAACGAATATGAGACCAAATATTTGCTTTGAGGTGAACACCTTGAGCCAGTTCCTAACGGATCCTAGACATGTTCACCTGATTGCTGTAAAGCATATTCTGAGGTACCTGAAGGGTACAATTGATTATGGGCTCAAGTATGATGTGAATCAAAAGTTTGACCTGGAGGGTTATGTTGATTCAGATTAGGCAGGAAGTACTGTAGATAGGAAGAGCACTTTGGGGTGTTACTTCAGTATGGGATCAGGTGTGATCTCCTGGTTTAGTAGGAAGCAATCTTGCGTGGCACTGAGTACAGCCGAAGCAAAGTATGTCATAGCTTGTTCATCCAATTGCGAGGCACTATGGATAAGGAAGCTACTGTCATATTTATTTGATCTCCAGTTGGATGCTACCTATATCTTTTGTGACAACCAGAGTTGTGTGAAGTTGTCTGATAACCCAATGTTCCATGACATGTTGAAGCACATCGAGATCAAGTATCACTATATCAGGGATATGGTGTAGAGAGGAGCAGTGAAGCTCCTGTATGTTGCAATGGACAAGAAGATTGCAGATGTGTTGACCAAACCACTAGCTAGAGTGAAGTTCGAGTACTTCAGAGAGAGGCTTGGTGTTCTTTAGATAGAATATACTTCGAGGAGGAAGTGATGTGACACATTTGCAGGAGCCATTCCAAGCATGGTGGTATGAGGATCCTTCCCATGGCTATGGATGTAAGTGCTGTGTGATGAGCATCAGGATAGTGCTCCAGATGACATGCATCAGGATGATGCTATGATGATGATCAAGATGATCATGTGATGATGACATGCATTAGGATGATGCCATGATGATGGTCAGGATGATCATGTGATGATGATATGTATCAGGATGATGCTATGATGATGATCAGGATGATCACATGATGATGATGTACATCAGGATGATGTACTGTATGATGATGATCATGTGTGATGAGCATCAGGTCGATGCTCCAAATGATGTGCATCATGATGATGCACTATATGATGATGATCAGTATGATCATGAGCATCAATATGATGCTCCATGCGAGGATGATCAGGTTGATCATGAGTATCAGGATGATACTTCGAGGCCGTGGATATGTGGCAGGTTGTGCAGTAGCATATAATAGCTCCCTGGGAGATCCAATAGGTTGAGCAGTAAGCTCGTAAAAGTCCTGGGATGCTCTTTAGAGATCTTGTCGATCATGCTAGGCACATAAACGTTCCTAGGATGCTCTTGAAAGGTTTTCCCTATTCACATGTAATCAGTCCTGTAGATCCGATAGGTTGTGCTAGGCACGTAAAAGTCCTGGGATGCTATTTAGATATCTTGTCAGTCGTGCTAGGCACATAAACATTCCTAGGATGCTCTTTAAAATTTTTTTGAAGGGTGCATGTAATTAGTCCTGGGAGATCTTGCTGGTTGTGCTAAGGCACATAAAGGATCCTAGGATGCTCTTGTTAGGTTTTGCAGAGGCTGCATATAATTGGTCCTGGGAGATATTGCCAGTCGTGCTAAGGCACATAAAGGATCTTGGGATGCTCTTGTCAGGTTTTGCAGAGGCACATAATCACTCTTGAGATTCCACCTCTATCAGGCCGCTCACTGAGATGATGAATACCTACAGGAGGCTAGGACTGCATCCAGCATGAAAAAGGGCTAGCTCTGTAGAAATTCTTATGACGAGAAGAATTGAGAGATAGCCCAGTGATCGAGATGACAAGTACAGAAGCAATGATGATAATGCTCCATGATCCAGTGACGATGATCCAACTCCAGAATTGAAGACTTGTGCCGATATTTATTGATGACCTGTGTCAAGAGAATATCTTACTAGTTAAGAGGGAGTGTTTATGTATTTGTAACTTCGAAAGATATTCACTTGTATATTATGTTTGTACCTTATTGTATCCCCAACAAATATGTATTATTCCTCCGACTAGAAGTGTTGTCATTTGTATTTTCAAGTGTTGCAAGTTATATTGTAAGTGTCGTAACTTGTATTTGATGGGTTATTAGATCACCTTGGTGGGGTCGGCCCTGTATGAGTCATGTGGGTTAAAGGGTTATTATACCACCCTCGTGGGGTCGGCTCAGTGACAAGTGCTAATGGGTTCTTAGATTCTCCTAAGGGAGGTCAGCCCAGTTAGTTTAAAAAGGAAGGTCAAGGTAAAGTATAAATAGAGTGGTTGCACCACTCAATTTTCTCATTCACTCACTTCACATTAGTGAGAGAGAGGAGGAGTGCACACAAGTGGCGGTGGAGTAGCTATTGAATACATCTATTGTTTGGGGTTTCATCTTGCTAATCTTTGTATTGGTGCTCATTCTATTTGTGAGGAAGTTGAGGGGTTTTTCACCTTCTTGGTTTTCCCCGGTGAAATACTTTGTGTCTCTTGTCTCTTGTCTCTTATGTTTGATATCTTGTACATGTTGTTCTCTCAGTTAAGATCCTTGATCATATTGAATTAAATGATGAAAATCTAACATGCTCTTCTAATCTAGATAATTCTAAAATATTTGACTTGTCTTCAATATCATTTTCGTCATATAAAGAAAAAAAAAGAAAACTTCCAGAAGTATACATTTTGAAATCTTTTTCAAGTTTTAGAGCATACTCACATGCTTCAAGTAAATCCGTTATGCCCTTTTGTAAAATGAACATAGCCATGTCTTTGGGAAGAGATTGTACATACCATTCTAACATGATGTCTATTGAAGGTCTATGATTCTCGTGTAAGCTAAGAAATACCCGTCGAAAGCGAATATTGAAATCACCGATTGATTCACCATCGTTCACCTGCAATTCACAAAGATCTTTATGAGTCTTAATCGGATCATAATTATCGAAAGAATTTTCAAACAAATTTTTAAATTGTGACCAATTATGAATTGAATGAGTAGGAAAAAAATTGAACCAACAAAAGGCCTTACCTTCGAATGTGAGTGGAAATAACCTGCAAACAACATCTTCATATACAACATTAAGCAAGCAAATAGTTGACTCATATTTTTTGATATGCTCATTAGCTGAAGCATTTCCCTCACCGTTGAATTTTGGCAAAAGATGTACTGTCTTTCTTGGAAGTTCATGCAAAGTCCCTTGGAGACTTAGTTCATTATTGGACTCCCATGCAGTGATATGGGAATGAGACATAATTAATAAAACGTCAAAAGATCGACTCACCTAGGCTAGTTTTCCATCTAGCCATCCCTATGTTGCATGTATGAAAACATAGAAGAATAAGAAATAAAACACTGAAATATAAGAGCTGGAGGATAAATGGTTAATGAATAATGAAATAATAAAAAGATAACAACACAAACCATTTGTTTTACCTCATGGCCCTCCTTCTAGCTCCATTTGTTGACCGGATTTTATGAATGAGGTCAACTACAGAAAATCAACCCACACAAATTGCTTATTGCATCTTCTGGTGTGCTTGGGTTAGTTGATTTTCACAGGTTTTGGTCTTGATATCACCTAGGTCTTACTCTCTTAAGGAGAGTTCTAATACTTTAACCTAGAAAAATATAATCTAATCACTTAATGCTACTAAATTCTAATTAATACAACTAAAAATATTAAAACTAACGTAAATATTAATCTATAAATTAAGCTAAGCTATTGGTGAAAATATATCTATTTAATAGCTAAATTCTATTTAGCAGTTGCTAAATGAAATTTAATCTAATTATACCTAACTGATATTTTTTGCTCTTTTAAGGAGAGTCTTTCAATTTTCTGAAATATTTCTTAGGAATTGTAAAAAGATACTCAGTTAAAAACTGTTTTAACTTAAAGGAAAAATCTATTTTAATTTATTTAAACTATCCCGGCCAGGAGCTGATTATAAATTATGTTAACTGTTATTGACTATTAAACAATAGTAATTTTTATAAATATAACTATGACAGTTAAAAATCTAATCACAGGTATTATTACAATTACTGTCTATTGTAAAATAGTTTATGATTAAAGAGATACTAATAAACAATTATTAGTATCTTAAAACAATAAAAATAAAAAATAACACATAACACTTTAATATCATAACTTAAATATATTCAACTAATCGATAGAATACTTTCACAAACACAAGTAAATCAACCAATTAATTTATTTATGCATAACATTACTTAATCAAATTATTAAGAAAGCACAATAAAATGATTATGAATATTATTAATATCTAACATGAAAATGCGGTTTTGATTTGAGTCATTTCATATGATTTGCACAATTATCCTAAAATACAACTGTGAATGAATCAAACAAAGAAAAGAAAACCAAAAGCTAAATATTTTAAAAAAATTAATAGGGGCCACTTCATTTGTGCAAAGATCAAGGGGAGTTGTTGGGGTGCCCACAATTAGGCAAGCAATGAAATATAAATAACTATGAGTATGATCGCTTGTCTTTCCATTTGCAGTTTAATTAATGTAATCTCTATACATACCACAAGATCATAGATCTTGCAATGTTAGTAATACAACTAGTGAACCTTGAAGCGAGCTTATAGGGTAAAGCATAAAATAAACCTTAGTCTAAATTCAATTCCACCAAAGAATAAAATTGATGAATCCGCTCCTTATAACATTAAGAGAGATCGCATAACCAGGTAGTGAATTCCTAATCCTTGGATTATCTGTTTAATTTATACTCTCTTGTTTGCTGATTGGTACATGCCACACTGGCACACCTCTTCTTTGCATTGACTTAGACACTTTCAATTCACAAATTGTAAAATATCTATAAGTGTTGGCCCAGCACAGGGATGAACCTTATTAACATGACTAGACTAATATAGGAAATAAAAGTAATGTATATAACTCCTGTTGACATGATTGTTGTACCTCAAATGGCTGGATGGTCAAAATTACAATTGACCATCCATTTTAGCGGGTTCCATTCTCCATATAAGATCTTCTCAAAACTTCATTAGTAGTTAGCATAGATGCACCAAGTATCTTCTACCTTTGAGTAAGTCATCGAGAAATGACATGTTGGACTTATGGAATTAATTCTTAGAAAGGGAGTAAACAATAAAAAATTTCATGCTTATAGTCATAGAACACCTTCTCAAAACTTCATTAGTAGTTAGCATAGATGCACCAAGTATCTTCTACCTTCGAGTAGGTCATTGAGAAATGACATGTTGGACTTATGGACTTAATTATTAGAAAGGGAGTAAAAAATAACATATTTCATTCTTATAGTGCATAAAACACCTTCTCAAAAATTCATTAGTAGTTAGCATAGATGCACTAAGTATATTCTACCTTCGTGTAGGTAATCTAGAAATGACATGTTGGACTTATGGACTTAATTATTAGACAGGGAGTAAACAATAACAAATTTCATGGTTATAGTGCATAGAACACCTTCTCAAAAATTCATTAGTAGTTAGCATAGATGCACCAAGTATATTCTATCTTTGAAGGGAGTAAACAATAACATATTTCATGCTTATAGTGCATAGAACACCTTCTCAAAATTTCATTAGTAAAGTTGTTTCATAAGTTCGGAATGTTTAAATATCAAAACATGTAGAATTTGAAGTTAGATTCACCTCGAGATTCAAGCTTGTTGTATAGTTCACATTCATCTAATCACCATTTAGGCCAAAGGAGTGTAGTTGATTCTCCCGTATCTTCTATGGGAGAACGTCGATCTCGACCTTCTGTTGGTATGAAAATTTATGTTTTAATACACATGTATCAATTGTAATTTTGTGCGTGTTCAAAAAGTTTGTACATATTTACACACAACTGTGTTTGTCTTTGAAGTAGAGCAAGGTTCATAAGAGGCTCGTAATACTACATAGAGGGACGAAGGCCGAGCAAGGAGGAAAAATGTTGAACCAGATGTGGGTCTAGAGCAAGGTTCAAAAGAGGCTCGTAATTATATACATAGGGATGAAGTTTGAGCAAGCAGGGAATATGTTGAACTAGATGTGGGTTGTACACCCATAAAAACTTATCCATATGATTTACCTAAGGAGATTCCATGGGAAAGTGTTGTTCAACAAACAACCCTTGAAAGTTGTAGATCTCACTATGACAAGTTGCAACATGATCTTTCTAGTTTGAATGTCCCTCCAAAGAGAAAACAAAGTCTAGAGATTGTTGTGCGGTCATTGCAAAAATTCATTGAGGCATATGAGGATCTTGGACCAACTACAAACAGTTTTATTGACTTGATATGGAGGAGAAGGGCACAAGTGATGGGTCCAGACAAGTGGGATGTTGATAAGGAGAGAGTGACCAAAGAACAGGCTAGTTCAATCTTTAACTTCAAAGAAGTCCTAAAGCGAAAAATGTTGAGAGTGCAATATTTCAAGCACCCTAAACTTGCACATCTACTATATGATCAGTTCCTCGCAGCCTATGGTTGGTTGCCATGGAATGATGAGGTTCCTAATTATTTCGCCAGATTTTTTATGTAGATTTTTTTTTAAATATGAAGCCAGACTATACCAATATTCATTCTGACTATTATGGAGTTGGAAAGGGGCAAATACATGATCGAAAAGGTGCTCTTAGAGATCCCACAACTCTTCGACCTCCACTCTAGATATCTCGTCGAACCAGGCTTGTGACTTTAAAATCAGAGATGGAGACCACATCCCAACTTAGGACAACTGCAATGGATTCTATTGCCGAAGGTTCAACATCGACATTTATAGGAGTTGATGTGGGATTGGTTTGAGATATGGATCGAGCCATTATTTGTCAAAATATTGTTTACAAAATGAATGATGAGGTAGATGGAATGAGCATTGAAGATTCTAGGGCTTATGCTAAGTTTTGTGGCGATACAACATCAAATGTCCTATCCCATGACACATCGAGTATAGGATACGTTTGTTGTTTATGTACATACAATCTATTTAAGTGTTTTATTAATTTTGAATTGAATTTTTTTTTACATTATATCTATGACATTATGTATTTTCTGATATATAGTAATAAATACATTACGTAAATGTTTATTGGTTGCAGTTGTTAGCACCTATATATTTTTTCTATTTTATAGCATAAAGACCTGTACATGAAAGATGAAAGGTCAGACAACTACTTGAGAAAAAAGATTGAAGTGATCTCCATCGATAATGTCTAGGTGCTAAGGCAGGAGACATAATGGTATAGAAGGGGTCCGATGTAATAAATGGCTAATGTCAAGGACTAAGTATTAATAGGGGAAAAGAATGACTTAAGGTAAACAGAGAAATACCCTAAAACCTATAGTCCTTGGTAAAATTTATGAAAGATTAAAAGGCGCACAGATTGGCACCATTGATCAAGGGTGGGAGCAAGATCTACAGTTTTAAAAGGACCGTCGCATGGCCAAGTCGTGAGGAAGAAAAGGAATATGAGTATGCGATGGGCCATAGCTCGCCAGACAGGTGTCATCTTAGGAGCACGTCACAAAGAGGAAAGAGCAGTGAACAATGCTCGGTTAGGTGCATGAAATGGTGGGGACATATGCAAGATCTACGGCAGAGATGATATTTTTGAGATCTAAGGGTTCAGGTCTATTTACCGAAAAAAGAGCCTGAGTCTCCGACAGATCTACGGTTCGGGTGGAAAGAAGAGCGAGATCAACAGCTGGTGGAGGCCAAAAATGCACAGAGTATAACAAGGGGGACCCCATTAGCAGACAAAGGACCTAAAAGCTAAGTCGAGTCTGGAGACTCACCATGGATATACATCTAAGAAGAAGCGGACGGTTGTTATACACCATCGCACCAAGAAGTAGCACGTGGGATAGAGGTAGGCTAGATGCGATGGTCTGGGTCCCACCGAACAGGTGTCAGCTCCACAGCTTGTCGAATGAAGAAAGGGTGATATCGAAGAAGCTTTTAGGATGCATGCGATGCTACCCTGTAGATGCATGCAAATGAGATTAACGGTCCAGAAAAGGATTAGCGGTGAGGATCCGATGGTGGAGATGGGTAGGCTGTCAAATCAGTAGGTAAAGGGACAGTCAGATCTGACGATGGAAATTAAACACATGAGAGTTCAGATGGCTGAGATCAAAGGATAATAGGCCAAAGAGGGCGAAAGTTATGGAAACCCATTTTTATATATAAGAAGTTTCCGCGGAGGTTGACATTTGTTTTGGAAGCCTGTCGAAGTTAAGGAGCCTCTCAGTGCGTGGCAGATGACGCAGGTGATAGAACCTTCGACAGGGTGCATGCAGGGCTTCCAAAGGTGACTAGTAAGGTCTGTAGCCACTATTCTTTGAAAAATCTAGGTCTTTTACAGTCATAAGATGACGGAAGAAGAAGCTTCTACTAGTTCTAGTGTTAAGATAGCTTTGGAAGATAGAGATGCAGATGTATTTGGCACATGCCTTCGGCTCCCAGTTCCATAAATTAAGAGGAGACTGGAAACCTTGCATGAACAGGGACTAGATATCCATGGGGTCTTTAGGTCGTCGTTTATTTTATTTTTCCTTCTCCAGGGGTTTTCTTTTCCTGAGTTTGTAGTGTGGTGTTCCTCTAATTACTCAGAACCTTAAAGAGTAATTATGGATGCCCATAGGTCGAAAGTTATATGTAATATAGATGCATCAGCCGTTAGGGATTCCTTTTTCATTCTAGAGTCCCAATACCAAGAGTCAGAAGCTTTTTTTGAAGAGTCAGTGGTTTCCTTATACTACCAAATTAGCCCCGAAAGCCGTCAAGCCTTCTTAACAACATTCCTGAAACTTGACTCCAAAATCTCCAAGGAACCCTACCCCCTAAATGTCAGCCTTTTTTATGACAATTCCCAATTGGTTCTTTCTTTGTTAGCTCAGTTTCTAGGGTTGGATACTGATTTGTGGGTGACTAAAGTCCAATTAGGTTTTCTCTTTAGGATTAGCATCAGTTTGGTCAGGTCCGAAAGCGGGCTTATCTCACCCCTGAAGTTTGATGAATTTTTGGCGGAAAATATACATGTAGAGTTAAGCAGTTTCCTGAGTACTAGGTTTTTTAGATATCAAACGCAGTTGATGAAAGTGATTATGTACAGCAGCACCAAAAGCCCACATTTCTCCTCACTTCTTGAGATCGATGTTCTGGTAGACAATGGTTTCAATTATTTGAACTATGTTTTTCCCCCTATTTATAAAATCATTTTTGGGGAAGAATTGCTTAGAGTGCTACCTGAAATGAAAAAAATGATGCAGTTGAAGGATGAACTAGCAGTCGGTGACTGGCTTTTGTTAAAAGAGGCTACAGTTATTAGGTTGTATGGTTTTGTGCAGGAGCCTTATGTTCTACCCGATTTTCTGACATTGCCAATCTTTGCTCTTGAATTTATCAGACAGAAATTGGCCTCGGAAGAGTTGCAATTCCTGAAACATAAGAAGAGCACAGATTTGAAATGTCCTTGGAAGGTAGGGCCTTTCATTATGAAGAATAAAGAAGCTTTGTCAGAGGTGGAAGAGTTATTGAAGTTGCTAGGGTTCAGGAAGGATGTAGCCATCAAATATGACCCCTTGCATATAATTTCCAAGAGAAGGAAGGAATGTAACCTCAAAACTTTTGAGCATGCAGAACTAGAAGGGGTGCTGAAGGGGCAAAATTTCTTGTGTTGGGAACTCGAGGCGGAGGAAGAAGTGGAGACATTGGGAGGAGAGCTCATGATTTTCGATTTAATAATGGATTTAGATCAAGTTTCAAACACCATGGGGGTGGGTAAAAAAATATACTTAGAAGAAGTCGTGGATATGGATACTGACGAAGGTGATATATACAAGCGGCCTAAATTAGAAGTATAGGATGAGTTAGTTGTTGCAGCTATTCAAGCTGAGTCAATTGCTTCCCCAACTAAAGAGGAGCTGGTTGTTGTAGCATCTCAAGAAGAATTGACTATTCAAATGGATATTGGAGGGGCAGATGATGAGGAGTCTTCGGCTCCTGAGATCCAGGGGTAGAATACAAGCTTCAAGATGTTCAACAAGGAGATGTCGGTAATACGTTTCAGTCCAAGGATGATCTCTATGAACAATACGATAAAAAAAAGCAAGCCTCGGCCCAGAGGTTGTTTGATTCAATGCCTATCACTAGAGGATTGTCTAAGAATTCCTTGATGACTAGCATAAGTATAAATGATAACATCTTAAACTTAGTAGTATTGACGAAAGATGGAGTGACCGAAACAAGGATGAATTGGCAAAAGATACCAATACCAGACAAAATCCAGTTTCACAAACAGGTTACTAACCTTGTGTATGATGATTTTGTGAAAGTTGCCTTGAAAAGTGATAACTTGCTGGTTACTGTGAAAAAACTGGAAAACCAATTAGAGCAAGGAAAAGTTAAAACTGAGCTCTTCAAAATCAGGTCAAAAAGGTACAATATGGCCTAGTTATAAGTGACGGCGGAGGAAAAATCATGAGCAAGATGTTAGTGGAAAAATATAAGCTGATTCAAAAGCTATAGAAGAAGGAAAAAGTTCCAAATATCCAGCTGATCGAAGCTCCTGAAGAGATAGACTTCGAAACATGAAAAGAATACTTGTCTAAGGAAATAAGTGAATGCAAGTCAGAATTGTTGAAGTTTGCAGAGAAGGAAGATAGCTCGAAAAAAGAGAGAATAAGCTTAGAAAAGCAGCTTGATGATTTGAAAACTAACTTGTCCAATTTGGACATGTGGCCTACCAATTCGAACCAAGCTGGGGAAAGCAATGGTACTAACAGTTTGGTGTAGGCTATGTCTCACATTAGCCTGAAAGACGTGGAAATCAAGGAGCTGAAAGAAAAAGCTTGTAGATTGGAAGAAGCGAATAGTAAAAAGAAAGAAGATCTGAAGATCCTCCAAAAGAAGCACAAGGAATTGATTGAGATGAATAAAAAGCTCACTCATCAGGTTATCGGGAAGGCGGCTTTGCAAGGATGTAAACACTTGGTATTGGACAAGATCATTAAGGAAGCTGAGAACTTTAGACCTTACCTTGATTTTATAAGGATAAAAGAGAAGACCATTAGTGACATTCTAGAAGGTTGTGAAGTTGCAAAGCAGACCTTAATCCAAAGGCCTAAAGAGATAGCACTAAGTGCCATCACTTTCTTGAATGATATATTCAAAGAAGAAAGGATTAAGCTGAATATTGGGAACCAGATCGCAACACTTGCAGCGGCACGAAGGGTCCTGGGAAATATGCACAGATTGAGAGTGTGGAAGCTAAAGCCAAAGAAATGAAGGGACAAGTGGCAGAGTTCAAAGGACTGTTTAATAAGCTAGTCGAAATGGGGTTACCTTCATTCTAGAAAGATGATCAAGAGATAATCTCCCCTAAGGCTATAAAAACCTACTCTGGACGACAAGAATGGATCATACAAAGTTCAAATATTTGAACCAGCTGCTTATAGGCAAGGCTCTGATTGAGTTGGTCGAAGAGGACTTTGAAATCTTGAATAGGTTGATCACCATTGGCGAAAGGCTTCCCCCATTTTCCTACGTAGAGCATATCGAGATACCAGTGATGGTAAAGGAAATGGTGGACTATGATATCCCACTTGCAGACCAATGGGATAATGTAGAAAAGTATAGCAGATCGCTATACTTTCTCCATCTTCCACAGTGATACTTGTCTTTTTATAGTTGTTGATGTTTGCTTGGAATCAGACACTTCTTACAAGACTTTCCTATTTTTGATAAATTTTAATATTCTTTGAGGTGGCTATATAAATAGCCAACTGGAACTATTATTTTACTATCTTTACTTTTTTACTTGAAGTAAATGTTACATAGTAAGAATACCAATGGATTGTAAGAAAGCAGTTAGGCTAGTTTCTACCTATTTTCTGTTCTGTTGTGATAGTGGCAAAACAACTTGAATGAGGTCTCACTCCGATATAACTATTTTTTGTTTAGATGAGTCAAGGAAGAGGACTCCCGGCATATATATATGCGATGTAATAGAATGATAAAGGGTTGAAAAATATTGTTGAAAAATCTTATGAGAAATTTGGTGTATTGTTCTTTAAGAAGCTTTTGAGCTATTTTGAATCAAGTTTGCAGAGCTGAGCCAATGTTTTCTTAGGGATTCTTGTGTAACTGGTCTTGTAGTATGTTCCTTCTTTTTCCATGTGAATTGTGTATCTATCATTGTTAATTATAGTCTGTAACATTCTTTCATATTTGGTGTAGTGTGATAGCTAAGTAGAATTCATAGAAATTATGCTCTACTTATCCTTTTCCAAGTATTTGTTCGGATATCCATCATCTATTTCGGGATACATCATCTATTTCAGGATCTTGCATGATCTATTTCAGGATATGATCTATTTCAGGATCATCTATTTCAGGATATGATCTATTTCAGGATCTTGCATGCACAGGCATGCATCCCAGTCACCAGTTTGATGCCTCCAGCACCTTATCCACCTTCTTCTAGCACCCGGGAGCCACTTACCACAGAGTTTTAGCCCTCCCAAGCTGAAAGGCGCCCTCTTCTCACCTACTGCCAGAGAAGGGTGCACTTGCTCACCTACCACTGTAGATTCACTCCAGTTACATTCAGTTAGCTCCGATTCTCCCTGATTTGAGGCTAGTTTCACTCCCGACTGACTGTATCACTTCCGTTTGACCTCCAGTTTGATTAGGTGACTTGTTCTGACTTCAGTTAGCCTCCAATGCGCCCCCACTGAGCCTCCAGATCCTATATCAGTGCTACACACTTCAGTTACATTTATTACACTCAGTTAGACTCAGTTTGACAGCTGGATGACTGGTTGTTGTGATTGATGAGCACCACCGATGATTGATGAGGACTCCTAGATAGAGTCAAGCTACTCCATTTAGTGATTCGAATGGCCTACTTAGTCAATTCGAGTTGCTCATTGCCTGATGTTGTAATCTATTGTAATTCATTCACCCTTTCTGGGATAGAGAGCACTGCTGCATGTTTTGCACAGTTTTGCACCATATTTTCTATGTTCATCTGTTGTGATTGATTTACTTGTTCATTAGATCTGCTGTGACTAATTTTACATGGTATCAGAGCCATTGCAGGGACAAGATCTCTTTTCTACAGGTGTTTATACAAGAAGATTTGACTGAATTGCTAAAAATTGCAAAAGTTTGGCATGAGATATCTCAAGGGCATTCGCTCCTGTGCATGCAAAGCTTGAAAAATATTCCAATACCACTCCAGAAGCTTGAGTTACCACATAATTCCTGGATCTGATACATTGGACCTATTCAACATTGCTTGAAATCCAATCCCAGGTGTGATGCAACTCTCAAAGGGTGGATTGTTCGACCTTATTGTGGTTGTTTTGATGTGATTTGCAGGTTTATTGTCTCCTTCAAGTGCACTCGCTATTTTCTGCATGCAAGGTTTCCTCCTTCAATTGCATTCGCTATAGTCTGCATGCAAGCTTCTTCTTCATCAGTTGACTCAATCCTTGAAATGGAATATTCTTCTTCAAAGCCTATCCTCACCCCATTCAATTATTTTGATTGGAAAGATGATATGGAGATCATATTACGTTCAAAAGGTTACTACCGAGTCACTCTTGGTCTTGAATTGGAGCCAAACAATGTAGCAGAAAGAACCAAACACTACAACAAGCTTGATGAAGCTTACGGTCTTCTTTGTCTCTCCATCTCCAAGGATCTTCACTTCCATCTCAGCGGATTGAAGACTCCAAAATCCATATGGGAGCAACTTGAAACACTATTCGGCAAGCAGGATGAGCTTAGGGCTTTTCAATTAGAGAATGAATTGATTGGCCTTAATCCTGAGAATTTCGAGACCATCAATGAATTCTTCACAAAATTCAAGAACTTGAACTTGCAATTGAAGAACAGTGGTGTTATCAAAGAGGATAAACAGTTGATCCTCTCCATTCTAAGCAAGCTTGGGAAAGATTATTCGGTATTTGTCTCCACTTTCAATTCCGGTCGACTAACTACCCCGAATTGGAAGATGCCTACCTTGAATGCCTTCATTGAGTCCGTTACGAAAGAGCATGACAAGTTGATTCAAATGGGGTCCATAAGCTCCAAAGATTCAGCCCTATTTGTTCAAGGACCCAAGATCTCGAATGGTAAAGGAAAGCTAAAGAAGGAGAAGGCCAAATTCGAGCCTCACAAGCAAAAAGACAAAGGCAAGCAAACGGATGCACCATCCAGTTCGAAATCCAAGCAAAAGGGAAAAGAAGGTAACCAAAAATCTAAATGTACTTATTGTAACCGTGGCTTTCATCCCGAAAGTTCATGTATGAAGAAGACTATAGATCAAATGGCCCTCCTTTTGGAAAAGAACAACATAACCCTTCCTGACGGTGCAAGGAAGAAGGATCGGAATGACGATCATGAAAGAGGACAAGCACTCATGTCAACGGTTTCGAAGCCCACTCTCTTGATAGATTCGGGTGCATCAAATCATATGGCTGCAAATATTGATTCTTTTTCCTCATTCGATCCAAACAGCTCCATCCCCATCCATTTGGGAGATGACTCAAAAATTTCTTCAAAGGGCAAAGGTACGATTCATGTAGAACATGGATGCTTTCATAATGTTCTCTATGTGCCTTCCTTAGCTTCGAATCTCCTTTCTGTGTATCAAATGACACATACTGGTGATCCAAAGAAAGTCACATTCAGCCCTAATATAGTCAAAATTTCTGATATCAAAAGTGGAAGACTAGTTGCGGTTGGAAAGGCAAACCACACTGCAAAATGTTATGAGTTTTCGCACTTTATTCCGCTTGCAAAGCCCACTGCTCTTCGCACACATGGTAATGAGGTTAGTAGGCTTTGGCATGAAATATTTGGACATCTAAATTATAAGTATTTGCTGCTGCTATCAAATAAATCCATGGTAGATGGGCTTCCACAACTCCGTTCCTCGAAGGGAATATGCACCGGTTGCATTATTGGGAAGCACCCCGAGCACAGATTCGACCGCGACAAGGCTAGCAGAGCCTCTACTATTTTGGGATTGATCCATTCTGATATCAGTGGTCCGCTGCCCCATATGTCATTAAATGGTTCAAGGTATGTTTTGACATTTATTGACGAATTTTCCCGTTTTACATGGGTATTCTTTCTCAAAAACAAGTCAGAAGTGCTTGGAAAATTCAAGGATTTTAAGGCTTCTGTTGAGACCACCACTGAGAGCAAGATCAAAGCTCTTAGATCTGATAATGGTGGGGAATATATCAAGTCCGAGTTGCTGCAACTTTGTGCCCAAAGCGGAATCAAGATCCAACATACAGTTCCCTACACACCCCAGCAGAACGGTGTAGCGGAAAGGAAAAACCGGTCACTGAAAGAGATGGCTACATGCATGATTGAATCAAAAGGTTTGGCTGAAAATATTTGGGCTGAAGCAATCAATGTTGCTGCATATATACAGAACCGTGTTCCACATTCATCCGTGAAAGGTATGACTCCTTTCGAAGCATTCTTTGGTCACAAACCGGATGTGTCAAATTTGAGAGTTTTTGGCTCTACTGCATGGGCTAGAATTCCTTCTGAGAAGAGACGAGCTTTGGATCCACAAAGTATCGAGTGCATATTGATAGGATATGGGGAAGAATAAAAAGCATATAAACTCATGGATATCAGATCTAAAAAGATATTCATAGAGCGCAGTGTGCAGTTTGAAGAACCGCTTCAAGAATTGCAACTAGTTGAGGAGAAAACTGCCGATTCACCGCCTTCACCAGAAGAAGATTCGAGCAGCGATAATGAAGGTATGAGTTCTGATATTTCTGATATTGTAGCAGCATATGATGATCATGACATATCAGGTTTGGAATCCGACCATTCAGATCCCCCTCAGTTACCAAAGTGGGCCCAAAACACTCTACAATCTGCTGGTTCTAGTCTTGGAAATCCTGCTGATCCGAGACGAACAAGAGGAGACTTTCAAAGGGCAGGTATGGCTCTTTCTATTGCTGATCCATTTCTTCCTGAGATTTGTTATTTGATGGCTGGTTCAGATCCCCAATCATACTATTCATCCCATCGAGATCCGAGATGGAAAAGTGCCATGGATGAAGAGTACAGTTCTCTTCAAAAGAACAATACATGGGAGCTAGTTTCTCTTCCACCTGGAAGAAAATTAGTGAAGTGTAAATGGGTCTACCGTACTAAAGTTGCTGCTGATGGCACTATCAGCAAATATAAAGCAAGGTTGGTGGCAAAAGGTTTTTCCCAAGTCCAAGGAGTGGACTACACAGAGACCTTTGCACCGGTTGCAAAGATGGATTCCATCCGCCTTGTTTTAGCTATTGCCGCATCCAAGCACTGGGAAGTGCACCATATGGATGTGAAGAGTGCATTTTTACATGGAGACCTTGCTGAAGAGGTCTATATGCAGCAGCCAGAGGGTTATACATCAGATCCATCATTGGTTTGTAGATTGAAGAAATCTTTGTACGGGTTAAAACAGGCCCCAAGAGCTTGGTACGCAAAGATGGACTCCTTCCTTCTTTCTCAGAATTTCCAAAGATGCAAATCTGATCCGAATGTGTATCTTCAGCGAGTTAAAGGTAATTTGTTGGTTATTGTACTTTATGTTGATGATCTGCTTATTACTGGTAGCACACTTACTTCAATAAACAAGCTAAAATCTGCCTTAAATCTAGCTTTTGACATGAGCGATTTGGGCTTGCTGAGTCACTTTTTGGGCTTGGAGATAGCTCAAAATTTCGATGGGATCACTATATCTCAGCAAAAATATGCTTCCGACCTGTTATTGAAGTTTAATATGGCTGAATGTAAGGCAGCCCCGTTCCCATTCCTCTCAGGAATCAGTCTTGAGGAGGGAGATTCCACACCGCTTGCAGATTGCAGTATGTATCGACAGTTGATTGGTTCACTACTTTATTTGACACATTCACGGCCTGATATCTCATATGCCGTGAGTGCCATGTCAATATATATGCAGCAGCCACATGAGCTTCATTGGCGAGCAGCCAAGCGGATCTTGCAGTATGTGCAAGGTACGAGACAGTTTGGCATACATTATGCTGCAGATTCTGAGCTAGATTTCATTGGTTTTACTGATTCAGATTGGGAAGGTGATAGCATTGATCGGAAGTCCACTTCCGGTTATGTTTTCATGATTGGTCATGGTGCTATTTGCTGGTCCAGCAAAAAGCAAGCAGCCATTGCACTTTCTTCAGCAGAGGCAGAGTATCGAGGGGCAGTCAATGCCTGCATTCAGGCAGTTTGGTTGCAGGGTATTCTTTCCGACTTACCACAGAGTTTTAGCCCTCCCAAGCTGAAAGGCGCCCTCTTCTCACCTACTGCCAGAGAAGGGCGCACTTGCTCACCTACCACTGCAGATTCACTCCAGTTACATTCAGTTAGCTCCGATTCTCCCTGATTTGAGGCTAGTTTCACTCCCGACTGACTGTATCACTTCCGTTTGACCTCCAGTTTGATTAGGTGACTTGTTCTGACTTCAGTTAGCCTCCCATGCGTCCCCACTGAGCCTCCAGATCCTATATCAGTGCTACACACTTCAGTTACATTTATTACACTCAGTTAGACTCAGTTTGACACCTGGATGACTGGTTGTTGTGATTGATGAGCACCACCGATGATTGATGAGGACTCCTAGATAGAGTCAAGCTACTCCATTTAGTGATTCGAATGGCCTACTTAGTCAATTCGAATTGCTCATTGACTGATGTTGTAATCTATTGTAATTCATTCACCCTTTCTGGGATAGAGAGCACTGCTGCATGTTTTGCACAGTTTTGCACCATATTTTCTATGTTCATCTGTTGTGATTGATTTACTTGTTCATTAGATCTGCTGTGATTGATTTACTTGTTCATTAGATCTACTGTGACTAATTTTACAGTATTCCACCATTACTTTTCTGCTAAAATTGATATAGGATTCATAATTGTATGCCTTATGTCAATGGATTGTTTCTTTCTCTTCTGTTTCACTAATTAAAATCACTTTGACTACGAGCTGTTTACTACCTCGCCCCTATGTTAATGCATTTGTGAAGCATTTGTAAATGAATTTTTAGAGTTTGTTTGAATGTGACTCCATTTCCCAAATAAAGATTCATATGTTTCATCCAAGCTACATTTAAACCATTTTGTTTCCCACTGAAATATGATCTTCTGTATTGTTGTAATTGAATATCTTGAATGATGAATGCTGGTGCATGTTTTCATCGTTGACAACCTTGATTATTCTAGTCTTTCATAGAGCTGTAGAGAGAGCCCTCTTAGACTAAGCTGGGTTAGTAGCTTAAGTCTAAATACTGGTTAGTGGTTACTCTAGTTTGCCCTCTCCCACAACCTAGGGGGTCATTTTAGGTGTTAATAGCAGTTTTCTAGAATGTTGAATGAACATGATTTTCGACTCTCCACTTGGGCCACAAAGAAGCTAGTATTCTTTGCAACCCATAATAGGAATAGGAAATCATGTAATAAGATTAGATAGTTTTCTTAATTGTATCAGAAGTCTAGTATTTAAATAAGCACGTCCCTTTTCTTATAAAAGGAGAACCGCTCATCCAATACAAGCGGGCTTAATTTGAGCAACTTCTGGTCTTGTCATTTATGCATCCCCAACACTCTTCAAGTTTCCTTCCCACTTTCAGGAAGCCTTCACGCGCTCCCATATATCACGTTGTTGTTCTCTGCCCTAATTTCTACCCCACTCACTCACTCCCTCATGCTTCCCTATCTCGTGTACATTCCATGCACTCCCTCATGTTGCCATTACCTGTAGCATTCACTCCCATGATCCACTATCACACAACCTACCTCCTGCACATTCCTCCACTCCCACACTATCCCATAACTCCTGTGCATTTCTCCTCCAGACCCCACGTTGTGCCAACTCCTACGCCTGCCTCCTGCACATTCCCTTCACTCCCACATTGTCCCAGCTCTTGTGCATTGATCCTCCAGGCCCCACACTGTCCTAGCTCCTACACTTTCCTCCTGCACATTCCATTCACTCCCACAATGCCCAACTCCTGCGTATTTCTCCTCCAGACCCCACATTGTCCCAACTCCTGTACTTGCTCTTCCATTCCCTTCCAATGCAACCCCTCAAACTTCACCACACCATCTACCATGCATCCCCTTTTCCTCCATTTTCCACACATGTTGTTTTAACCTAGCAGCTCCAATGTCAATGCTCCCTTTGGCCTCCATCTTCATGCTTTCTCCGTAGACCTTATTCTAAACTGTACCATGCCTTACCATATGGAAGAATGGGAGGTGCCATGAGGCGATCACAGGGGGGTTCACTCAATGAACTTGTTACATAGCACGATCGTTCACAGGATATTAAATAATATCCCCAATTTCACTAAATATTGGAAAATGCCTCCTAAAATTGTATTGTTGAACCCCCCTCCCAATATACCTTTCCAATTAAGAAAACCCCTAGTTTCACCACATATTTTAGGTATCCATTTTTATCAACCCATTTTTAATACCCCCTCTATATCATATTATCAAGTTGTAACAATTAGGATCCCTAACACATCTTAGTATAAGCAAACATGATTCTAGATAAAATAATAGTATAATGCTAATAATGATCCCACCAGGATTGCAAGGGAGACTAATCAATTTGTAGAATTGGATAGTGGAATACCCTACGAAATATTAATGGGGAAGGAAAAATGTGTAAAAAGAATCCCAGTCAAGAGATCAATGTAACAAAGAATGTAAAAGATTCATAGTCCAATAGTCAGTGAAATGCTTTTAAAATATGAGAATTACAGATGTTTCACACCACAACCTGCCAATATACCAATATTATATCATGTAAATACAAGTATAGCCATATAGAGATCAAGTTTTCTATAAGCTTAATAAATTGGAGGTATGAATTGAGCCCATGATTTGGAGGTATGAATCCATCCCAGGATTTGGAGGTTATTCCTTAGCCCACCCAAAGAAAATAACTCCCAATATTTATATTACCGTGTCAAATTAACCCCCCCCCTTGACCCCTTAATACAAGGAAATATATTTTTTAGATTTTTAGGAGTATTCAGACCCCCAATATGAATAGACGTGATATGATATTGCCTCGCTAGTGAATCCCCCGTGGAGGCGATGGGGTAGTTTCCACTAAAGTGTTTCCTACAACTCTCTGCATAATGGTAGATCAATTGGTATCAGAGCATCTAGATCCCAAGAAGAAGCAATAGAAGAACCAGCTGCAGTAAGGTTTTCAAATTTATCTTTTTTCTCTGATTTTTATGATTTGCAAGTAGATCTCGCACCCTTCTCAGGGTTTTCTACAAGTTGATGGTGGGATTCACAGATCTTCTTGCCATAGGATCCCACAGATCTCCGCCATAGAGAGGATATTCATAGATATTCATGCCCACAAATCTCTCCCTCTAGTCAAGCTATTGTTTCTTAATCCTTCAGCCCCAATGCATTAAGCCTTTGTTTTTTAGCTTACTTTACAAGATGCATCCTAGACAAGATCCTTTGGCCACCGATTCAGATTCTAATGCATCTAATCCAGCCCAGGACCTTGCATCTTCTCTCAATGAGTTAATGAGAATACAACAACAGACCCACCTAGATCCATTCCGGTTAGATACTTTGTTCCAACTCCATAAGTTCACGGGACAAACCAATGGAGAAGCTGTGGAGTCATGGATCTGCAGCCTTTCCACCTATTTCAGGACTTGCAAAAGCCTTACCGAAGAGAGAAAGTTTCACATTGCAGCATTACAGTTGAAAGGACTTGCTCAAACATGGTCGGACACAGAGCAAGAAAAGGCCACCTTGGTAATATAAATTGGAGCTTCAGCAGAGTCTTTTTCTTCTCAACCGATCAAACTTGGGCTCGCATGTGCGAATCTTTGAGAGATCATTTTTACCCACTCGGGTATCTTCAATCCTTATGGATCCACTGACACCAACTCTGCCAACTTCCTACACAAGGAGTACAAGCATATATCGAATACTTCTCCAAACTTTGACTTCAATTCCACATTCCAGAAGCAGCCAAGGTATTAATCCTTAAATTTAATTTTGGTTTATTGGTTCAGTTCCATAGAGAAGTTGAGTTATTTGAAAATTCTACATTGGATAAAGCTTTTCAAAGAGAATTGGGATTCAAAAGAAAGGTATCTCCTCAGGGTCATACTCTTTAATCCCGTCCCAAATAGAATCCATCTACTTCACAAAATACCATACCCAATACTGCATCTCGTCTTTCCTCCACTCGTCCTACCAATCGAACGGCCAATACAACGTGGTGTTCCTTCCACAAGACTAATTCCCACAACACTTCAGATTGTCGAGTTTTAAAATCTCTCAAAACCAACAAAACTCTCCTTACCGAAACTATTTCATCCCAACCTATCGAGGACATTGCTGAGGTTTCTCTTGAGAATCCTACTTAAGTAGATCCATCATTGATCTTAATGACATCTGAATATTCCAACTTGTCTACCTTACCCCTCTTTACTCATATCTTCCAAATCACAAATTATTTGGCCTTGCTCATCATGCATAACGACAGTCAAAAAAATTTGGTTTCACAAGAGCTAGTCCAACGCCTCCACCTACCCACTACTCCTCATCCAAAACCATATCAGCTAGGATGGGTCCAAAAGGATGGTCCCCATCTATTGGTTTCTCATCCCTACCTGGTAAAATTTCCATCAGACAATTTAGAGACTCTGTGTTATGTGATGTATCTCCATTAGATTGTGCTAACCTACTTCTTGGCATCCCTTTCCAGGACCAACAAAATGCTATTTATACAGCCAAATATTTCTAGTATAAAATTACCAAGGATGGCCACACCTATATCCTTACCACAACCCCACCCACACCCATGCCAACAAAGGAAAAACTCCCTAATGTCCATCTCAACCAGTGCGTCTCTCTTTGTTTGGTCCAACCCATTCAACCAGAAAACACCACTCATCCCATCCCAAAAGCTATGGCTCCTATCATACAAGAATTTGCTGATGTTTTCCAACCCCCTATTAGAATCCCCCCCTCTCGACACATAGACCATTCTATTAACCTCATTCTGGGTGCTTCTTTACCCAATGCACCTACATACCGCCTTGTCCCATGGGAAACCAAGGAAATTGAAAAGCAGTTGACAGAACTAATCAACTCAGGACACATTCAACCATCCTCTTCTCCTTGTGCTTCCCTAGCCTTTGTTATCCCCAAGAAAGACACCCAAGAAATGCGCCTTGTCACCGATTATCGAGCCCTTAACAAGGCCATGGTGAAGAACTGCTACACCCTACCCCGGATTGAGGAGTTACTAGACACCCTACAAGGTGCTAAATGGTTCACTAAGATGGATTTGACATCAAGATACCATCGATTTTGAATGAACCCAGCTTATGTTTGGAAGACAACATTGAAGACAAAGTTTGGTCTCTTCTAGTGGAAGGTCATGCCTTTTGTCCTCATGAATTCTCCAGCCACTTTCATGAGGCTCATTAATGATATTTTTAGGAAGCATTTGGGTCGCATTGTGATTATATATTTAGATGACATTTTGATCTTTACTAATTCTTTGGAAACACATCTTGAGCATGTTCGACAAGTTCTCAAAATACTCAGAGAACACGAGTTGCTAGTTAAAGAAAAGAAGTCTTAGTTTGGCCAGCGCTCAATTCCATACCTGGGTTTTTTGGTCGACTCGAAAGGTATTCAGCCTGATCCTTCACACATCAAAGCATTGAAATAATGGCCAACACCTTCTTTTCCCAGCAATTTAAAAAGCTTCCTAGGTGGCATAAATTTGTATCGTAAGTTTCTTCTACAATTCTCTCAGATTGCTCATCCTTTGCATCATCTATCCAATCACATTTATACCTTTGTTTGGAATGAAAAATCCACCCACAACTTTGTTCATCTCAAAGAAGCTCTATGCTCAGCTCCCATATTGGGTTTTCCAAAATTCTCTCAACCATTTGAGATCGAGTTAGATGCCTCACAATATGCTATTGGTGTTGTGCTTAAACATGGAGGACATCCTATTGCTTACCACTCAGAATTGCTTTCAAAAGCTAAGAAAAACTATAGCATCTATGACAAGGAATTCTACAGCCTAGTGCAAGCTCTCAAGCAATGGTGCCATTATCTATTGGCAAAGGAGACTATTCTACTTACAGAGCACCATCCACTGATTTTCATTAATTTACAGTCAAAGATATAGGAACAAAGTAATCTTAAATGTGCAGCCTACATTCAACAATTCCATCTGTGTAACACCCCATATTTTGATAGTCTTTAATTAAAAACACTAATGTGAATTAGCTTAGCAATGCATTTGCTTATTATCTGTTTTACTAAGATAGATTGAGCAAGATGATTGTTATGTGGACATGTGGACTCCTTTGAGGCATGTATGCTAATTCGAAATATTTTTTTAATTTATTAATGACAATGAATATGTTATTTCATTTGAACATGCAAAATTGAATGTAGAATATCCATATGTAGAATGCTAATTTAGTTGTTTGCAAAAATAGCTTACATGAGTATTTGTAAATGTCGTATTAGTGATATGGATTGGCACTTGAAAGAGTTGGTTATGGCTATATATATGTTTCATGTTAATGATGAACTATTCCACATGTTAATTGGCTATGAGATAGTTGGATTCCTATATTGCCAAGGCCCATGAGATGTATTGAACATCATGAGTATAATGACGTTATATCAAATTTCATGCTATTTAATGGTGAATTTCAATATTTCTATGACTTGTGGGTGAGTGTGAGTTTTGATAGGAATTGTGACTTGCCCAAAGTGGTTTTTCCATGATGGGACCCCTTAGAACAGTGATGGCACAGTATGGTTGATGTAGGGTGTTTACCCTAGTACTATTAGGGGGGTGGAGGAAATTCCCACCGTTTATCCCCCAGAAACCTGGAGTCGTGGGAGGTTTGTGTAGCGCACTCCCCTAGACGTGTGATGACGACTCGCGGATGCCTGCTGGGGAAGCTTGGTCGATGTGGTCGATCGACACTTCCACTTACGGGTTCTATATGTGCTTAGGTCATGTAGTCGACGCCACAGTATATTGCAGCAGAGGACGGGATGGTGAGGTCAGGAGATGGAAGTAGTGGTGATTTAGGGGATGGATTACTGATGTGATGGATGGTACCAATGATGGATTGGATGGTGTTCTTGATTGTTATTAACCATCATGATTATATGTTTGATTTCACCATTATGTTTATCTAATTTTGTCTTATTGTTTCTATATGAATGATTATGAATGATGAATGATGCAGTGTTTAATTGTTCTTCTATATGTTGTTTGAGAGGATGTAATAATGATTTATTAGGATCATTAAATGTGATTATTAGTACGCACGCTTAACACATGTGCACTGGCCACGCATATGTCAATTCGTGATTACATTACTATGATTGGTCGATCGATGAATAAGTTAATATGGTTATATTATCTATTAGTAACTTGGTTGACGAATTGATGAAAGCATTACTTGTGTGTTGAAAGTATGAGTTTGTTGACTTGTTTAAAATGATTTAGATTTATATAAATTGATTGGCTTATTAAATAACATATATAATTATATACATATAATATAAAATATGTCATAATATAATATAGTATATGAAAATATATTATTTGACTTATGAATGAAAGGATAATATAAATAAATGGATAGAAAGGATTTGCACAAATTTTTAGAAATTGGTTGTCATAGTTGCATTAATATGGAAGCATGACAAGTGAGACTTTGCATCCATGTTTATTAATATTTTAATTATTTAAATCAAATTTCTATTTATTTGGAGAAAATGAATTTATTGATGGATGACTATTATTTATGGGAATTTATTGATGGATGAGGATTTTTGGATATAAATATGAGACTTGAGAGTGGAAGGAGAGAGCTTCTTTTTCTCTTGAAGATTATTTTGGTGAGAGTATTCTAGGATGGAGAATTTTGGGTGTTTTGGGGTATGAGAAGTTTTGAAGAGTTGGAAGAGTTTGAGAACTCTTGGAAGATTTGATACATATCCTACTGATGCATCACTGTTCTGTTCTCTGGGGGTCTCGAGCATGGAGGGCCAGGAGGCCATTTGGATGGGACCGTTCAATGGTCTCCTGGGGCTAGGGAGCCGGCTAGGCCCCTAGTTGGCTGGGAGGTAAAACCATGGTCCTGCTTTGGGCAATAAATATGGAAGCAACTCAAGGAGAGGAAGAGGAAAGCTTGCTCAGTTTGGACTCCATCACCATTCTTATGATGAGGTATTTTTCTTGTGATTTTAAACTGTTTATATGTTGTTGTAAAATTATCATATGATGCTATTGCTACATGATTTATGATCTTAATTTATGTTGTGTGAATCACCAATGAAGTATTAAATATTCTAAGTTATTTGATGCTATTGCAAAATGCTTATATTTTGCTTATATGTTGTTATGGTTACACTTTGCTTATGTTTTGTTTATATGCTGCTAGAGTTACATGGTGTATATTGAGCTTGTATTGACACTCTTATACATTTCAAAAATAAATAAATAAAATAGATATTTAATTAGTTTAAAATTCTTAATGCCTTTGAGAGGCACTACAATCTGGTTATTAAATACAAGAAGGGAACCTCTAACAAGATGGCTGATCTGCTCAGTAGGCCACCCACTCTAGTGCTCCAACTACTCAAGGTTCGTTGTGCTACCTATGATTCATTGAAAGATAAGTATACTACTGACCCAGAATTTCAAGAAACACAGGCTTCATTACAGGACCCTACAATCATCAATCAGACTCCCTTTTTGGACTACACAATCCATGATGGGTGGCTCTACAAGTTAAATTTCTTATGTGTTCCAAATTCTGATGATCGTTTCCTGCTCATTAAATAAGCTCATGCATCTACATGTGGGTGCCACTTTGGTACCACTAAGACCATTCAACACCTCCAACGACATTTCTATTGGCCTTCTCTTCAACCTCAAGTAGAGAGATTCATAAGAGCCTGTGCCTTATGTTCTCAATCAAAACAATCAAATAGAAAGCATGGCTTATATATACCACTCCCGCTACCTTCCAGTCCATGGGAATAAGTTTCTATGGATTTCCTAAGTGGACTACCCACCACCCAATGAAAACATTATGAAATTTGGGTAGTAGTATGTCATTTTAGCAAAATGGCCCTCTTCATGGCTTGCACAAAGACCACTACAGCCTCTCAAACAACATAACTATATTTCCAACATGTGTGGCCCCATTTTGGCCTACCCAGCAACATTATTTCATATCAAGACTCACGTTTCCTAAGCTCATTTTGGAAAACACTCTGGGAACTACTCGGATGTCATCTTAAATTCTCCACAACTTTCCACCCTCAAACAGATGGCCAAACAGAGGTAGTCAACCGCGTACTGGTACATGCTCTCCGTAATCATTTCGGACGTAGAAAACAATGGGATAATTATTTACATATTCTTCAACATAGCTAGAATAGGGCCACACACTATGCTACAGGTTTTTCTCCTTTTGAAGTATGCTTAGGCTTCCTACCATCTTCTCTAGCTGAGCTTCCCCTCACATTGGACCCCCAAGGTACAAATCATCAGCAACAGGAACAATACTCAGCTCAAAGGTTCCTTCAACAAATTTCCCATCACCACACTCAAGTAACAGAAGCTCTAAAATATGCTCAAGCACGCGCAAAGCAAAGGCATGACAAACATAGGACATCCATTTCCTTTCAACTGACAGACCGAGACTGGTTACATTCGGATAAGAAATGCTTCAAAGAAAAACATCATAAACTACATCCACTTTGGTATGGCCCCTACACAATTCTAGAAAAGATTTGGGAAAATGCCTATCGGCTGGATCTCCCTCCTTAGCTTGGCATCCACAATGTCATCAATGTCAATCATCTGAAATTATTTGAGCCTCCTCTCTTGGATGAACCAATCATGATTACACATCGTGTGGACAATATTCTGGATTTCAAGCTTCCTTTATCCAAGGATACTATACTCGACACCAAGACTAGTTCCACTCACAACCAAGCTTACACCTCCTACCTTCTGGCACGAGAAGGACAAACTAGAACTCAAGCAAAGTGGGTGACATGTGAGCTTTTGTAATGTCGGTTTCCTCATATTATCATGGAAGAAGGGACACTTCTAGATCTAAACAGGGAGGAATTGGGCCACAAAGAATCTAGTCTTCTTTGCATCCCATGATAGGAATAGAAAATCATGTAATAAGCTTAGATAGTTTTCTTAATTGTATTAGAATTTTATTAGGTAAATCAGCAGGTCCCGTTTATTATAAAAGGAGAACTACTCATCTAATACAAGCGGGCTTATTCTAAGCAACTTTTGGTCTTGTCATTTATGAAGCCTCAACACTCTTCAAGATGCCTGACCACTCTTAGGAATCCTTCATGCAATCCCATATCTCATGCTATTGTTGTCTTCCCTAATTCCTGCCCCACTCACTCACTTCCTCATGCTTCCCTATCTCCTACACATTCCACCCACTCCCTCATGCTACCATCACCTGTAGCATTCACTCCCATGCTCTCCTGTCACGTAGCCTGCCTCCTACACATTCCTACACTCCCACGCTATTCCAAAACTCCTTCGCATTGCTCCTCTAGACCCCACACTGTCTTATCTCTTGTGCCTACCTCCTGCACATTCCCTTCAATCCACGTTGTCCCAGCTCTTCCGCATTGCTCCTCCAGACCCCACGCTGTCCTAGCTCTTGTGCCTGCCTCCTACACATTCCATTGACTCCCATGCTGCCTAGATCCTGTGCATTCATCCTCCAGACCCCATGATGTCCTAGCTCCTACTCTTTCTCTTCCATTCCATTCCAACACAACCCCTCAACCTTCACCACACCATCTTCCATGCAGCCCCTTTTCCTCCATTTTCCACGCATGTTGTTTTAACTTAGCAGCTCCAATATCAACACTCCCTTTGGCCTCCATCTTCATGCCTTCTCCTTAGACCCTATTCTAAAATATATCATGCCTTACCATATGGAAGAATGGGAGGTGCCATGAGTCGATGGGGAAGTTTCCACTAAAGTGCTGCCTCCAGCTCTCTGCATAATGATAGATCACCACTAGTGAAAATGTAGAAGAGCATCTTAGAGAGGTATATTTATTATTTATATATTTATATTTATGTTTGAAAGATATTGTATGCTCTTTTTGAATTTTAATTTATCTATGTATCTTATTGTTAATGTGACTTATCCATGTAGGTTCATTTAGATTCCAACTTTTTTGATGATTTTCCATCTCTTGTGAGCTCATGTTTTCAATTTTTTTGTTTTGTTTTTAAGTGAATTGCTTACTTTTAGCTTATTTTGCTTGCACAATGTTTTATTTATTAACAAAATTTAAATTTTAGGGAGCACGAGAACATATGAAAATTGGTGGTGAGGATATTGGTTCTTTGATGAACATGGACATTGGAACTGAGGTAATTTTATTTATAATTGAACTATTATTTTTAAATTTTTTTATAAGTTTAATATTTTAATTTTTTGAATTTAGTTTAAAATTGTTTAAATAATTTTTCACATTCATAATTTGCTTTTATACATGTTGCACATCAGGACTCTTCGTGGCAAAGGGAAGACCATAGTGGAGGATAGTGGTGGACTTTGATTTAGAGAATGATTTTTATTGGTCTTTTTTTGTTTTCCCATACTACCATATTGCATATATCTACATGTAGATACATATATTGTAGTTGTTTTGGACATCCATGACCATTATTTTTGGATTATATATGTACATTGAACTCACATATTCATGAACGTTTTTTTGGATTATATACATATACATTGAATGTACATATGATGTATTTTCTTTGAATGATTTAACTTTTTTGTTTGGGTTAATTACATAGCATACTTTGTGTGGTAAATTCTTAGAATATGATTTTGCATGATGTTCATGAATGTATGTATTATTAAATTTTAATGTACAAGTTACAATTTTCTTTCATAATGATAGTCAATTTTATATCTAGTTTAATGTTCAACCTTGAAATGGTTTTAAAGGATATTAGTACACATGTTTTAATGTTTGAAGTACTTTGTTTTATGAATAATATAAAGTCCATGTGATTGTGTTCGAGCCCGTCCTCGCAAACTGAAATATTTTAGATCACTGTGTGATGTAGAACAACACTATTTAGCTGATGTACCTTGTTTTCATAATTTCCATATTGCATATTTTATGTAAAGTAGACATTAACTATTTTTTGTTTTAAATTAGTTAATATAATATAGTGTTTGCAGTTTGCACTCCTCATTCTTTCTTTGCAAAATTTCAGTATATGCTAGCATTAATTTTTGATAGGTGCAATCTAAATTTACAAGTTTTAAGACTTGCAGGATTTAATCGTTGAGTGTAGAATTGAAGTATTGACAATTTTTGAGTGCATATTTGAATTTTTGAGTGCAGATGTAAAAACATTTTAGTGTAGATGTAAAATAATTTGATCTAATTTGATCTTGGTTGTCTTTTAATATATGATCTTTGATTTTTCCTCCTATAGGCATCATTTTTTGCATTCTTCAATTTGCTAAGAAGGGATAGATTATGATTATGCAACCTTTTATTTCTCTATATTTCCTTGCGAGTTCTTAAATCGAAAAGATCATGTTTGTAAATTTAATTGAAGTTTGTTTGGAAGTGTTTTGTGGATTGTATGTACAATAAACTTGAATCTTATATAAATGATAACTTGAATCTTATATAAATGATTCATACTTTCAATTTTTAACTAATGATTCATATGTTCAATGTTCAGGTACAACACTTTTGTAGGTGAACTATAGATGTTGCTGAAATCATGGCAAATGGGTATTTAACAATTTAACTTTGTTTTTTAATCATAAGCAAGGATTTCAGGATTATGAAACTTATGCTAAATTAGAGAAATGATTTTAGACAACAATTTGATGAATTTTCATCAGTTCGTTGTAAATAACCATTGCTCTAATTTAGCATAAGCTTCACAATCATGTACTCCTTGTTTGTGATTAAAAATCAAATGATCGTTATCTCCATTTTCCATGATTTCAGTTATGTGAACTTAAATAATTTTGTTCGATTCCATCTGATCATATAAACAACTATTAATTGTATTTGCTTGAATCACAACTATTAGTTGTACACTTTGATTCAAGTAAATATAATTAAATACTTGTAAAATTGGACATGATGTATTTTAACACTTATAAAGCTTAGCTAGGAGCACACCGTGTACCAACTCTTATAAAGCTTAGCTAGGAGCACACCATGTACCAACTCTTATAAAGCTTAGCTAGGAGCACACCATGTACCAACTCTTATAAAACTTAGCTAGGAGCACACCATGTACCAACACGATAATTTATCTAAATAATTAGAGAAACATGAAATGAATTCATCACAATCCAAAGTTTTTCATGAAATTACACATTAAAGACCACACATATTACCCTAAAATCCTTCAAATTCAATCAATGTCAAATGGTTTCAACTATACAACCACATATCAAAATTGATAAGGATTCCAACTTAGGATTTCCTTCACATACTTAAATACCATCTCCCCCAATATAATGGACTCAATTAGCTTAATCTAATAGAGGTAATAATAGACAATCAATTTGTTATAGATAATTCTCCATCATTTTCAAACATTTATTCAACAATTTATTCCTACATCAATAAGTCATACACCACATGTCCATATTTCAACATGGCATAACATAATTACTCAATCATGTCGAAGAATCTTTAAGCAATCATTCTTAGCAATTAACAATTTTTACAATCATGTTTAAACTCTTATTCTAGTTCCCATACATTACTTGTAAAATTATATTTGCAATCAACATTCCATATTTGAAAGATAACATTTTCCAAATTTTCCCAACTCTTATTAAAGTTCTCATTACCAAATAATTATTGAATTAGTTTCAACATGCTAAAATACAATCATTTTATTAATGGCATCTCAACTTCAATGTCATTTTCTTACACATTACCAAATAACACACAAAGTCATCATGCTATCATCCATATTCAAGCATACAAAATCATAAAAGCAAGCTTATAAAGCATAAATAAAAATCTAACACCTCAAGATCATAGTCATAGTTCTCAATATAAAAATATATTGTGTACACAACATTTGACATGCACAAAACAAGTAAAATGCGTACTTTATAATTTGAATTCGAAGTTATTTTTTACACTTCTATTCATTATCGTTAAATATTACACAATCATCTTCCACGGAGAGGCACCGTCATGTCCTATCATATTCTTCATTCGCTTGCATAGTAACTATGGGTGCCTTGTCAAATATTTTTACAACAGTGGATGGTTGAGCCACTTCTAATTGTGGATGACTAGTATTAAGGCTAAAATGATGCCATAGGTCTCCTATAGTTCTCTTAACCATGATCAATTCTTTTCCAATATAGTTCAAAACATCACAATGGAATGCTGTCCTAAATTATTCGTTCATGGTCATACTTAGACATTTTCCATTTTCTATGTTTTAATTTTTTTTTCGACGGAACTTGTACTAATTTTATTCAAGCTGCACATACTAAATGACTATATTGACAACATATAACATCAGGTTCAAAATATTGAAAGTAGACATAATTTTCAGTCATATGGGTCTGTTGAAAAAAATAACCTTTTAAAATAATGGATCCTCTCTCATATGTAAATCCTTTGTCATCGTAGTCCTCCAATAACTTCATCTTTACTCTAGTGCATTGCATCAAATAATATTTCACCTTTTCTTTGTTGTCTCAAGTTGCAATCACAACTAAAACATCTCCCATGCAAATTACAATTGACGTCAGGGTTTTTAAATCAATTAAATTGACTATACACATAAGGTGAATGGAAAACAATGAACAATAAAAAAAGAATTTGTAAGTTCTATATATATACATAATTTATATGAAACGAACAATCATTGTTTTTAGTTTATTTCATTACCTTCTCTAACAAGATCTGAAATTCTATCGCCATCAGATGATATTGCTATTTCTTCTGATTCTAATTCTGTTAAGCTTGCTAGTGGCATTTTCCCCTTTGGATTAATCTCTGTGTGTTTCCAATGTTTTACGTATTTGTTCGTTATGTTTTCACAAACCTCTGTAGATTCAACATTTTCAATGCAAATATGAGAAATGCATGATTTCTTTCTACTGTCAAATGCAAACACGTTTTGGAAGGATTTTGTTTTAATAGAGTGTAAATCTCTAGTCCCATGTATGGTGCCAGCCTCGTATGGAATTGATCTATCTATATCTTTGATTCCAATAACCCAAAAGAACCTGCACAATATATGACAAATCACAAAGGACAACTTTTAATGTTAGTGTACATATACTTAAATGATAGACTTGAAAATAACATTTTTTTAAATTGACAATTAATATAAATTAAAAAAACCATGTACATACCTGTGCAAATCTTTTTATTGTTGATTATAATCATGGCTTAGATGTAATTGACACGATTGGATAGCCTCTGCAGCTGAATGAAATCATGTGGAAGAATGGTTCATTTTCCATCTTCGAAGTGCTCTTTTTACACATGCTCCTGCACCATTATGTTCACCTTTTCCATGTCTAGTTTCAAAGAAATTCCAAAGGTGTTTAATGTTCGATCCTTTATGAAATTGACATAACCCAAAAAATTATTGTGAAGATTTAAATTGTCCCACACATCCATCCAACCATATCCAATGTTCATTTAATTTAACTTCACGTCCTTTTAATGATTCATAGAAAATATTTTCAATAAAATGCTAAAAAAAATTTGTATTGTGTGTACGATCATCACTGATATAAAAATGATATTATTTAATCACATCTCGATTTTCACACGTGCTTTCAATTCCATCAACATCGTGTTGAGAATGTCTATATGGAACATGTTCAAATATTGAAACCTAGCTAGAATGATAGTATTCACTTTGTATGTCTTTTTGTGCAGCAAATGTGTAGTTTTTAGCAAAATCAACCCTAGACAAAATTGTTCCAGGTTGAAAAAATTTCATGAGAATGTTTGAATTGAAGGTCTTGCCATCATTCTCTATGTGAATGCTTGGTGTATTTATAAATTTCACTTTCAAATTTCTTCAGAAAATCTGTCACATATATTTTATCTTCTCACAGATCAATTCGTTTGGAATGTGCCTTACTAGAACTTGTAGCATAATTGATGTATTCATATATTCTCCAATCAACGGTTACATTTGAAAATGAATTATCATTATCAATAGGATATTTATTGTGGAATAAAACTAGATTTCCACAATGATGACAATGTTTTCCATTGACACATTTCTTATTGTAAAATAGTTCATCATGATCTCTCTCACATAGAATTTGAGATATGAATTCACATATTGTGGGTGGAGAAGGTGATTTTTTCCAAAACATTTTACTAAATTCAAGAAAATTGTTGTAATATAATTCAAATTGCACATGATAATGACAACAACATGTGTCACGTATAGTAATAGGTCTAACATACCATGGTTTTTGTTGCGCAAATGTAATGATTGAAATATTAATTCCACGATGATCCTCCTTGAATTTATTGAACAATTTTACTTGTGTCATTTCCATTATATGTTTTGCATGGATTTCGTATTCATTTCATGATAATACACTTTATCGTATCACATCCCATGAATTTGATGAATGTCGGGCATGTGCCAACCAATATTTATGTACAATATCTTTAACACCTTCTCTCATTCTATCTTTGTAAAGTTGTCTACAAATAATTGTCCAACATGAAAGTTCATCATTTTCATCTATTTGCATTCTGAATTTGTTATGTTTGTATAATGTCTTTCTTGAGGTTCCTATTGTTTTTGCTAGTTGTGTTGTCAAATGATTTTGTCTAGTACTAGCTGAAATAATTGTTGTTTGAATTGCTCTATGTGTAGCTTTGGTAGCTTTCTTCCTCGATTTTTCAATTTTTTTATTGCATCACTTATATTTTATATCACATTATGTTTCAATTTCGATTCTTTTGTCACCTTGTGAATACCCAGTAATGGCATAGCACCTCTTAAATTCTTTGACACTAATAAACATCTCAAAATTTGCGCATGTCCTACTATTGAATATTGTTTGAGAAAATCATCATAAATTTGCATAGCACAATATCTTGCAACATGTGTGGCTATTTTTTCTCCATATTTGTTGCAATCAATGTCTTCTAACATTTCATCATAAATGGTGAAAGCACCTATACATTAAGTTAAATTTAAGTTAACATATATCCAAAAATACAATTCATTATAAAAAATGAAATTGGAAAATACATGATATATACATACCAGGTCCAATTTATTGTTCTTGAACTTGATCTTCAATATTGACTTCATCAACATTAGCATGTAAATCCCTATTTACATATTCAACAATGGTCTCTATAGCTTCAATTTGTTATTCTTGTACTCTATTTTCAATATCCATTTCATCAACATTATCATCTAAATATGTATTTGTATCTTCAATAATTGTCTCTTCTGTTTTTGCAACCCTTACTTTTTTGGCATGATATCTGATTCTTTTTCTTTCCCTATGAGCATCATCATCACCTTTATGATCACTCTTTCTTTGAAGGTTTCTCTTACTTCCCATGATTGTTTAATATGTCAAGGTTAAATTAAAGAATCATCACTTTATAGTAAAAAAATAAAAAATTAAGATTTAAAAATAGTCACTAAATTTGTTTTTTCGAGTCTTTCAACCATTTATAAAAACATGAACTGAAATTTACTTAACCTTATAAAAATCTTATAAGAATCCTTTGAAAAAAAACTCCTTGGAAAGAAATCTCCTTTGAAGAAAAATTCTTTGGAAAGAAATAACAAATCCTTCCCAATGAATCTCCTTTGAAAAAAACCCTTGGAGAGAAATAAAAAAATCCTTGGAAAGAAATCTCCTTTGAAAAAACTCTTTGAAAATAAATAAGAACTCCTTGGCAATAAATCTTTTTTGGAAAAACCCCTTGGAAATAAATAAAAACTCCTTGGAAATAAATTAAAACTCCTTGGAAAGAAATCTCCTTTGAAAAAACCCCTTGGAAAGAAATAAGAACTCCTTGGAAAGAAATCTCCTTTGAAAAAACCCCTTCAAAAATATTCTATACAGGCCTCTATGAAAAAAAAGATGCAAAATAATGACTCCTTTAGTTTTATTTATACAATTTGAAATCATTTAATTTCTTTTTTTTTTCCCCGCCAACGAAAATTTTTAGTGTTTTGTTTTTCGGCTGAACAACCGCTGTTAATTTTAATGGTTTGCTAACGGAAAATATTTATTTGGCGGAACAATATCTCAGACCCTAAAGTAGTGTTGTATTCATGCTTCTCTATTTTTAGAACAGAAAAACCATCTGTTACTGTGCAAATCAACTGTCGGACTTGATGCCATTAGTTTAGTCATTGAATCTACTCTCTGTTGGTATAGATTTTGTTGTGTTTAGGTGGGATCTGATAATTTTAATTATTCTTTTGTTAACATGTATCAAGTTTGGTTTCATCGCTTTCAAAATGAGGTGAAATGAACAATCCATAACTTTAAAAATAGACCAAATTTTTTTTGAAAAAATATGGTGTAGTTAATTGGAGTGTCTACTTCAAAAGGGTATTCTTAGATGTTTTATTTTTAGTGTAATTTGAGAGAAATATCTCGTCAAACAAAACATGTTGAAAATTGACAAGCTTTCCCCATTGATCGAATTCAAAAAAATATAATAATTAATATATAGATCCATTGGTTACAAGATTATATTCATGCAGTAGTACATTTTGTGTAGATTGTCATAACATATTTTGTTTTACAAAACAAAAGTTTAATAATGATTTCAGTCTCCCCAAAAAACATGACTATTTGTTAGTCCCTTCAATTTATAAGAACATATTATCAAACATTTTCCAAACTGACATATCAAATCTCAACAAAAAAATTTGAAAAAATAATAAATAGAAAGCTAACATAATTTTCTAAAAGTTTTTTTTTTATTGAAAAGTGAAATTCGAAACAAAAATATCACTTTTGTTCACCCAAAGTTGAAAAACATGAAAAAATCAGATTTATTTTCTCATAAGACGCCCGAAAATAGACACCCATCTTCATGGACTCACCCTGTTCTGTGAGCATGCTGTCAGTGAATCCAACGAGGTTACTATTAGATTGTTGTATAAGTTTGAAAGAAAATTAAAGGGTGTTGTCTAAAAATGCAATACTTTGTATTTTTCTAGTCAGAATCTGGCAACTCAACGAAGGCTGAGTTTCGATTAATCCAGAATTATGATCATGTTTTTAGAGTACATGGGACGATTTAAAATGAGGAAAACATCTAGGGGAAAAGCTCCATAGAGGACCTCTTCCACTACACCCTTGGAACTCTACACCCACCTAGAATTTTCTAAGGATACATAGAGAAACTCAACCATCGGAAAAGGTGCAAAGTGTTGTGGTTTTAGACTACTTGAAATAAAGAAATGAAATCGGCACATATATATTTGATGTTAATTTAGAAATCATAATTTTGGGAATTTTTTTCCTATTCAAATTTGTATTTTCAGTTTAAATGTTTTGTGAATTGATAAATTTTTAACAGTTAAAAATAACAAGGGCAAAAGCTACGATGTAGCTAAGTCCTTGCCAAATGGTGGCAGGAGGGGTTTAATCTATTAGACTTTGTGATAGCTATCATCTACAAGTTATGTCATGTTGACGAAAAAATAAACTATTACCTAAAGTCCAAACAGAGAATGCCAGAATATGGCTGTTACCTAAACATAAATTATAACTATCATAACTCTATGATAGTTATCATCTACCTGCTAACAAAATAAAATAAACTATTACCCAAATAGAGAATGCCAAAATATGGTTGTTACCTAAATGGAGAATGCCAGAATATGTATGGCCTATGTAAACCAATTAAACACAGTATCTAGGGAGGATTCAGAGGAATAGAAATCAATGTAAAACCATAAGACCAACATAGAAACCATAGCTTCTCCTATGATCTTTTCCATCAATGGCGAACACCTTTTCAACTATTGCAAAATTATTAATCAAATAAAAAAATTGTCATAGCTATCATGGAAACCTAAGATTATGTGATCTCACTAATCGAGTTGGTTCCCTGGAATAAAGTAAAAAAATGGAAGGCATCCCTGGCACATTGACAAAGAATCTACTATGAAGCCTTCATCGAACCATGGGAGGGGTGAAGCATACTGCATGAAACTATATTCCTCCACCTAGGTGAATTGTGAAAAATACCATGTGATACCAGTCATTGAACTAGGCGAATAACAATGAATATCATGTCAAAAATTTCCTTGAACCGGGTAATGGGCTGGTGCAAGGTAATGATACCCAATTATGACACGTTAGTTGCAATGACATTATGGAAAAACATAAATATTATCATTAAAATTAATTATTAGAGGTACCTACAAATTTTTTTTGGATTAGGTGTAAACATATGAAACATAGAAAAACGGATGACCTTCCGGAATATATAACTTTTATTTATGGAAAGTGGTATAACCACCCCAAAACGTTATTATTCGAAGATTGGTATGTTATTTGTGTTATTTTTTTTACAAGAAACAAAATATGTAGAGGCGTAGGCAACAGAAGAATCTTGTGCGGGGCTATTTTTCCAAAATTTTAAAAGTCAATTTTATATTTTTTTAAATTACCGAAGTCAGTGAAGCCCTAAAACAATATGGTCAAGTGTTGAGCCACCATATCATGATCTAAAAATAATCAAAATACTTTTCTTTTTTTTATGTTGTAGGTATTTTCTTGCTCTTGTGCAGGTTCTCTTCCATTTTCAAAATAGGTAAGCCAATCAAAAGTTATAGGCCAAATAAACAACCTATGTTTTTTTACAAATTTGACATGAGTGCAGTTAAAAATGAATTAAAAATAGTAAACAACAACAGATCTATTCAAAAATTATATATTTAGAATCTTCACACAGAGCTCAACAAGCATGTGCAATTTCATTTGCAGTGCACTTGTGGAGCCTATGTGGAACTAGTTGTGAAAAACTAAAAGTTACAGCATTTGATGTTT